>JARFIZ010000089.1:1801522-2402029 GCA_036325965.1 Sinopyrophorus schimmeli | reverse complement strand
TAATTTGATTTGTAAAACCATAACACTGTTAAAATCGCACTTCGCCTTCAATTTATTATTTCCCATCTCAGCGCCAACGTTACTCGTTTCACCACAGAAACGTATAAAACGAGAATGCAAAAGTTTTCCAGTAAATCACAATTCTTGACATCGAAACAGACTTAGACATCTCACATTTAAATTAAACAATAAAAACGAAAAGTTCATTTTGCGATTCAAAGTGGAAAAGTTTCGAAGCTAAGCTAATAAAACGGTCTGAAAGTCTGCAGACGTGAATAAAAAATGAAAAAGTAGGAGCGGCGATGGTGCGCAAAGGTTTTTATTACGGTCCTGTGGTTTTCTGCGAGTTTTTAATATTGCCTGCATTTAAAATTCGCCGTGACCTGTAACCTTGCATCAGGCAACGTTCCTCTGGTCTGTAAGAGTCATTAAAAGGGTGAATGCATCTTAAACTGAATTATTCGTCTCGATCGAATAATTAATTGCGCTTTTATTCAATTTTGATTGTTAAGGTCACAATTTTTTAGGTAAAGATAAATGTGAAAGGATTAATAAAAGTATTTAGGTCAACCCCTAATTTATTTTAGTGCACTAAGTGCAATATTGCATTTAAGACAATTTTCGTCAATTTAATTTTGTTAGCACTTAATTTTTTTCGGTGAGAATTGGGTTGAGTAACAATAAGAGCGGCTGATAAGTCTGCTGCTTCTTTTTCTTTTTAATGCTTTCATGATTCGTCAACCGACATCGCAATTTTGTATTAGGAAACTCGTTGGAGAGTGACAAATGTTTTAATTATTGTTAATGCACTTTGTCGTTTACCAGGAAATTCTTTTAATGATTCATTTCTGTTAGGTTTTAATTTTCGAGCACTTTTTCAATCTATCTAAAAAAATTTGATAATTAGCGCTTTTTTAAAATTGCATTTCCACAAACCTCAAAATGAATAAAGGTGTCATTTTTATGGTAGAAAAGTGTTTCAATAGTTATTTACATCGAATTAATTTTTTATTTAATTTTAATATTAATTGCTAGTTTAGTGGGTTCCCACCTTTATGTTAAAAGAATCTAATACTGGCGCCACCCCACTGTGTACCTATCCCCGATTTACACGATAGATAGGTTCCGGAGGAATTATAATTTTTTTCTATGAAAAATCGTGTAGATCGATAAATATGCATAAATAGATCTGTTGTATTTAAAAATTAATTATATTTTGAAATAATTACTGAATTTTGCACATATTACTTTTTTTCGATTTATACTTTTTTAGGACCCTCCGGCTAAAAAATTTTCAGTTAGGCTCGTTGGGCCCTAACTGCGCTGCCTTATTGGGACCGCACATTGGAATGTAACGCAAAGCGTACTTAGATCGTAACCTGGCAATCCCAGTTAGGTCCTTATGGGGCAATTCCAAATAGATCCCAATGAGGCAATCTCGATTAGGTCCCACTAAAGCAAATTTATTTTGGTTCCGTTAGAGCATTCTCTGGCATATCCCAGTTATAATTAACATATTAATATATTCCCACGTGGGTTTAGATCTAATTAATTATTTGATGATTCCACTGAATCATCAAATACATGTGGTGATTCCCGTGCAATCATCAGATACTTGTTCATTGCATCTTGTTGTAACGATTCTTGGTATATTTTGATTCGGGACAGAATTATAGTAAATTAATAACTAAATAGTATAAGAATAAATTGATAACAATAAATGAAAGTAGTAACTGACAGATAGAACTCGGTTTTAAGCATGGTTCACAATAATTCTGTAACTTTCTAAATAATTTTTATGAAAAATTACAACACTGTATTTATACCAAAAACACCAATTTTCTCAATTAGGGCTTTTAAACAATTATACATATTAAAAAAATAAACGCAACTACTTTTTCCGAACAGAAAATCCAAATTTATTTTTTTAATATTGATAAAAAATTTCCAAAAATTTTTATAATTAAAAGTTCCAGAACCTTATTTCTACCAGGACAGATTTTCATTTTTAAAAAGTTTAGAATTTTATTTTTTTAAAATCGTGTAAAAAAAGTAGTGTCTAAATGGAGGGTTAGCTGTACTAATACAAATATTACTTTTTTATTAAACTTTTGCCACCCCCTTTGCCCTAGTTCCCAACTCCCCATGGAGGCGCGCCCCCCAGTTTGGAAATACTGATTCATTTTTATAAAAGTTGCTTTTAAATAAAAACAGTGAGTAGGTACCTAAAAAATGGACACAAATTGCTGCTATAATTTTTCCCGCAATTGCGGTAATTGTTTCGGTTATTTTTGGAAAAGCGATTTAAACTTGACGTGTTTATGAGCTTCTGGTTAAAGTGCATTACATGTTTACTTCGTTTATGTAACACCAACAATTTTTTGCGACGCCGACTTTCTACAAATAAAAAGTGTCTGAAAAACATAACGTGCGCAATGCAACTTTCGGGTCGTTGAATCATTTTTATCGAGAGTACACAGTACACTGCAACGTGAATTGTTTACTGGCTACTATAGTGCAAAAGTGATTGGAAAATGTTAAGAGAAGCATTAAGATGTCACCAACCCGCAGTCCCCTGACCCACAAATAATATGCATTATTCAAAAGAGATTTGTAGGTTTGAACAATTTCTAGATGTGTTTGTTATTATGCTATTTTATTTATTATTAGTATCGCGCGTCTTCGAGGCGCCGGAAAACGTTATTTGAATTTAATCGAATCTATTTTACCGCTAATTTCATTTTTTGCGGCGCAACTTTTTTTTGGATTTGAAAAGTTAACGCTCGATGTGTACCAGAAGAATGATAAAGTTATTGATGTAATTCTATTTAGCTTCTTTTTGAAATAAACATAACAGAAAAACATAATAGTAATATTTAGAAATAATCTTAAAAGTCCTGACAATGTTTTTCTGCAGAAATGTGCAACTTTTAGGTGGAAACAGGGCCGGATTACGGCCTAGACAAAAGAGACAAATATCTAGGGTCCCCATACAAAGGGCTCGGCCATACTCGTAAGGGAGCGTTCAAGTATTACGTAACGCAATGGAGGGGAGGGTGAGGGGGGGACCATTGCGTTATGCAACATTGATTTTTTTATTTAAATAAAAAGCTAGGGAATTAAAATTTTCCAAGTTGGGAACCCCTTTCGTTTATGTATTACAGGAAAATGGTCACTTGGTTGTTACGTAACGTTTAGGGCTGGGGAGGTCTGAAAAACGTTACGGCGCGTTACATGGGGGGAGGGGTCAAAAATCTTCAAAAAGTGCGTTACGTAATACTTGAACGCTCCCTAACAACAATATTAAGATTTATTGTTTTTTCTGTTAAAAACTATTTTTTTATTATCCTTTTTAATTTTTATGTATTTTTACGCAATAAAGTACTATTTTTCTTTTTGTTAATTGGTGAAAGTTTAATTCTAATTATCCTCTTGTCCGTGGGGCCCGAAGACAAAAAAATGTCTAGGGCCCCATAAAAGATTAATCCGGCCCTGGGTCGAAAGTGCACATATCTTATATTCCACGAATTTCAAGCACTTTTACTTTTGCATAGGTGCTCGCTCTTTGCGAAGAAAGGAGGAGCCTAAAATGTTTAGAGGGTATAGCACGGGGATTCGAACCCACGTTTCTAGCGCAGCAGCCGAAACACTAAACCACTTGTGCAACGCTACCTTGTTATAATACTGATGATTCCATTATCATCATTCTGATCTCTTCTTGTAAGACAACTGTACGCAGAGCCGTAAATCGGCAGGGGCAACAGGGGCACTTGCCCAGAGCCCAGACAAAATAGGCAGCCTTAGTAAGACCCCCAGAAAGGTAGAATTTTTTTTTATTATATTTAAAAAAAAGGACGCCTTTCAACAACATTTTGGGAACCTTTCCGAAAATAGTGGTCCACTTCTCCCCTCTCTACTACTATCCTACCAACATACTAGCTAACCGGTAGTCTTCTTCACTGACGCGCCACTGGCGGTTTTACACTTTTTATAAAAAAAAACATTTTTTTACTTAGTTCTCTTATAGATCTACTTATAAATGCATTTTTTTTATTTACAATATACAGTCGAACTTCCATAAGACGAACCTCGATAAGTCGAATTTTTGATAACTCGAACTCGAACTAGTTTCTCTAGGACTTGCCTATTTCAACGATAATATTTTTATATCGATAACTCGAATTTTGATAACACAAATTTTTTGATAAGTCAAAGCGTTTTACAATTCTCTAAACTCGAGTTTCTATTACTAAATATTTCATAACTCGAAGTTAAATTTTACAACTTTTCATAAAAGTATAATACCTGGTAGTACTAAAGAACGGGTTTGTTCTGTATTATTTCTGGTCAAAATTGCTATTGTAAAATAGGATGAAAAGGTTTCATGCAACAAGAGTTTGATATTTTGAGAAAGGCACTTCATTTGGATTTAAATAATAATTTAATTTAATAAATTCGTGGTCAGCAATTAAAAAATAATATATGTATTTATAATTAATGAAAATAAAAGTATCATTATAATATACAAATATTGAACTCTATCGATAAGATCACTTTTTGATATTATTCGATTGTAGTAAAATAAAGTTTTATGAATTAAGATATAAATTGTACATAATTTTTAATTTATACCTATCAAAGATCTGAAAAATTTGCCAAAAAGTTGCATATATTAGACTAAATGGTTGAGACCAGGACTGAATACGCAAGACCAAGACCAAGAACAAGACTAGAAACACTTGTGAAAGACCAAGACCAAGACCAAATAAGCAAGACCAAGACCGATACCAAGACTATTACAGTCTTGGTCTTGGTCTTGCTTTACTCATCACTAATTGGAGCTGCTGGAGATACAAATGACCACCATTCTAGAAAAAAGCTAAAGGAGTGTCCTTTTCAAATTTGCAGAAAGCCATGATTGAATGGTTTCGGTATGAACGTAGTAAAAATATTCTGATGTTGGGAGATCATTGGAAAAATTTGTAGACACCCAGCATTTTGGATCAATGAAGCAAAAGTCAATATTAGATTACTTTCAATCTAACAATAAATAAAATGTAAATAACCATGTTACCTAGATATTTAATAACAATAAATAATGTTAATGATTGTTTAGTTATTGATTGTTTGGTTATTTTGTATAAAAGATGGTAAATATAGATATGATATATACACACGAAAGTAACTGGACTTTTTTTGATAACTCAAATTATTTTTTATTTTCTCTGCAACTTCGACTTATCCAAATTTGACTGTATTTCTATTGTTCCGGATAAATTAATTGCGTGATTACGCCACTTCCACAAATAATAATGAATATATTAAAGGTTGCAAAATATTTAAATTTTGCATTAAATATATGTATACATATATATAAAATTGTTCTTAGTAAATCTACAGAAAAAATTGTATACCTTATCATAATTAACTAATTAGTTTTATTGAGATATTTGTACTGAGTTTGTGTGTATGATCAAAGTTCATAAGAAAATTAATTGTTCAGCATAAAAATGCATTCCCAAGAATTAAGAGTTTTCGACTCCAAAAAAAAATTGTTTACAAATTTTGAGGTGTACTTCTGGTAAACATCTAAATTATCAATTTTTAGTTTCAGAGAACTATGAGTCTCATATGCATGCATAATAAACACCAATTATGATATCACATACACCTACTTTATTCTTATTTGAATCAAAAACCAAGGACTTATTATCTTCTTCTCTATCTAATACATGTAATACATTGTAAGATAGGGATGTTCAACTTTTACTAGAAGGATTGTTGGTTTTTACCAATATATTTGGCAAAGTCGTATTTACAGAGTATGTACAGAGTAAAATGTTTGTCAAATACTAAAAACTTATTTTTAGCATTTTGCAATTTATTAAAGAAAGTTGTTGAACTATTTGAAAGTAATACATTTAAGAAATTGTAATTATTTACAATATTACTTCTATTAATTGAAATTTAACATTTGACTTCAATGATTTGGTTTTATTAATTGAAATGTTTTATTACTGATAACAATTAATAGCTTCTAAAATGCAATTTAAGCGAAAAGCGCAACATTTTCGATTTTGATCAAAATACTACCACTTTTCACTTCATGGTGATCGATGTGCTTCTATTTCGTTCTTTTTTGAACTTAAAAAGTGGCAAAATAAATAATTTTATTTCTTCGATTTTTAGTAAAACGAATCAAAAGTTAATTTAATCAAACTCCCAAGTATTTCCTGCAAAATAATCGTTTTGGTACATGTTCAATGCAATACTGTGAGAAGTAAGCAATAACTCGTCAGGGTTGCCACCTTAAATTTTTTCCCAGGAAACATTTTTAAGAATTTAGTAATAAAAAGTAGATTTAAACATTTTTTAAAGCTCACCGCTTGCAGTTATTCTGTTACAAGTAGATTATTCATCGAACAATCCTATTTAACTGGGAATAAAGAATAAAACCAATAATAAATAAACATATTCATTATTTTATTTAGTAAAAGAAACCTATTACAATTCTATTACACAATCATTACAAAGCGGAGACAGTTTGAATATAGCAAAGTTTATGGTAAAATTTACAACTCTTGGCGTTTTAATCGTTTTCCTCTCAAATATTCAATTATAAACTTTACCACCGATTAATCATTAAAAAACCAAATTATAGCAGAAGATCGACAAGATTTCGCTAAATTTCTTTGTGTCTTTGATTTTGAAATAAATTAAAATTGAAATTATTTATGTACACAATAATTTGGTTTAAAAAAGACGTAAGCGTTCTATTACAAAGTAGATGGAGAAACTAATCAAGATTCGCTTAAAAAAAAAGAGATCTATAATAAAAAGAGACAGACAACAGTCTTTATATAATATTATTCTGTATATGTACAATTATTTAACAAAACAAATAATACAGATCCTTATAAAATAATTAAATTCCACGTAAGTTGATGGTTAATTGAATTCATTTAAAAAATGGCGCGAAATAAATTAGAAGAATTAAAAAATATCGCGAAGGAAAATGATTTCGGTAAAAACGACTTTGGGTCGTGCGGGGTTTCGTTGTTTGCGTAAACATAAAAAAACCGGTGCGAAATGTACGGTGCATTCCAACCTTTAAATAAATTTGGAAAATCGAACGAAACGTAGCGTTATAATTGCAGATTTTGTTTACCTAATGACTTATTTTTAGAATTGTTAAACGCGATGTCGTATGTGTGGACTTTTGATCGTCAAAGGCCAAGGTAAAGGTTGGTGCGAATCTTTAACAATCCTTTTTATGTTTTAGCCAATTTTATCACATTTTTTACCTCTATTTTATTCCTTCAATCGTCGACCAAATTGTGCTATACTTTTTTCTAAGGCCTTGTCTCATATCACGCATATTTAAGTAGAGTAAATCTATTCGAAGAAAGCAAATAGAAATTCTTGTCTAAACTTCTGCGGCCCTTCGATTCCGTTTTCGAAAAATATATCTGTTTTCTTTTTTTTTTTTTGGTCGTGCATGAAATTTAGTTTAACGGCCTCCGTCTTGCATTTTTCGACGTACGTATTTACAAATTATAATTGGATTGAAGTCGTTTAAAAAATTGTGATGCACGCATCCAAAAATTAACGTGAAATTTCCGCGTAAAAAAAATCGGCTGCGTTTAGGCGCGTTTTTGTATTTGCTTTCCGTTCACATTTAAAAATACGATTTTTTTGGTTTATCACTTTTATCTCTAAAATATCTAATTTTGTATCACTGATAGAATCACTGGTGTTGTCAAAAAAAAAAAATTAATAATAAAACAAAAAAATTTCGTTTAACTTATCGCAATATACAAAAATAAATATTATAAATCTAAAAATTATATCACATACTTTATACAGTTTATTTTACAACCCTTCCCGAAGGAGGGCAAAAAGGAGATAAACGTCTTTAGAAATGATTTTCTGATATGGAGTCCTGTACATTATCACTGGCCATTGTAAAAAAATAGTTTTTTAGTACAATCACAGGATGCACTTAATATTTAAGAAAAAAGTCTCCACAAATAAATACTTAGTCTTTTTAAGTAGGTATTTTTATTATTTACAATTTTATGAACATCCGCATCTGTCCACCACCATTCCGGGCAAACTCCCGTAAATCACGTTGAACTGTTGATCGAAGTAGAGCATCGAAATGGCACTCATTTTTCGCGGCGCACAACACGGCCCCGGGCTGTTTGGCGACGCTATTTTTAAGAGGTGCGTGTGCGGATGCCTTTGCAGCGTTACGTATGGACATTCGCCCGAACAGTAATGCGCCTCGTATCTTTTTGGCGCTATGATGAAGTCCCAGCCGAATTCTTCGAAGTCCACCGTCAGCGGGTAGCGGCAGCAGAGAGGTTCGTTCATCTTGTCGTCGCAGTTTAGGCCCAAGTTTCTTCGGGTTCGTCTTTTCGCTTCTGTTGTTATTATTTCTGCGTATGGCGCCTAGAAAAGAAGAACGGATCAATTAAAAAAGTGAATATGTACCAATTACGAAGAATTTATTTGAATAAAGTTAAAAAAAATAATGATAATAGTTCGTTGGTGTATCAAAGTATGTAATGTTTAAGTAAAAATAAATTTCCGATGAGTAAATGAATAATAGTGAATCATGCTTAAGACCGAGTGTGCACATTCGAGCTCAAAGTGGCACATTCCGATCTCGGGAAAATGAAGCGCGCCGCTCCGCGTCGCGCTTCATTTGCTTCCCTCGCTCGGAAATGTGCCACTTTTCGCTCGAATGCGCACATCCTCGTATTTCTCAAACTTGGCTACATTAATTTGATCTCTTTTAAATCATAAACTTAAACATAGTTTAGTAAATATCGATTTACAAGTTATCTAAATTATTACATCGTTTATTAACACCTATAATAGCGACATTTGAATATAGATTAGTGATGAGCAAAGCACGACCACGCCCAAGACTGTAATAGTCTTGGTATCGGTCTTGGTCTTGCTTATTCGGTCTTGGTCTTGCGTATTCAGTCTTGACTCGTGGCCAAAAAGTTCGAGAATTTCAAATCTGCAAGATGTTAAAGTGAAAACCGAAATGACTTTTATCCAAACCCAATATTTGCTGAAGAATTATATGAAAATGTGCCATGATCAATCCTTTACAAATAGTGATGAGCAAAGCAAGACCAAGACTGTAATAGTCTTGGTCTTGCTTATTCGGTCTTGGTCTTGCGTATTCAGTCTTGGCTCGTGGCCAAATAGTTCGAGAATTTCAAATCTGCAAGATGTTAAAGTGAAAACCAAAATTACTTTTTTGCAAACCCAATATTTACTTAATGAATTATATGAAAATATGCCATGATTAATCCTTTACAAATAGTGATGAGAAAAGCAAGACCAAGACTGTAATAGTCTTGGTCTTGCTTATTCGGACTTGGTCTTGCGTATTCAGTCTTGGCTCGTGGCCAAAAAGTTTGAGAATTTCAAATCTGCAAGATGTTAAAGTGAAAACCGAAATTACTTTTTTGCAAACCCAATATTTACTTAATGAATTATATGAAAATATGCCATGATTAATCCTTTACAAATAGTGATGAGAAAAGCAAGACCAAGACTGTAATAGTCTTGGTCTTGCTTATTCGGACTTGGTCTTGCGTATTCAGTCTTGGCTCGTGGCCAAAAAGTTCGAGAATTTCAAATCTGCAAGATGTTAAAGTGAAAACCGAAATTACTTTTTTGCAAACCCAATATTTACTGAATGAATTATATGAAAATATGCCATGATTAATCCTTTACAAATAGTGATGAGCAAAGCAAGACCAAGACTGTAATAGTCTTGCTCTTGCTTATTCGGTCTTGGTCTTGCGTATTCAGTCTTGGCTCGTGGCCAAAAAGTTTGAGAATTTCAAATCTGCAAGATGTTAAAGTGAAAACCGAAATTACTTTTTTGCAAACCCAATATTTACTGAATGAATTATATGAAAATATACCATGATTAATTCTTTACAAATAGTGATGAGAAAAGCAAGACCAATACTGTAATAGTCTTGGTCTTGCTTATTCGGTCTTGGTCTTGCGTATTCAGTCTTGGCTCGTGGCCAAAAAGTTCGAGAATTTCAAATCTGCAAGATTTTAAAGTGAAAACCAAAATGACTTTTTTGCCAATCCAATATTTGCTGAATGAATTATATGAAAATGTGCCATGATCAATCCTTTACAAATAGTGATGAGCAAAGCAAGACGAAGACTGTAATAGTCTTGGTCGTGCTTATTCGGTCTTGGTCTTGGTCTTGCGTATTCAGTCTTGGTCTCAACTATTTAGCCTAATACTTACATGCAATTTTTTGGCGAAGTTTTCAGATCTTTTATAGGTATAAATTAAAAATTATGTGCAATTTATATCTAATTCATAAAATTTTATTTTACTACAATCGAATAATATCAAAAAGTGATCTTATCTATAGAGTTTAATCATTTCTACTTCTTCACTCATTTTGAAATTGTTTTTGTTTAAATAGAAAAGACACTACACTTACACTTACTGAAATATACTTCAATTTATAGATAAAAGTTAATAAGAAAGTATACAATATGCAAAGATTTTGAAATTAATATTATTTATAAACAAATCCGAAAATATTTTACCGATATAACAATTATCTTAAATACTGAAATTTTCTGTCAAACATGCGAGTTTGTCAGGACTTTTAAAGGAAATAGTGTCGATATTTGTGAGAGTTATAAAAACTCGAGGAGTTATATCCTTCGTCCAACGCATAAATCGACCTTTTAGCAAAACAAATTGTCCAAGGAAAGGAGTGAAAATATTGAAAAAAAATTAGTTTGTCTCTATATTTTAACCATGTGTTATCCAGAAATAGGAACAAAGAACTCTTACTCCAAAGACATTCTTGTAAATTCCAGTTGTCAAATAGTGGTAGAGTTTCTTTATAATTAGTGTTAAAATCTAGTAAAGCAAATTGAAAATTTCTACAAAAATAATGTTTTGTTCCAAGAAAAGAATATATTAAAGTTGCTTCGAATAGTTTAACTTATATATCCACCGGAAGTAATAATTTTTGGTTTAGTCTTGCGTATTTGGTCTTGATCTTGCATACTCGGTCTTGATTTTGGTCTTGGCCTTGTTCGTTCGGTCTTGGTCTTGGTCTTGCGAGCATAAAGACAGTCTTGGTCTTGCTCTTGGTCTTGCAAAAATGCAAGACCAAGACCAAGACCAATTTTGCTCATCACTAATATAGATTAAAAAATTCATTTGAATTCGTAGATCAAATAAAAAATAGAGTTTCACCACCAAACCATGTTTTGGTATCATTAGATGTTGTATCCTTATTCACAAATATTGCACAAACACTTGTCCTGAATATAATCGATGAGGATTGGGAAATTTTGACTGAAGTTTTGACAATATCAAAAAATATACTTATTGAACTTATAAAATTGTATTTTGATTCAAGTTACTTATTATTTGATGGTAAATATTATCTTCAATGTGATGGAAGTAGTATGGGTAACCCATTTTATCAAAATTAATAATACTGTAAATATATGTTCAGATACTCAAGGCCTTAGTTTAATGTAACATCTGAAATAAAATAAAATCAAAAATTAAAATTAAAATTATGCAACTGCAAATAATCTTTATTTAGAATCATAGTTACTATCTTTCATGTTTGACGCAAAACAAATTTAGAAGTTTTAATGGTTAAAATCTTTTTTGGGTTGTTAAGGTATTTGATAATTTATATTTATTTATAAAATACTTGTAGTTATTGTTGTTATAATTTGTTAATTTTCAATTGCTTGATAAAGTTTCAATAAAAGAAACGAAACGTTGCAAATTTAACAATAGTTGTTTTATTGAAAGTGTCAATTCCAGTTGACGTTAAACATTATTAAAAGATATTGGACGTAAACATTATGATTAGTTTGTTAACAAAGTTTATTTTCGTTATTTTCACACACAAATTCACAAAAAACCCTTGCCCAAAAATTAATCTGAGTAAAGCAAATGATAAAAACCTCTCTTATAAAAATGTAGGTAAATAGTTTCTTTTATGAAAATTTTTTTTTAATTGCAGATCTACTCTTCTAATTTGCGGATAATGGCTAAGATTGTTATTTGCCAAAAATCAACTAAATTATCATCTAAATATCCAAATTGAAAAACTGTTATCTAACATATGTAATATACCAGGGTGATTTTGTAAGATTGGTGGCGTTTTGAATTTGGCGCCACAGTATATAGTGCATTTCACAGTTTGAATGTGGTAAATTGTAAGAAACTGGTATATTTAGCTGTCAAATGTCAAAGTCAACGCATATATGTTTCTAAAGGACCTTCGTTTTGTTGTATTTATATTTGTTGTGTTTATTCCAAACTCGAGGACTGTACTATTTACTCTGAAAAAGATTTAATTGTAGCGCATTGCTCTAATCAAAATTAAATGTTTTAATCCAACTTCATGCTTTCAAAATTATAATCACGTTTTTCAAATTTACCGCCAATCATAAAAAAGTTTCATTTTAAAGAAATTAATGTTTTAAAGACTATTTCAGTATTTCATGATCAAAAAATGATGAAAATAACATATTTAAACTACCCGAAAAAGAAAAGTCGCTTTTATCTTCTCAAAAATAAAAGATTTGCGTTGGTTCCTTGGTGTATTAATAACTATACAAATTATTTTTAATCGTAATGCATGTTCTTTAAATATTTATCTCTTTTTCGACGTCTGTTAGCATTAATTTAATTTCTACAATAATTAATAAAAGTTTTAAGGTTTAACTTCTCGCGCTAACTCGTTTTTTCTTTTAAATTACATGTTCCGACACAATTTGATTTTAAATACTTATGTTTGCTTAAACATCAGGAAATTAAGAAAAGCCAAAGAAACGGTACCGGAAAGTCATCAAAGAGCAAATAACAATGTGGCACGTGGTTTGGCTTTCGCCTACGATAAAGCTGAATTTAAATTCATAAGATTCTTAACAATATAAGATTAAACATTCATATATATTATTTTAGAAAATACCAAAAAACTTGTCATGTGAATTGTCTGCACACGCGTAATTTTAAATATCCTAAAAATATTGTTATTTTTAGGTTCCTTTCTTATTATTTTGCGACAAATACGCGAGATAACCCGTGTTAACTTAATATCGTTAAACATAAACATATTCTTTTAATTTGGCGTTTTATAAGTTGAGTCAATGTACTGTTACAACTTTGGAGGAGTGCACGCTTTTTGCAGACTGTATTTTTTTAAAGGACTTCAACAATTTTGCTGTCATTAACATTAAGCGTCCCAGATCATCGCAACGACCCAATAAATAAGATAACGTTTTACAATTATCAGTTAAATACATTGATGCAATTATTTATTAACATTCCGTTCTTCTTCCGTAAACTTGCAAAAGGTTTACCAAAGCCCATAGAGCGGTCTTCAAATTAGTTGAAACGTTTTCGTTCATTTTAACTTATAAAAGTCCTGCAATGGAAGAACATAATAAAATTATATATTTTATCCAATTATTAAAATTTTAAAATACTATATTTAACAAGTAGTAATTTTTACATTTTAAACATGTTGAAGAACATTTTTTTGCCCCTTTAAAGTTTATCTAAATTAAATTTACACATTCTGGTATTTATAAATTGATCTCTAATCTTAAACTGTTTAAAATTGTTAAGTAACAACATAAAACATTAATCCGGATTAAAATCAGCATGAGTAAACGTCTTTGGAATTAAAAATGATGGCTGGTAACAGAAAATCCCATAAAATAAATTGTTATTAAGAGGAATTGTTTATTCCACAAAATATATTTTAATTTTAGTGGATAGCAATTTACTCCACGTTCTTTCCTATATGTACACAAAAAATTGCAACCGACATTAATATTTGCACTAATAATGTTTTTGCATTTCCTTTTTTAATTACAAAACTTTCCCTGCCTTTCTTTCTCCATTTAAAAAGACAAACACTGAAAATTCAATAAGGATGTTTTATTTTCTCCGATAGATTAATAGTTTAAAAATATCAACCGAAAATATTTTGGTGATCTTTTTAAATTTAATTAATTGATAATTTTTTCGTACACAACACATGTTTTCTTTCAGCGCAATTAACGTAGGATTAGTATGAGTTAGTGATACCCCCTTATTTCGATAAAAATTTAAAAAAAAAAAATTACTTATTAAACCTGCTATAAGAACTTTCTGATCATTTTTGGTTAAATAAATTAATATCCTGCATTTCTTTTGTTAACATCAATTAATAAAAAAATTGATCAAAAAAATAGAGGCACAAATAAAGATCTACTGGTGCAATTTAGCAAAGATTGGGCTTACATCGTAATCGATATTCCTATTTTTCATCTATCTATCTTTCATTTTTCGTAGACAATATTAGATACCTATACAGATATTTATAGATATCACACGTGCAAGTATTGGTAACTAGTTCGGTCAAATTAGACATAAAAATAGTGGTCAAATAACAACAATTCCGACAGAGCTAAATTTTGGTTGGGACCTTAGGTATACCATTATCAATAAAGTGTCAAAAGTCCCCATCGATCCCATGTGTGCTAAAAAAGTTATTCGGGGGTCAAAGGTCAAAATTTGGAGTTTTTTGAATTTTGTTTGAAAACGGTAAGTTTTATCAAAAAAGATCTAAAAACTAGAATCTTGGAGCTTTAAAAAACATTTTTTAAATTTTAGATACGACCATTTTTCACCGAAATGCAGTCTGTCAAAAATCACCAAAAGATTTAAAAAGTTTTCTTGACCCATTAATTTTTTCCTTTAGTGTAGAATCGCGATATCTAACAAATGGTGATTCTTAGAAAAGGACCATTTTTGTAGATAATTTTAAGATCTATAATTTTTATCTGAACTACTTTTATGATAAAACTTACCGTTTTCAAAAAAATCCAAAAAACCTCAAAAATTGAAATTTGAAATTTTTGTTATTTGAAATGTCTATTTTGACCGACTAAACGTCATTTATACGTGAGCAACATGTATGTAAACATTAGAAGGGTTTGAAACAAAGAATTTAATGCTATTTATCATCACCAGAGGCAGCATATTCAATACGAATATTATTAATCAATTTGCAGTACTTTATACATGCATTTCTAAGTGTTGAATAGTTTGTATTTCCTTGTAATTTATCCAAACAACTTACAAAACTACACAAATTTTACGGCTATAAGTATTGTGCCAATTAATTTATTTTTAAACCAGAAGAAACATTCAAAAATTATATCTTTGAATATTTCTTAAACCGCAGCTAAGATTTTTTTTTCAATCTTTGAATCATGCGTTTTATTACAATATAAACAATAACATTTCACTAATTTTGAACTTGCTGTTTTATGACTTTTCATTTAAAAATATCAGTTTTTTCTAAATATTTTGGATACTTAAGCTACGATTTTTTTAAATTTTGTCAAAATAAACTATTCGCCAATGGTCTACCTATGATGCACATTTGGTTAACTTTGAACTTCTAGTTTAAAAATCCACCTAAAACAGCTTGCTTTGATTTAAGTAAAGTACAGATTAAATGTTACCATTCCTATATAAAATCCATATTCAACATAAATAGGTACATACAGTAATCCCTCAACATTCGCGATAATTACGTTCCAGAAAAACCTCGCGAATATCGAATTCGCGAATGTTAAGTCTATCTTAATGTAGAAATAGAATGGTTACGTTCAACGACGCTTGATATTCGTTGTATATACATACAAAACAAGGTACATATGTATATTAGGGTGGTCGTTAAAAATTTTTTTTCCGGGGGTTCAAAAAAACCTTCCTTTTGATGAAAAAATACGGGGGATTTTTTAAAAATTTTTTAAGCAAATAATACGCGCCTCAAGACAATAAGTTCATTTTTTGATAAAATCCTAGTTTTTTGTAAGTATCTCTTAAAGTATACGGATTTGAGAAAAAGTTATAGGAATAATTTTGTGGGAAATTCAATTCTCTATAAAAAAGTTCTTTTTTATTTTCTTCATAAAATTTATATTTATGGAGATATTCTAAATAATAAATTCATTAATCCATATAGTCAATATTTTAAGATCTACAAACGTCATTTTTTCCGAAATATAAAATTTTTGTAATAACTAGAATTTATTATAGTTTTAGGAAATTATATATATGCAAGAAAATTCGTGAATGAAAAAAAAATTCTTGTAACCAGATATTACTCATTTTCTTCATATAAAAAATTTATTCTTGTACTGAAGAAAAAACTTTATTGAGACAAGAAATTATTTTATTAATAAATGTACATTCTCCTCATAAGAAATTTTACTAAGTATGACAAAATTCTTGTATTAAGAAATTTTTTCTTAATTCAAAATTGTCGAAGTCAATAAATTATTTCACTTCACTCAAGAATTTTTAATTTTAATTTTTTAATAGTTTCGCGAATAAGCGAACACACAGCACGCGAATGTCGAATGTTTCCGCATTTTAATTATCGCGAATAATCAAAATTCGCGAATGTTGAGGGATTACTGTATTTATAACTTTATTCTCAAATTATTAATAAATATCGGTTTACTAATCGAAAGCTTCTGAGTGATGAACCGGGAACAATCTGATAAAAAAGTAGTTTAGAAAGTACGTAATTTGATATGTTCATCAGTGAAATGGTAACTTATTGGGCTTTTTTAAAAAGCACTAATGTGCTTTCTCCAATGACGGACAAAATATATTACGATTCTTCCCTACAACAACTCTATTATTAAAACCATTTTTAATCTCCTTTTTTTAGAACAATCTATAGTAAACCATATTAATATTATTATTTTCTAATAGCTGTTAAAAGAATTTAAACAAACTTTTCGTTAGTTTATAGACATTTAAGCTCGCACTTTTATAAAAAAAATACGTTCACGATAAAATGCTCGATACAACTTCCTAAATTTCCCAATTATTTCAATGCAAATTTAATTAATAGACGACTGTACTGTCGCGCATATTTCGTAAGTAAATAAACTGATAACGATTAGTATGCACGTGTAGAACGATAAGAAAAGACAACTTGTCAGTTTTGGAACAGATTTAAGAGGTTTTTTTTTAAACCGAGATAAGTCGTATTTGTTTTTGTTATTTTTAGATCATTTTTTTCCGCTAAGTTTTCTCGAATAATTTATATTCTAATTTATGATATTCTAATTTAAACGAACTTTGATAAAAGTAATTACAATGTTACAGTCGATAAGTGGCTATCTTTTCTTGTTATGCATTTTCAGTAACCCAAAACCGTATTTTCTATTTATTCAATACTTCCTACAAGTAAAATTGATTTCGCTCGCCGAAAGCCGACCGCGTCCAGATTTCGTTTCCATGCTCTGTGGTGTCGACAGATCGCCAATTTTTCGTATCTGGTGCACTCCTTGCTTTTAATTACCAATTATTAAAGCTAACACTTTTTGTTGTTTTAGTTTTAGAAACATATCGTGACCTTACACCTTAGACCTTAAACCTTTGATGAATAAACTAATCTGGAGATCCTGGTTAATGATTTTGCAAATACTTTTAGTCGAACTACGAGAATTTTGTACTTCCTATATGTTCATACTGTAAAACATGAGTAATAGGTCTGTTACCTAAGTATTTAATTTATAATTAATTTTATATATTTTATTTTCCATGGTTTTAAATCAAAAACGCATCCGCAAAAATTATTAATGGTGTTAACAGCCTAACGACATTCATAAACAAAGATTGAATTATATAATTCAAAGAACAATGTGTAATATTGGTAACCCACTTATTGTAATAATGCAGAACACATTGTAATAAGTTAAAGACACATTAGTAATCGAAGAAGCAATCAGATAAAATGTTATATTGAAAATTCTAAATTTTGATACAATTGATGTTATGTAATTTATGTAAGTCGTTTTATTTTGTATTTTCTTGCACCAAAATTAAATTTGATTAAATTTAATCTTATCGCACGATTTTGATGTAACTTTAGTTTAATTTCTTGTCCCCACTTTCGTTTATATGAACGATTGCGCAACACATAAAATATTTAAAATATTGATGAAACAAATTGAAAGCTAGTTGTTATTTTGTAAATTTTTAATAAAATACAGATATTATAATTTGGTTTATGCAAAATTACTTGTTCAAGTAATTCAGTAAGTAATTCAAAAAAGCAACCGAACGTTAAAATTATTAAAAGATTGGATGTGAATATGCAGAAGTATGGATGTTTACAGTAACCAAATTGAAAGAATGTGCAAAATGATATTTATCATTTTTTTTCTTGGAAAACTGTTAATGTATGTTTGTGCAAAAACGCAATAGCTTTTGTAACATTTAATGTAGGTACAAAACATATCATACTGCTCAGTTAATAACTTTGCCATTTTCAATTATTTATAAGCCAATAATAATTATTATTCAAAAAACTTAGAATATTAGTCAAAAAATAAATATAACGACGTTGGCTTGTATTATGCTTTTTAATTATTCTTTGATAACTCATGGCTACTTAATTTAAAACAGAAAAATTTAATATTGTTAACAATTTTTTATTTAAATATGCGTTGTTATACATGGTTGAAAAGAGAAAAAAAATTATATTTAATTATGTAAAAATCCAATATGGCGTCCATTTAAAATAAGAAAGTTGGTATCAATATCTTAAAAACCGCCATTTTTAATTTAATTTTGACTTAATTTTTATCTGTATTTTATGAAACCTAGTAACTTTTATATTAAACTTTTTTTGGAAAATTTTATAATTACAAAGTTATTTGACATTAAAGAAAATGACGATTTTCAATTTTTTTACGATAACTTCGGAACTATTCGGAATTTTTAAATTTTCTTAACAGAATCTGAATGGGCACTTAAAACTGCAAAACATTGCCCATTTAACCAAACTTCTATCTTCATTAATAAGAAAGATACCAATGTTAGCCTACTCTATTTGGGACACACTGTATATTAATTATCAATTTGAAAATTTAGTGGGACGCCTCAAAATATAAAAAAAAATTCCTTTTTTATAAGCTACAATTGTACCCTCGAGCTAATTTTTTTTCAACCCACCCTAATATTTATGGAAATATTATTCCTACGGCGTATCTCATAGTAAAAAATTCAATTTATACTTGTACCCCCATGAAATAAAATATATAAAAACAATTCATAAAAAAATAAAGTCCTGTTGCCTTCGATGCAAACGCTTACTTGGCCCACTTCAAAATAATAACTAAAATTACGATGAAATGTTAATAACCAATCGTAAGTAAGGATTAAACTTTCGTAGATTTAACATTTTTAAGCCATAACATTTTATGACAAGAAAAAAGTGACCCAACTTTATTTCGTTGATGAAGATAAACGTGTTTCTAGTTTCCCAAATAATAATTTAAAATAATTTGAAACTTTTAATTCGGGTCTTTATCCCGATATAATTATGGTATTTAAATTTTATAGTCGATAATTCGACGAAGCAACTTTTTCAATACGCACAAATAGTTTTATAAGTGTTTCTCACGTGGATAATGCTTTTGGTAACAATATTTATTTTAATAACTATTCAAAAAAAAAAATCTTACCGTAATCGCGTTTAGATAAAAAATGATTACTTCGTAAAATTATGGATACGGTAGTATCAAGACTTAAAAAGAAAAACACCCACCTTGGATCCACCATCGCTCGTGGGGTCCGTTACGACGACTTTCCGTCCGTTGACAGTCCCATTAAGTATAAAACCATAATTTTCCCGCGCGTTTTTGAACCACTCCGAAACCATGACGGTGATGTCGATTTTCACCCAATCGCCTCGCCCCAACGGCTGCGTTATCCTTCTGGAAGCCATCTTCACCATTCCGGGCGCGTCCGGATGGTCCGGATTCCGATAAACTTTGTAAATTTCTAAATAAAAATTTGGAAGGGGCCTCCTCTCGACTCCTTTCACGTACACGAAAAGCGTTGCATTTCCCACGTGATATTTTGATATGCTATCGGAAAACGTGAAGTGCAAGATGTCGTTCCCTCTCCAACTATGCCTCAGTCTTGGGTCTAGAAAAAAAAAATTCGTGTTAACAACAAATTATATTTATCAGGTTGTTTTTTAAAAAATATTTTTTATGTTAACATATCATTTCAATCCACCAAAAGTGATATTACTTTGAACCGATGCACTTAACAATTACAAAACGCTATTTTTAATTAAATTTTTGTGTTATTCGTACTGTGTTATGATTTATTTCGTACTCTAATTAACTCTTATCCTATTTTACATTTCATGCGCTTAACCTTACTTTTTCCCTCTTGTAATACTGCCAACCTAGTTTCTAACTACATTCCTCCACTGTTTCCATCAAAAAGTTTTTAAAAACGCAAAAAAAATGTTAAATTAATTTTGATAGGGTGCTGCTAATCGGGCTTGACCTTGTTTACATTGTAAGTGATGGCATATTTCTTAAAAACGATTAAAATTGCTTTAAAAATGCATGCAATCGCATTTTATTCATTCTTTACTTATTTTTATGCCATTTTGCTTTTGATAACGTAACAACTGGAAAGATCTTAGTAATTGAATAATTTAAATGTTCGTTGATAACCTTCCAAGAATGAGACCTTGGTGCTTTTCTTCAAAATACAGCCAATTATAAATTATTGCATTTTTAAAGAACTATGAAAGATTTGTATGTGGATGACTGAAAATCCTTGTGGTTGTATATAAAATTTACAAAATAGTAAAATATTCTGGCTTGATCTTGTTGGTTAATTACTAGTTTTCTTTGCAAAGTTATTGCAGTCTTGTATTTTTACACCCTAATACAGTGATTCTCAACCAAGGTCCCACAGCAGTTCAGAATGCCACGAGATGCTAAAGTATAGTCCTAAATTATAGGAATGCATACAATAAAAATGATTTTTATGTGTACTTTCCTAAGGAAAAAATTTTTATCCTAAAATATAATCGGATAATATTTTTATATCCAAGAATATATCCCCAAATTGTAACAAAAATTATGATAGGTTATATTCCAAGATATATTTTTTTAATTATACTCGTAGATATAGGGTAGAAGCACTAGTTTTAGAGACTTCCAAAGGTTTTCGCAAATAGAAGTATTTCTTAAATATAATAAAATAACATAAAGTCCAATAAATTATTTTTTATATAAACACAAATATATAAACAAACTGATAATGGCATTAACAAAGTGTTTTTAAATCCCAGTATTTAAAAAATAACATATTTACATTACATTACTTGTTTGCACCGTTTTTTGACACTTTGAACTACCTTTGGACTAAATAAGTACTAGTTTTGCACAATTATTCAAAATATAAATTATTTAAAAAATCATTATTTAGAAAATAATTTTACTTTATTATCTTTAATAGTACTTCAAGAAAATATAAAATATAATGTTAAACATATGAAAAATAACTCGGTAACATAGGAAAATAATTATTTTATTTATTCTATTGATTTTTAACTTTTTTGACTGATAATTTTTTAGATTTTTTAATACGTTTTCTTTTCTTTCAATCTTTTATTATTTTCTACATTCAGTTGTCTTTCTATTTGATTATTTTCTTTTTCAATTTCTTTATCTTTTTAATTATTAATAAAAATAATTTTAGAATATTTGGCATGAAAACATTACGACCAACTACATCGTGCCAAAAATAGTAAATCTATTTTTTGTTGTTACTATTTGTAGACAGAATATTATTTTCTTAATATTTTAGGTTATATTGCCATAAACATATTTTGAGCTGATAATAAAAGTATTTTTATATTTATATGTAATGAATAATTCAAAAATATTGACTTTAATTAATTAAAATAATTAATTATTTATTCAAAAAATTAAAAATCTTTTTCTAAAATAAATGACACTTAGCTCACTATCATATTCCAAGTTCATCAAATTCCTAAGAAAAGTGTAGTTGCAGGTGAACAACCTTAAATAGTCAAAAGTACAAAATTAAAAGTAAAATAAAAAATAATCATCAAGTTTTTTGTACCTACTAAAGTAGTTACTAAAGAAAATTCCTTATTTTCCTGTTTCTTCGGCTATTGATTAGTGGGAAAGTCATTTGGTTCAAATTATTTTCAAATATATTTACCTCAAGAATTTTATAGATGACGACGAGATTTGATACAAACACTTTCAGATATGGTGTTTTGACCGGTAACCACCGTGCTGTTGTGATAAGATTATTTAGAAACTCCATGAAGGTTTTTTTGATATAGATTGCAAAATAGATAGAAATGATAAAGTTCGTGGAGTTTAATATACTTTGGTGCTTTGGACCTTTTCTATTGTATTCGAATTAAAAATTTATGCTTGATATACGAAATATTCTAATAATTGATTATGCTTCGAAGCTTTATAAAATCGTAGATAAGGAAGTTGTATATTTATCTATTTATAGTTTACGAAAATAAGAAATTCATAAACAAATGTATACTTAAATAGAACTCTAATAAAAAAATATAAACAAAATGCGTTCATACAAATATTTCATTTTAATTAAATATTAAAAAATATTATTATCAGTATGGTTAAGGACGCGCGGGTGATCTTTTTAATGCAATTTTTAATCGTTCAAAAATGAATCTGACACAAATACACAAAAAAATTTAATCGCCAGAAAGTTTAATTTGCAATTGTCCAATTTTGGCCGACGTCCAAACAAATTAATATTTTGAGAAAACTATAAACGCAGAGACCCGGTAATACCCCCGAGTAACCAATCGCTAATTATATGATTCCAAGTATTTTAAATTTAGTGATACGTGGGCGGTAATTACTATTATTGATAATATAATAAAAAGTGTAACATCTTCAAGGCTAAGGTGTCAAAGATTCTCGTTTCATCAACAGTTCTCGCAGTCCAATGAGGCTTTTAATTGAATTTATTCCGTGTTATTATTAAATATAAAGTATTATGTTAAAAAAGGAATATATGTATCTTCAATTATGACACACTTTCTTCCCGTGGTGAGTATTCAATTTTTTATCACACGGGCATCGAAATTCCTTGATATTTCTTTTAAATTATCATTATCACATGAATCATCTGAAGTAGCCAATTTTCAATTTTTGACATTTATATAAATAATTCTTCTGTACGTCTCTTGACAGTGAACTCCTCCTAAACGGCTGAACCGATTTCAATGAATTTTTTTGTGTGTATTCAAGTGGATTCGAGGATGGTTTAGATTCACAAATAAACCCGGTAGATGGCGCTGCAGTCAATACCCGTGGGAAGCCGGGCGGGCCAGCTAGTGTTTTATAATTTTTTACTATAACAACATTTTATTAATTGTAAATAAGTCGTTGTTAGGTAACGTGAAAAAGTTTGACGTACGCGCAAATATTATGATACAATATGCATAGACGTCAATAAATACATAACCTAATATTATGACAATATACTAATGAAATATTTCAAAATTACTTGGTTATAATTGTTTTTTTTAAATCCACTAAACAAAATATTAAATTCATAAAAAAAAATCAAATAATTTATTAATGTGGGTGGACCATGAAAGGCAACGCTCCTTCGAAGGTCAATTATTAAAAAGTCGTAGTTATTGCCATATGATAACAATTTTTTTCTACACACACTAAACACCCATGCTTCCCTTGCTTCATTGACTTCCGTCGTCAACATTAAAATTATAACTCGCGCTCACAGCAAAACGTAATTTTTAAGTAAATAACCTTATTATTTTCTTTATTTTTTTACTCTGAATTATTATATAAGGATTTGCTATAGTACTAAAGAAAAAAATATTACATTATTTCGATTTCAGTTAAAATAATGGTAGTATTTGACGGCTGGCTTTACTAATTTTTATAATTTTATTATAACAGTTATTGGCAACGTATTTGATATCGATATAATACTCATTAGTATTATTTTTAAAACATTTCCACGAATACATTCTTAGTTATACGATTGTGTTTAAGTAATGTTCGTTGAGTATTTTATAAGTGAATATATTATGGTAAGCATTAATGGTTTCGTTTTAATGAAACACCTTTTTATGTAGTTTAAGTATAAGCAGATATTTTGATTGTCACAACGTTAGTTTTAAGTTAAACGACTGATTTATTATATCGGCCTTGTATGGAGCCTTGTTCTTAATAAGGCCGTTTGGAAGAGTTTTAATAAAAATTAAGTTTAATAAATAGTGATTAAATCTGCAATAAAAAAGTGTTGTATATGTTACATTATAAAATAAAGTGTTACTTAATAATTTGTTTGTTTCATTTATCCAGTAAATAAACGAATAATAACTGTTTATTTGTTATAGTGGCCTTCCATGGTCCACACACTTTATTAGGAAACCTTTTAAAAAGAACATAATTTTGCGTGTATAATAGTGTTATTGCTTAATTTAAATACAAATCAACAAATGTGTGTCATTTCCAAATAATTTTGTTAAATAAACATATAATCTACAATTCATTTATGTTTTATATATTTTTAATTGATGTTCTCTATTTATTTTCTATTTGTTTTAAATAGTCCTCATATTAAGCTCCGTTGCCCTACCAAATTAATCGCTCTCCAAATTTTCATTAAATAATTACTAAAGTATAAAATGATTTCTTTAACAGCTTTAAGTATTTAATTTAAAAAAAAAATCTCCACGCTCAAAACTTGAAATAGCACTTCTGACAAAGCCGCCGGCATTTATAAAGACATAAACGACGTGTGTGTCTCGATCGCGTTTATGTAAATGCTACGTTTAAGTAAATGCACCTCAGAAAGCGTTACTTCCTACAA
Organism: Sinopyrophorus schimmeli; assembly: GCA_036325965.1. Classification (NCBI taxonomy): domain Eukaryota; kingdom Metazoa; phylum Arthropoda; class Insecta; order Coleoptera; family Elateridae; genus Sinopyrophorus; species Sinopyrophorus schimmeli. Next base: position 2,377,221 of record JARFIZ010000089.1, on the reverse strand, counting down.
ACGTAAATTCGAGCGAAATAAGTAAAGCGTGCATTGAAATGCAAAACGGCCAATAAATACATGCGTACTACTTCTACGAACAATAAAGATTTCAATTATGTATAATTTCGAGGAGAAATTACATCGAGTTTTCCAGTTGAAAAGTGCAATTGCACGCAACGTCCACCCGCGTTGGCATTGACCTCGCCATTACGAAAAGGTAATTATTGTTATTTCGTATCGAATTGAATTTTGCCGGTACTTACGGCGACTCGAAGACGTATGATTTGTATAAAGAATTAAAGCGAAGTCCCTTTCGGGGCGAACTTTCGACTCGGTAAAACGTTTCGCTTTGTCGATCGTCCATTTCGCAGAAGAACAAGAATCGTAACATAAAAAAAAGCGAAAGAATGCAGCGCGTCTGTTCCTCTTTTGTTGACTTATGAAATAGTCGATCAAATTTGAAGATTCAATTTGGACAATGCAATACATAATGCAATTGCAATTGTAACAGGGTCCCGGTCATTGCAGAACGTTGCACTACGGGCAGTTAAACTTTTAAATTGTTATCTTGTTTAAAAAACAAAACAAACAATTCTCTAATATAACTATTTTCGTGGTTTTATTTTTTAACGGTCGAGGTTCATGGACACTCTGCGGTGACCGTAATTCCGAATTGACAATTGGCAAATGCTATGCAACTGCCAAGGTTGCATTCTTCTAATGTGCGTTCATGCAAATTATCTTTTAGTTCGGCGTTACATTCACTTTTATTTGAGACTTTCGCTAATCTAAACTAGGGTTCTCCAAAATATATTGCTTTAAAAAAAACTAATCGTTGTTCTTCAAATTTTATGTTTAGGGGAACCTGTTGTACCTTGGTCCCTTTGTACCTAGGGCAACTTTATTTTTTTTAATATTTGCGGGCTTTCGTTAGACATCTAGGAGAGTAAATTAATTATTGTGAATGGTGCTTAAAACCGAGTGTGCACATTCGAGCGAAAAGTGGCACATTTCCGATCTCGGGAAAATCTTTTATACAATTATCAATATCAATATGTATGTCATGTTCAATTGACAAAATAGCTAAATTTGATAGCCTCAACGTGGACATAGTCGATCTAAGATAATTTTTGATTAACTTTTGTTTAGAGAAGTTTCTCTCGCAACTGGCATTACTGATGGCTGATGTTAAAAAAATTCTCAACATTATGACAATGTTTGGTAAGCCATCTTCAAGTTTGGACTCATTTTTTTTTTATGTGCGCTTGCCGCCGCCTTTTTTTGTATGCTACCCGAGGTTATCCCCCCCCCCCATCGCTATGCTATTGGCAAACTCATAATATACAAGAGAAAATATCAATATCATAATATTGCCGATACGATGTTATCGATATTACCAATACAATTACAGACATGATAAAGCTTTAGAGATTTTATCCTCTTGAAATATGCCTTAGTAACGTCTGCTGGTACGGAATTTGGTAATTTTAACTTTCGTAAGGTGGTAACACTGAATTTTCTGCGAAGCGTGCGTGACTATAATCTATGGTGGTGCATGTATGATGACTCGCTCTAAACGTTTATTTGTGTTTCAAATTTCTCTTCTAGATTGAGCTTGACTCCTTTTGTCATAAAAGTTTTAAGCATCGTGAATAACTAAATGAAAACAAGCAAACTATGTGGTTATTTTAAAAAAGAAGCAAATAATGCTGTAGGTATGTTCTATTTGTAATGTTGGCAGATGTAATTTCCTATTTTATATAATAAATATAGGTTGCTTTCGGATGTGCTTAATTATTTCCTTAATTCATAAAATGTCTATATTATCGATAAAAAATGTTCGATATTATTTGTTATCGATATTTCTCTGGTGTCTCTATACAGGGTGTCCCAAATTGAGTAGGCTAACATGGGTATCTTTTTTATTAGTGGAGATAGAAGTTTGGTTAAATGGGCAATGTTTTGCAGTTTCCGAATAGTTCCGAACTTATCGTAAAAAGAACTGAAAATCGTTATTTTCTTTAATGTTAGTTAAAAAATTTATTTAAATTCCCGTTTTACAGCAAAGATAGGTTCCTAAGAAAATGGTAAATGGAAAAAATGTAAATGTGCAAATTGAGTTATTTATTTCAATGTAAAGTAAAAGTAGATAATATATAAACATTCTTATGAATCTTATGAATCATTTAAAGGTACCTACTTCTATATCATAGATACGTGGTATTTTTTTATTTATTTAGTCGCATAAACAACTAGGTTATGAGCGACTTGGGTGATATAAATAAATAATTAACATTTATGAAATTATTTAACGTAAAAGACATTCATAAATTTTCAAAAGTAAATAACTAATTTATGCATATTTTGCTATGTTTTCGATTTCCACGGTTTTTCCGGAACCTATCTTCGGTGTATAATGAACAAAGATTAGATTTTTTTAAGAGAGGCGCAGTAACATATAGTTTAATTGTTTAAAGGAGTTTGTGCTTGAAAAATTCCAAATTATTAATTTTTAAATTATTTCAACAAAATATGGTCTACTGTCTGCTTATTTTGTGGTCCTATCATTTTTGATTAATTAATATTAATTTGAAATTTTTTTAAATTTTGCAATAAAACAATAATTTAATTATTCTTGTCGCACCGTTCAAAAATAATAACAAATCTAATGTTTTTAATAAAAAACAAGCAACATTACTACATAAAAATTATTGATAACATTAAAAATAATGATTTCTAAAAAACCATTAACTACTATTGTCATGTAATTAGTAACTAATTAGCATATTTTATAAAGGAATTATAGTAAAAATTAAATTAATTTTGGAAGTTCGTAAAACGCTCCACCTCCCACATCTTTAAGACCTCGTTAAAAATTATTGTAGTTTAATTGGGAACTGCTGTCACATCCACCTTATAACCCTGACTCTATTTATTTCGATTTTTATAAAACTGCTTAAAAAGTAAAAAATTCACTAAAGATGATAACCTGAAATTGCACTTAATACAATTTTTCGCTAATGAAAACCAGAAGTTCTACGACCGTGGAATCGTGAAGTTACCAGAAAGATGGCAAAAGGTCATTGACTAAAATGTTATATGTCATTAATTAAAAGCCATTCTTTGTATAAAAAAATTGAACTTTCTTCCTAAGCCGATAAAATGTATACTTTCCATTGCACCCCATGTTAATAATTTGAACTTTGATTTAGAATATCTCTGGTTCCGAACGAAATTTTAAGGGTATTTAGTTAATTATATTCTTCATAAATATTCAAAATTTCGGAACATTCTCCAAACTATTTCTATGGCACTACCTTAAATTCGTAAAAAAAACGGGCCAATTCTTGCGTACAATAAAATTGGGCAAATTTGTTCCAACTATAAAACGGTACATTTAGCTTTATGTTCTCGCACTGAATCTGATTGCATTGACAATTATTGATGCACAAAAAATATTGTAAATAAATGACACACTTTCATTCATTCGCCCTTTAAATTTGAAATTGTAAATATAAATAAAAAAATTATAAAACCTTATATTATAAATTATAATATAAGAAGAATTAGTACAATCCTTAAACGAAATTACTAAAAAAAACAATTAAAAGTAAATAAACTACATTGCCCTTTCTCGTTTTAGAATTATTTATTGTAGCCAATTTCCAAAAAACGATTATATTCGACCCATAAAAATTCGAAAGTCCCGTTTTATAAGGTTATTACATTTTTGCTTATCGATATTGCAAAATCAATAAATAGGTTCAATACAACTGCTATCTGAACAACGCGATTAATTTCCAATATAATTTAATAAAAAAAAAAACAATTTAACGATTAGTAGCTGACCGATACCGACGAAAGAAAAACAAAAAAATAATGTATGTGTCATAAAAAGCTACGACCTAACCCACCTAAATGCAATATAAACTGGTCGGTGCGTAAAGTGTAATATCACGTTCAAGTGCAATTACTTGCAATTGCATAGAAGGGGTCAGTGTTTGGGTCAGTTAGGGCCGTCATCAAGGTCAAACTGACTACTGACCAACATTTCATTAAAGAGGTGTCAACTTACTCCCTTGTTATGCACTCATCTAAGAACATGTAACTTCATAGAGCGACTTCCGTTTTTCTTGCGATTTTCTTCTTGCGGTACTTTCGTTCGCAGCACGCGCCAACTTTAATAAATCTAATTCACGTTTTATACCGTAACTCGAATTATTATTTATTTAAAACGATAAAATGATAATAATCTTTATTAGATTAGTGTTAATTATTAAATAAAATACAACTAAAAATAAATTAAAATATATGTTTTCTGAAATAACTTTTTCCTAAATATATTCTTATTAAGTACAGTAAAACCCCGATTATCCGGACCTCAGTTATATGGATTCGCGATGATCCGGATTGTTTTTTTACATTGTTTATTGTAACATAAATGTGCGACTGTTTTATTTAGTGACTAATATTTGTTGCGTTTTTTGTAAACATATACCCAACAACTTGACCAATTTTTTTCCTGTTAAAACGGGATGCTTTGTAATCGTGCTTAAAACCGAGTGTGCACATTCGAGCTCAAAGTGGCACATTCCGATCTCGGGAAAATGAAGCGCGCCGCTCCGCGTCGCGCTTCATTTGCCTCCCTCGCTCGGAAATGTGCCACTTTTCGCTCGAATGCGCACATCCACGTATTTATTGGATACGCCTATATATAATGTTCTAATCTTCAATTCAAAAAAATTAAAGTCGAATCAATTTAGATTTATTTTTTGTTTGAAAAAGATTATAGATTTTATTCCTTTGGATAAGTTATCATGTTGCCTTTCTGCACGCCTAATTGCAGCCAGTCTGATAAAAATATTTTCAGGTGTACTTTCGAGTGTTTCAGAATTTGTATTTTTGATCAATTAAAATTGTATATGGAATGTATCAAGTAAAAACCTTCAATTCAATATTTCAGTGTATACCTACATTTAGGAAATTCTAACAATAAATAAAACTTCCCTACGATTTGTCATATTTAATTATACCATTCAAAAATCTACCAGGAAGCATAGAATTAATTGGATGGAATTAAGCACTAACGTCTTAACCAACAAAATTCAAAAATCGAGATTTCAGCGAGTTTTTTAATTTAATTAATATTGTTTTCTATGACAATAAACTTAACAATAAAAAAAATATTTTTTATTTAAATGTTGTTATTTCCTAGAAGAAAGAAGTACAAATTATTAAAATATCAAAAAAAGCAAATGACTAATTAAAAAAACAGTTAATTCGTTTTTGCGTAAAGAGCGTACCTTGAAAAGCGTTATGCAATAACGCCTTAACTAAAATAAAAATTAAACTCTAATAATTATAATTTTTAATTTCGGTTTTTTTCAGTTAAATTTTTATAATTTTCGATTTTGATTTTGTTTCTAATTAAAATTGTTTTAACTATGATGAAAATAATTCAAAATGAAAGACAACAATTGAACAAATATGCAAATAGTTATTAATATTCAAGTTTCGTTCATTTCATCTTCTACTCCAGTTACTTCTATTTGAAAATCCAAGTCTCCATTGTATCCATCAACATCTTCTTCTATTGTATCGTCACCAATTAAATCATTGTAAAATTCATGGTTAACTTCAGGAATCAGATGCATATACGATTTTATATCATTTAATTTAGCTTGAGCTATAGATTTACCATTGGGCCATAATATCTCCAAATTATCAGAAAAATATTCTTTACAAGTGAATTTTTCCTTTTTTAATGTCAATTTTTTATACTTATCAGTGTCATTATATGACATTTTAACGAAAATTTTGAAAGGCTCATCCTTGAAAATTTTTATTTGTCTTATGTTAAACCAATTTACTTTTTTTCCATCCAACGTTTTTTATTCGATTTGTAATTTTTTTTTCAATCGATAGAGTACTAATAAAATCTTCTTTTTGTAATGAATTAATAATGAACGGATTTTTTTTTCGACAGTGTCTCATCACCTCGAGATAATCTTTCGGAGTGTAAATTTTTTGTTGTCTTTTGAGTGCACATTCCACATCGCCAAAATTACTATCGTTTGGTAAATAGCTGTGACCTGATACTGAAAATTTTAATTCAATACTTTTTAAGCAATTATTATTCTCAAGAATAGATTTTAACATCAGTACGGTTTTAATATTACGATTTTGTCCTCCACATGAGTCACTCCAGAGAATTAATTCTTTAACAGAAGTATCAACATGGTCTTTTATATATTTTCTTAAACATGAACCTACTCAAAACGTAAATAAATAATTGGTATTGTGGGTACTGTAGATACGACGTTTTTGCGAAATAATATTTTTGAATAACACTACAAGCAGTTACGACAATTAGCTAACAGATGGCACAAGGGTCGGTATAGCGGGAAAATTAAATATAATATATTGCAGCAAAAAATACTAAGTACGTTCATCATAATAACTCGATTTTTTTTAAAATGTTGGTTAAGACGTTATTGCTTAATTCCATCCATTTAACGTTTGACAATAATGCAATATTAAGGTTCACATTGGGGATATAAATTTATTTTAAAAGAATTCAAGTAATTTAAAAACCGTAGTTGCGCTCTCAAAATGTCTCCTTGGCGCTTCGCTTATTTTTCATACTGTTTTAATTTTTTTCATTGCGAAATTGCCGTGAAATTAATGTTTATTGCAATAAGGAGACAAGAAAGTAATTCTTGATGGGATTTCTTAATATTCGTTATTGTAATTGACAATTTTTTGAAAACGAGACATTTTGGCATTCTGAATGATTGCTTGGAGACAACGGGACAAATGATATGAAAACGGAACAATTACATTCAAAACTGGACGTATGGTCTACATTACATATAGCTAAAATTCTTTTTTTTCTATACATTCAATTAACCGAATTTTCACTATCCGAATAAGCTGCAACAATAATTAGTCCGGATGACCGAGTTTCCACTGTATCTGTTTTTTTTTTGTAACGTCGACACTTTTTAGTCTACAACAAATAATAAAATAAGTCAATGCAAGATTTTCGCTTAATTTTACTAAAGTGACGATAAGAAATTCTAGAATGGACAAAATATTCGCACTTTGCCCGAGTTACATGCATTTTATGGTAATTATGAAGAAGTCATATGCACTTTGCACATTCAAGCGCTTGTGGTTAAAACTATGCTTATTTTATGATTGTAAACAATTACTAAATTTCTAGACTTCCATAAATTGTTGTTAATTATGCAGTTTACTATTTTAAACAAGAAGATTGTATTTTTATTACATTTTGAATAGAAAATGTTTCAATTTACGTAATCTTCATATAACACAATTTAATATTTTTTGAAGTATAAGGCAGCTTTGAAATGCAACTGTATAACGGGTAACTTAATTACTTAAAAATATTGCGAGCTTTAAATAAATCATTTTTCATACAGTTCGTTATTCATAATTGTAGCTTTATGTAATAGGGTAAATATTATACAGCATTACCAAACATACAACATGAACAAATATATTTCTATAAACCTGTGCATTTTTCTTTGTTAAATTTCGTATTATTAATTCTTCATAGATTAAAAATTAGTGTTTTTCATAGATTAATATATATTTATAGTTTTTACATAATGTTAATAAAAATAAATATATGTACCTATACCTTCATATACAGTAGAACCTCAAGGAAGAAGCGAAAAAATTCAAGATATAGAGGTTTCGACTTATAATTTAAGACTTTTTTCATTAGAGCTCAAATACAAGCAACAACAATAACAATCAATACCCAAAATATAACAAAAGGACACCTAGTAAACACGTGTCAACATTAGTCGTGAAAATTAGTAATCCTTTCTTAGAATTGTTTTTGAGGTTAAAGGTAGTAGAATCAAACATTGATATGTACGCGATACAAAAATCAAATATATTTTTTTCGAGTTATAGAGGGAAAATATGTACCAAGATACCTTCTACGAAAATACTGATTATTTCGACTTATCTAGGGGTTAGATTTCGACATATGGTGATATCGGTACTTGAAGGGAAGCGAAAAAAGGTTTTCGTAGAGGTTTTCGAGATATTGATGTTCGAATTATTCAGGTCCTACTGTAATTACATATGGTTTTGAATGGTGATCTACCGAAATTTCGGTTTCGGCCAGTTTCGCCCTAGAATGCTGGTTTTAGCCGCAGTTTTGGTTTCGGTCAAGAATTGGTCCAAACTAGCGTTTTTTTTACTAACAAATACCTTTTGCAAAGACTATTGGATTGTGATAGATAACTAAGGACTTAAAAATTGATATAAGTTGTAGTTTTACGGGTTTCTTTCTAAATAATTTTGTACCTACATTGCATTCCACAAAAAAGTGATTTCTTACTAAATTGAAGTCTTTTATTTAATCTAATCAAATAAATTGTTGTAAAAACGCTAGATTTCAGGGTACAATGAAATGTTTACTAAATTTTAACTTTGCTACATAAGTGTCAGTTTCGGTTACATTTTCAGCTGAAAACTAGAGGAGTAACTGAATATTCGGTTTCGGCTGAAAAGCGTGTTACGGTCGAACGGTAGTTTTAACTTTACGCTAACAATCATGAGATTGATACGATATGATCTTTCTAAACCTTCTCCTGAGATTTATGTAAGATGTGTTGCTTACATGGCAGTAAAATGTTAGATAATATGGGTTAAAATTGTTGGTATTATTCAGCTAATGTTAAGTACCTATGAACTAAATGATATTTCAATTTCTAATTGTCAAATTTCACATTAAATAACAAAAAAGTTAGCACTACATACCACATTTCAACTAATAATAATTTTTTTAAAGTGTAAGTTATGTGTTTAATTCCCATTTGATAAGTTAGAAAAATCACAATATCAGTAAGAATAACCAATTTTTCATCCCGCAAGATGATAAATATCTACAAGAAAACCACAGAATCCTAACGAACAGGGGGTAATTACCCAATGCTTTTGGATGAGACCCTATTTTATCATACAATGTGGTTTTTCAATACCAACTTAAAGGTATAATCACAGTTTCTCCATTGTTTATAGTTATTTTATGTTTCCCAGGTTAATAACAGAACAAACTCTGGTTGTCTTGCAGCTAATTTTGACAGCAAATAAGTCAGATATTTTTTATTATTATTATTATCTCCAGGGTAACGAAATTTACGTGATCAATTTTGAAGAAGTTAATTTTGACAAGTTGTCATTCATAGTTATGTGAACTCTGGCAAAATTGGTCAGGGTAGAGGGCAGAAGTGCAGAAATGCAACTTCCACGTTTTGACTTTGCAGAATTTGTATAAGCAAACTGGAATTTGCTATAAAAGATTGGTGGTTGTTTGTCATATTTTTGTACTTTTACGTCGACAAATTTTGAAATATCTAAACTGCCAAAATTGATATTGTTAAATCATATGATTTATAAGATGAAGCCGCGAATTTGATAAACTCTTGTCAACCGTTTGTGACTACGGCAGGAACAAACCTGTTATTATTGTTTTATATCATTTTTAACAACTTTAGGCCTAACAAAACATCTATTTGTGGAATTTAGATATTTCAAATTTTCTCGGAGTAATAATAGAAAAAGTGATACATTTATATTAAAATCAAAAATACCGAGAAAAGTTGTCGTTTCTAAAAGTTAGTATTCTGCGATAAAACTGCGTTTAATACCAACTTTTAAAAAGCACAACCACCGCCCTCCTTTTCTCTACATTTGATGACAATCTTGTTAGATTCAGTACGTATATTCAAGATCTCTTTTATTTAATGTTTAGTAATTTAAAAATAATTTTTGTGTTTCGTGTTACGTGCGCGCGAAACTTCAGTTGCCTGCTAATATTTTACTCTCAACGCGCCAAAAGAAGTATAACTTCAAAAAAATAAATCTTCTATATAATTGCTTTACATTAATTCAATTAATTTCATATTAAAAAAACGCTAATAATATTTCATCTTTATCAGTTTAGGTAACTTAAAAAAATTGTTGCTTAACCGTCTCCGGAAATAGCACAAAAAATCTAAATACAAGCTGAATATAAAAAATTTCTTCCTCAAAATATAAGTTATTCAATACTAGTAATAACGGGCACGAAATAAACTGTACATTGCATGTATACAGTAATTCTTGCATTTAGTCGCTTTTTATTCATCTACACGCTAATTGCGTTAAATTACTTAGCCGTATAAATGGCTGTATTCGATAATGCAATTTAAATTTTCATTGCAATTAATTTGTTTTTTGATAAAAAATTGTGTAAAAGAGATAACTCTCAATTAATTATAATGTTAAATAATACACCAGAAAAGGTTATTAAATGATTATATAGCAAAACGTGTAGAACCTTCAATTTTATTTATTAAAATTAACACCTAGAGTGATTTCATATCTTTTGTAGTCTGCAAACAGAAACGTGGTCCGAGAAAGGATTTTATATGGACCCGGATCTTTATTATTTGTAAAAACTTTAAAATAATCCTGAATGACAATCTTTTTAACACTATATTTTTTCATGCTTGTAGATAATCAATAAGCGTTTGTATTACATATCAACGTTATAGTCCAAGCGTGTGTTACAGTCAAAATATGCACCAGGGGTTCGCAAACTTTTTCAGTTCGCGACGCACTTACAAGTTTAGTATTTTGTCTCGGCGCCCTAGCATGTCGAAATAAAACACACACAATATGAGGGCCCATCTATGTATTGACACTCTTTTCCAAAAAAAACAGAAGCATCATGAAAAACGCATATGATTTGAATGAATTTGAGCGTATATAAAACGTAGACAGAGATAATAAAATGATTAAATATTCAAAACTGTAATACCCATCAGGGTTACCAATTCAACATTTCATCTTGACATCAGTCATTGGTAGTTCCCCCTCCATCGGGCTTCATATAAATAAGATGTTGCAAAGACAATGCGATTTCTTAGAGCTTTTGAACTTAAAGGTTGATATTCATTTTGGACCGATATCCAAAACTCCACCAAATGGGAACACGCAAATCTTGTTTTAACGCTGCTGATTTGAATTGTTTATTTTGTACCCGCGAATACCTAAGTTTTGTTACCGGTGAAGAGTAAACAGAAGCGCCTCATGGCGCCCCTCTTTGCTCTTTGCGGCGCACCAGCGCACCGCGGCGCACACTTTGTGAACTCCTGATATGGACAAACTAGATAACGTATGCGTTTACCGCTTTCTTTCGTAAATGTGCTAACTTCGGCCGAAAAAAAGTACCCATAGCTGCACACTATTTTATTTTGTCGGTGGGGTAGCTGTACCACCGCCGCACGATAGCTGCACCTATACTAATAGTATACAGGGTGTCCCAAATTGAGTAGGCTAACATGGGTATCTTTCTTATTAGTGGAGATAGAAGTTTGGTTAAAGGGGCAATGTTTTGCAGTTTTAGGTGACGATTCAGGTTCCGTTAATAAAATTTTATAATACCGAATAGTTCCGAAGTCATCGTCAAAAAACTGAAAATCGTTATTTTCTTGAATGTCAAATAACTTTGTAATTATAAAATTTACAAAAAAAAGTTTAATATAAAAGTTACTAGGTTTCATCAAATACAAATAAAAATTAAGTCAAAACTAAATTCAAAATGACGGCTTCTAAGATATTGATACCAACTTTCTTATTTTAAATAGAGACTATATAGGCTTTTTACATAGTTAAATAGCATTTTTTTTCTCTTTTTAACCATGTATAACAATCCATATTTAAATAAAAAATTATTAACAATATTAAATTTTTCTGTTTTAAATCAAGTAGCCATGAATTATCAAAGAACAATAAAACAGCATAATGCAAGCCGACGTCATTATATTAATTTTTTGACTGTTATTGTAAGTTTTTTGAATAATAATAATTATTACCTTATAAATAATTCAAAATGGCAAAGTTTTTAACTGAGCAGTATGATATGCTTTGTACCTACATTAAATGTTACAAAAGCTCCTGCGTTGCTGCACATACATACTTTAACAGTTTCCCGGAAAAAAAGCAACCGAATTTTAAAATTTTTAAAAGATTGGATGTGAATATGCAGAACTATGGATGTTTACAGTAACCAAATTGAAATCATTTTTTTTAAACCAAAATTCTATCTTCACTAATAAGAAAGATACCCATGTTAGCCTACTCAATTTGGGACACCCAGTATAGGCTATTATTCGTTTACACTACGATAGACAAAGTGACCATGAAACTACAAAACTTAATTTTCATTGATAAGCATTGAATAATTGCTTAATAAAATAAGTTAAATAAAAAGTTTAAATATTAGTTATTTGTTTCTACATTTACTCTAATATTATTTCATTTGTCAATTAAATTAGAACTAAATTTGTTTCATTCGTATTCTTATCAATTAAGATTGAATTTTAAATAATTATCATTCATATAATGAAACAAAAATTTTCTATTTCCATAACCTTTTTAATTTACATCTCTCGACCATTCTAAATGATAAAATTCAATTAACGAACATACTTATTCATAGATATTTAGATATAAACAAAAAATGGAACTCTGACAATTAATTATCTACAATTGATTAATTATTAGTTATATTGCATAAAATTTTTGGTGCATATTAACATTTTTTAATTAGTGCGACTATCGTGCAGCCGTGCTGCGGCAATTTATATTTTTTGCTATTCTAGTTGTTCAACCACTATTTTTTCCAATATAACAGCAGCGCTGCGGCGGTTTTGCGTCGCTGCTGCAGCGATCAGACTACCTTTCGAATGTCACAGCGGTGGTGCGACGACTGTAAGTTTAATAAAATTGTCGCAAACAAGGTGCGGTGGCGCTGCGGTCACCTAAAACCCGTGCAGCGGTAGTACAGCTATGGTTCATTTATACTTGCACGTTATACAACTATTTTAATTTTAATAAAACATTTTTAAACTACGACATATTTCATCTAAAAATTTGTAATAAAACCAGTTAAAGATAATTAAACTATTACCATCGATAAAAACGCCTTTGATGGTATTATTTTTCAAATGAAATTAGTAATTTATCAATCGAAATTTTTTAGACCCCCCAAGCAAATGTTATTAAACTAAATGTTTTATTTACTATTTCTGGTTTTCAGCAGAACATTCATATAGATTTCAGCATATTAGAAAAACAAATATAATATAATAGGCCCAATAAATATACCTTCAATTATGATGAAAATAATTTTTATTAATTACAATTTTTGTATTTTATAGTTTAAGAAGATTAATAATTCATTTATTCCATTTCTTCATTTTTAGATAGTATTAATAATTGGATGAAAAAAAAATAGTCGTTTTGCATTATAACCTTACACAACTGTTTTTATGTTGTCCCCTTTGTATTCTTTGTTATCAATTATCATTCCTTTCACCATGGACATTTAAAAATAGTACTAACAAAGATATTTCTACAATTAAAATACAAACAAAAATTAAATAATCTTAAAAAACACATTAAATCATTGACTATAATTAATCGAAAGACATTTACGCAGCGGCATTAAGCAACGTTTTATATGAGAGGCTAATAAATTAACGAACTGACCTACGAAGTACTCTAATTTGAATTGTGTACATGGTTTTTATCGTACGTAAAAGATGAACTTTTGCACTTATAGTTCTTAGATTTCAAGCTCAAGTCAAAAAACAAATAAATCTTTCAGGGTTAAATCGCTCTTGGTCATTTACCATCTGCATTTTAAAGTAATCTAAAAGCAAAACAAATCAATAGAGAAAGGTTATAATTTCAGCAAGATATCCTTTGTTTTTTTTGTGAAATTATGCATTTTTAGTCGTCTTGAGAGTGAAATCTTAGCAGGCCGAGGAAGTTGCACGCGTACAACTAATAAAAATTCGACAGCATGAAGTTAGAGGTCTAAGAAAGTAAATTAATTATTGTGAATGGTGCTTAAAACCGAGTGTGCGCATTCGAGCTCAAAGTGGCACATTCCGATCTCGGGAAAATGTGCCACTTTTCGCTCGAATGCGCACATCCTCGTGTTTATTAGATTTATCTACTTTGTTTATTGTTCTTTCAAAATCAAAAAATTAAATTTAGTTTGGTAAATATCGATTTTGTTCCAAAAAATGTATTTTTACCACAGCAATGAGTGCGAGCGAGCGAAAAGATACAACAATCTCATAAGTACAAGTGAGAGGGAACGATTAAAATTAGTCTACTGATTTTTGGTCTAATTTATTGGCCTAAATTATCGTAAATCGTGTTTAAAACCGAGTGTGCGCATTCGAGCTCAAAGTGGCACATTCCGATCTCGGGAAAATGAAGCGCGCCGCTCCGCGTCGCGCTTCATTTGCTTCCCTCGCTCGGAAATGTGCCACTTTTCGCTCAAATGCGCACAATCTCGTATTTATTATATTTATCTACTTATTCATTGTTTTTTCAAAATCAAAAAATTAAATTTAGTTCGGTAAATATCGATTTTGTTCCAAAAAATGTATTTTTACCACAGAAATGAGTGCGAGCGAGCGAAAAGATACAACAATCTCATAAGTACAAGTGGGAGGGAACGATTAAAATTAGTCTACTGATTTTTGGTCTAAATTATTAGCCTAAATTATAGTGAATCGTGTTTAAAACAGAGTGTGCGCATTCGAGCTCAAAGTGGCACATTCCGATCTCGGGAAAATGAAGCGCGCCGCTCCGCGTCGCGCTTCATTTGCTTCCCTCGCTCGGAAATGTGCCACTTTTCGCTCGAATGCGCACATCCTCGTATTTATTTGATTTATCTATTTTGTTCATTGTTCTTTCAAAATCAAAAAATTAAACTTAGTTCGGTAAGTATCGATTTTGTTCCAAAAAATGTATTTTTACTAAAGCAATGAGTGCGAGCGAGCAAAAAGATACTAAAATCTCATAAGTACAAGTGAGAGGAAACGATTAAAATTAGTCGACTGATTTTTGGTCTAATTTATTGACTTAAATTATTGTGAATCGTGCTTAAAATCGAGTGTGCGCATTCGAGCTCAAAGTGGCACATTCCGATGTCGGGAGCACGAAGCACGCCGCTCCGCGTCGCGCTTCATTTGCCTCCCTCGCGCGGAAATGTGCCACTCTTTGCTCGAATGCGCACATACCTCGTATTTATTGGATTTGTCTATATAAATCAACCTTTTTTCAAATAAAAAACTTAAATATAGGTTTTATATTCGGACAAAGTTCTACCGTTAATAAAAGGTGTACAACTTTGCTTCCCCCGTTTTTCTATAGATGGGTCTAGCGGTAAGTAGTGGTCGAAATAAATAGATCATAGATGTCATGCAATAAACTCGGCAATCTATCAACATAACCCCATAAAAAACATTTGTCGATTTGTGTTTGCACCATGAAGCAATTTTTGATTGAAAATGTCAGTTTCGGAGCTAAATCTCGTCATTTCCGGAAGGTTTTAATTTTCTGCTTCAATATAAAGAAATCTATGGCCGAGGCTCATGAAATACTCTCAAATACTTATGGTAGGGCCACTATTACAAAAAAACATGTCATGAGTGGTTTCAACGCTTCAAAGACGGTGATTTTCACGTCGAACACCGGAGAATCGGTGGAAGAAAAGAGGTTGTCGAAGATGCAGAATTGAATGCATTACTTAATGAACACTTGTTGTATCTAGACTTGGCATGGTCACCAACAGTTTAAACCGTGACGCATCAAACTGGCAGACTTATATGTTTCAGTCAAAACCGTCAGATAAAGCTTCTCCTATATGGCAAGCTAATATCACACGGGTCGGAATGGCATACTTTCCTCCCTAGGTGAGTAATATGCTGCTGTATTATTTAATTCATTGCAAGTTTCAGTAGATTGGTAGCGCATGCGCATTGAGCCTGTCACTCCTATCACTCAATTTACACGCTAGTTGTTTTAACAGTTGCTTTAACACAATTTACAAAAATTAAAATTCGAAAATATGTGAAGAATGAAAACTATTTATAATATACATTTTTACTATACAAGTCGTGTAATTTTAGTTGTTTTTTTAAGACAATTAGTTGGATAACACTTATATTGGGGGAGGTAGGGGAGGAATGGGCAGTCGGGAGACATGGGCACCCCCTCGTCATTCGAATTCAACTATAGTTTTCTTTTTTTTAGGATGGTAATTTATTTTACTTCCTGGTTCATCCACAGACTATCAGTCATGGAGTTCAGTTGTTTAAGTTACACGCTGTGTTAGCTTAAGCGTGCGGCAATGTAAATATTTCGTCGTGGTTTTTGTAGTAAATAACTGAAGAACCATCGAAAGGTTTGTATCTTCACAAATTTTCACTACAGAAGAAGAAGAAACATTGGTGAAATACATGATAAGGAATAATGTTAAACAAGTTGAAATATTTACTTTTTGTTGATTTTTGCGATTTTAATACTGTTTAAGATTATATAACTTTTTAATTTTGGTTTATATTTTGAATATTGGGTGTATTAAACATGATGCCCAAACCTCCCACAGGGGATGCCTGAACTTCCCTACCACTGGGAGCTTTGGGCACAATTGACATGTTGCGGAAATTATTTTCTAACTTTGAGACTGATTATAGTTTGTAGACTTTTCTTTGCGAAATATCTCGCCAAATGTATAATGCAATTAACCTAAGCAATAAATATCCAATATATAAAAACAGTGATTTTTTATTACCGTTTATGTGAAAAAGTGCCCATCCCTTCCACACAGCCAAAAAGAAAATTCTTTCTATTTTTATACACAAAAAAAAATTAATTAAATTAAAATTTTCCTAAACCCTGATTTAGAGGGAAAACAGGGTCCTCAGAAAACTTTAAATCGAAAGAAAGTAAAATGTGCATAGCTCAGTCATTTATGTCAATGTAAAATAAGTGTAGATAATGGATATGCTTATGAATTAGATATACCTACTTTTATATCATAGATACGTCGTATTTTTTGGTGATAGGATGCAGTAAAAAAATTTACAACCATTTTACATAAAAAAATAATTAATTTCTATAAGTAACTGATCAATGTATGCATATTTGGTTTTGTTTTCGATTTACACGGATCCCTATACAAAAAAAATATGATTTCGATTTACATCGTTTTCTCCGTAACTTATCTACCGTGTAAATCGGGAAATAGGAAGACGCCAAATAAGATATTTTTTAAGGGATGCTTCTCAGTAACATAATTTGGGAACCACTGGTCTAGCTATACCTAAACGCAAGGTAAGCAACATAACACGTGGTGATATTTAATTCAGTTAAGCCGAAGAAGTATAACTTCTAACGGGCGTACGTAATTACACGCATCGGTTTTTTTTTCGTGTATCGGTTTATCAGAAAAATAAAGGTTCAATATATAAAAGAGGTGGTTAGAAGTTAGAAAGAAAATTAACAAGTCCCTACAGCTGTTTAACTCTTGAGAGCTTCAAACATTAAACGGCGTTAATAAAAGACGGCTGATATCAACTTTATAAATTGCCACCAGCTGTTGTCGGCATTACATTAGAATTTTAAGTACCTAATAGAATAGATATGTGCTTTACCTGTTCCGCTTTGTTCGGATTTATTTCTAGTTCAACAGTATAACGTTGTAAATTTTATTTATAGTACGAGTTACCTGCTTTTATTAACTACAATGTATGTACTCAACTATCATATAATGGTAAAGATTTATTTAATAGCGTGCTCCTTTTTTTTCAGTTTATTTTCGTACTTTTTTATGGATGCGTTTCGCCAACCTGTAAACTCGTTTAGAGCTTTTAAGCTTTTGTTTTCGTTTATATCAAAAAAAAGAACCGTTATATATACTATATATATATTATTAATTAAAATAATAATATTCAAAACCGGCTTAAGGTCAGTTTCAGCTCATGGGGCTCAAAATATTGTAATTTTGAAAAAGCGAAATTATTAATTTTCTTCCAATGTATTTTAAATAAAGCGCCGTAATAGTCGGATTTTGATTGGTTATTTGGATTTAAATCCATGGTTACGATATAAATAAACCAATAAAGATTCGAGTATAGCATATATTCTTCGCTTTATAATTAAATCACTTAATGAGCTTATTTGCTTGACAAAATGATTAACATTAATCGAGTAAGATTTTTTATATGTTATAATCGTCCAAAATAACTAAATTATCAAATAGTAATTTAAACGAATATCTCATTTTAATGTAATTTTTGGGAAAAATTTTCTTTCTTGATGTAGTGATATTTTTACAACCGTTTTTTTAACTAATATAGTAATTTCAACAATATTCTGTATAAAATTCGGGTGTTTTTATAAATTATTATATTAAATATTAAATATTATTATATTAAATTAATATAAAGCATTGGATAAAAAAAAATATTCTGCACCCAAATATTAAAAGTATGTAATATTTTTATACAAATCTAGATTAAGTTTTAATTATCCCAAGACGTGATTAATATTTATTAAAATATTTCGTTGATTACCTTAATTTGCACGGCTTTATTAACATTGTAACCATGGTTTTAAATGTAACCAAATAATCAGCATTTTGAGTTACAGCGCCAAATTTAAAATGACTGTCAACCTCAGAAATTTCAATATCATATATTTATGAACAAAATTATATATAAATAAATAATTGTCAATTTAAAAGTACGTGTAACCATAAATATATATATATATATATTAGTGCACAGTTTATATTTTTTAATTGTAAAGAATTTTTAGCGGTTGTTTACACAGATTTTACATAATACAAATTTTAAAAATAGCATCAAAACAAATTGAATTTAATTGATTAAATACCTATATCAATTTCATACTTTTAATGTTAAGCTGTTTCTATTTAATAATTAATTATTAATAAATCTTACTTAATGCGTTTGTACATTTTACTTAAAAATTTAAGGTAACTAAAAAAAAACGAAAATCTCCTAACTTAGCTGTTGCAAAAAAGCTGACCATTAAAAGCAAATTAATTAGATAAATAATCGACCTTTTACATATTTATCCCCAATAAATCACAGAACTTTAAAAACGATTACGTTTGATATGTTTTTTTACAGAAACTCCTGATATTAAGTTCATTTATTAATATAATTCTAATTGCTCATTATCGCTGCTTTAAAATGATAAGTTGTTTACTTAGCACAACAATAGATTAATAAATAACACTTGATTCCTTTAATGTAGAAGCGCTGCAGTTAATTTTCTTTGAAAAAAAAAGTCTAAGTGTATTTCTGATATTTATGCATATCGAATTAAGGTGAAGGGGTTATTGAATACGTATTTATTTGGAAACAAATAAAATTGTTTACAGTTTTAAAGGTTTTTAAATGTTCAGATATTTTTTTAAAGGCGCTCTTATCATTACAATTATGATAATGTATTGTCATAGTTTTGTAACCACTATTATTACAAATGTGTATCATTTATCAATTTAAATACTCCTATTTTTATCTATTATTTTAGAATTGCTTTGAGCATTTAACGTTTTCATTCTTTTTAATCACTAAATTTTGAGATCTAATAATATGTTATTTACATGTTTTTCATTAAAAAAAACAATTTATTTTTTATAGGTAAAATTAATAGTAGATATTGAATTAAGTATTAAATGTAAAGTATAAAATGTCCCTGAGTGAACTTAGCCAATGTATCCAATATTCCAAACTATGAAGTTGTCCGGAATGAATGTCGAATTTTTTTCATTAATATTTTTTTTATGCATATTATGCATAATTATCAGTGGGGCGACCATTCTGAGTTTACCCTAATGTACCTTCCGGTCCCCGTCTATTAACAATGTTATAAATTTATAAAGTGATATACTTAAAGTGCGGTTTGAAAAAGGGCAACTCTAGCAATTTTTTTAAGTGGTGAGAGATCTACATTTTGGTACCCCAACTGTGCAATTTCTTATAGGCGATTATTGGCAGACGATCTATCGCAGCATTTTCGTCGCCCCCAATGACGGCCCCGGTGCGGTCGCACCACTCTAAAACCGCCACTGATTAAGGGATCTAAAAATCGATAATCCATGTTATTTTACAATTTCTATATAGGGGAACCTGTTGTACCTTGGTCCCTTTGTACCTAGGGCAACTTTATTTTTTTTTAATATTTGCGGGCTTTCGTGACCCAAAATTTTCGATATTTCAAATGCCACATTGACAGACATTAACGTAAAGTTGGCAGCAGCTGGCCAATGTACTTTGTTAATGTATGAGATCAATTGAAATTTTTAATCGAAAAAAATTAAGTTTTTTTATATTCTTTTTAGTTAAATATCTTATTGATTTTTATTACCTAATAACAAACGACTCAACGTAATAGAAAGATTATTTATTAATGTTTGCATAGTGGTGGTCCGATTTTGGTACAGCATAATCTTTAATTTTATTTCTGAGTTTAATCATCAAAGGTCGGTGTGTTGTACCTCGGTCACCGTCAATAAGTTGTACCTTGGCCCTAAGATTGACGTGCCATAAATAAAAATTTAGATATACCTTTGTTATAATTCTTATTTTTTTTAAATTTTGCTTCAGATAATGTCTCGCAGGTCTAACAAAAAATTTAAATTTTTGCAAAGTTAACCATTAAGTATGCGAAATTTTAATATACGAGAAAAGTTTTGTTAATTTTTGAAACAATTTTCGTGTCAAAGAAGAACATTAGTAGTTCTTATAATCCAAAAATAAATATATAGTTTTCATAGAACAATGGCTTTTATTTTGCTTAATGAGAATAGAGACAAGGTACATCACCTCTGTTGTACCTAGGCCATAGATCGAAATAATTTTTAAATTTTATAGCAATTTGAGTAAACGGTTGGTAATGCTTTCAAATATTTTATGATGAATACCTTATTAGTGCCCCACTACAATGCAATTCATTTTATCAACAAATTGTTACATAGACACAAAAATTACAAGTGAAAAAAGCGCCAAGGCACAACAGGTTCCCCTAGCGATGTTAATGGTTTTTAAATGACTATTTAGTATTTGGTTGTTTTTTGTAATGATTGATTTGATTTTTTTAAGTATAATCGTATCCTATGTGAATGAAATATATTTTATATGTTTAATAAAATATGTTAATTGGTAGATTAACACATTTAAAATTATCAATACTTTTTCAATACTTATGTTTGTTATTATTGATTTTAATTATACATAAATTATTTTTCATACAAATGATAACAAAATGGAAAAATTCTTAACTTTTATTTAATGAAAACAAAAACAATATCTTTCAATGAAATTTTGTGCGATTTGAATGGTAAGTACACGAAAACCCACAAAGAAGACAAAAAACAAGCAAATGGCGTCTATAGAAAAGGAAGAAGAACAATAAATATTAAATTGTTAAGATAATCATCTGTACTTGTACTTGAAAATTAGCTTACATGATAAAAATTATTGCAAGACCTACCAAAATAACTTTTAGAAGTCAGTGAGCAAAGACAAAATTAATTAATGAACCGTTGCAATTTTTAAATTTTTTTAGATGTCTAAAAAAAGTTGTCAATCATATTAGAAGCTTGTAGCACTTATTGTAAGGGTTTTAATACATTCGTAATTCATTCTCTTCTAAATTAAACAAATTTTTATTTAGTCAAATCAGCAAATAAAAATTCTATAAAAAATAATCTTAATACAACATCAAGACAAATGAAAACGCAAGAAAAGCTCCACAGTCAGTCTGGGGCTTAACATGTACGATTTATTTCAAAATTCAATAAAAATGTGCATTTTGACGATAGATATGCGTCACTGAACTATTTTTACTTTATTATCAACTACAAACTTTAACACTGCACTTCTGCACTGGACACTGGAATTTCTTAATATATTCGGTGCTTATGCAAAATATTATCGCAAAAATATCGCTAAAAGTCATAATAACTGTCTTGTAATTCCACAAACAATTTACAAGCATCCTCAATTTTATCAACATTATTTAAATAATTAATAATTATTATAACGGATTATGCAGGGCAAAAAAAAAACAATTTCGGTTTCTTTTTAAATTCAACCATGCATTATTTTTCATTAAAAGCATGTTGATAGTGATTATAAGTGCTTAATATAAAAATTCCGAGAAAATCTCGTCACCGTTGCAGATTTGCTGCTCTTAATAAAGATATTGCATAATGTTATCAAAAAGCGCATTAATTACTGCCAAAATTCGGCTTGTTAATTAATCATAACGCTTCTGTGCTCATTTTAAAGGTTGTTTAATACAATTTTGAAACGAAACCAGTTTAATAAAGTTCGCTTTCAAATAATGAAATCAACCTTGTTAAAAATGCATGTGCAAAGTAATGATTTTGGCAAAAGATTCGCGTAAAACCGATTTATTAAAATCTCTAATTAAAAAATTTAACACCGTGGGAACTACCAGCTGATTCTAATTCGTATTCTTAGCGCTAAATGTTGAACTTTGGGCTTACTTTTGTTTACATCATTAAAAATGACGATAAAGGAAGGCCCGATAAAATTAATTTGGTAAAGTAATTAGATAAAAATATAAATAATTATTAAAAATTATTTTGATTAGTTTGAACAATATTTCGCGTGTATCGTCATTCGTTACTATGGGTTTAGATTTGGTATGTGAAAAGAAAACGAAAAACAAGGAATGCCAATAATCAAGGCTCTTCGTCATTTTAGTACTCATCGTTTTCGTAATTGCATAGACGTATCCCTTTTTTGAACTTAGATAAGCGTGCTAGTAATAGGGGTCCTAACACATCCTAACACATATTATAGATGATTTTCCTTATGTCAGTTAGAAACTGCACTCCAGTTCTAATTCACAAAATAAGTTATTTAAAAATATCGAAAATAAATATTTGGTCAAATGGTTAATATATACGATAGCTTGTCCTTATACAGGAGCTATTAAATTTTTGATCAACAATTATGATTTTAAAGTGATATATTGATAATTTTAAAAATACTCTCTTAATATGAACAAACGAAAAGTCACTGGTAGTGAATATTCACAATTTAAAATAATTAAAAGTATACCACCGTCAATTAGTGAACATTGACTTACTTAACCAGTGAAAACATCGATAGAAACATAACCTTAATTCATTGTAAGTTATATTTTGACTAATTGCTATTGAGCAATTTGAAATTGTAAATAACTGATGGTATATAAATAACATTAATTATAAATAAATAACTTATAATAAAAATTAATAATAATGTTATTTATGCACTGGAAACTAAATTACTACGATGCACATGGCCACTTCATGAGGGCGCCACAAGCAACCATGTTCATAAATAGGAGAATCTCCATTCTGACAGTAAATTTTATTTAAATTCACTATTTTGGGAGTAAATTTTGCAGTCGCTATTTCAAAAAGTGAATTTTTCACTATTTCAGTTCTAGAGAGTAAAATTACACGGTATAGCTTTTTCTATTAAAAATTGTATAGGGTAGACTTACCGGTTTTGGACACTATACCGTTTGTGGACACTTTGTACTTTTTTTTGATATATAAAGAATGTTACAAATACTATTACTATAATAAGAGTACGAACAGCGCCCTCAAATACTTTGGAAATATATGTGATGTGAATGCGAACTTTTTTCATAACAATCGACATAAAAAAAATTAATTAAAAATACAATAATCAGTTTTGAGTAATTCTTATCATAAGTGTTAAAAATAACCTGAGAAAATAATTAATTATTTTGATTAATTAAACTCAATATTTCTTATTTATTTATTACATATAAATTTAAAAATACTTTAATTATCAGCTCAGAATATGTTTATGCCGATATAACCTAAAATATTAAAAATATATTCTGTCCAGAAATAGTAACAACGAAAAATAGATTTACTATTTTTGGCACGATGTTGGTCGTAATGTTTTCATGTCAAATATTCTAAAATTATTTGTATTAATATTTGTTCTTAATCCTGATCTAAATTTTTTGAATAATTTTCCTTTTCAGGATTCTATTCTAAAAGTAAATAATTCCAATGTTACTGAGATTCTACAAATAGAGAATGATATTGTATTGCCTGTCGCTACAGAACCTTTATCCAATGAAGAAATGGAAGGTCAGTCATCTAATACTCTTATGCAATCACAATCAGTTGACAAAATATTAAAAAAGTTAACTTTATGGCCAAAAAAACATCCCAAAAGAAGCGTAAAGCTATTGAACAATTACCTTGAATAGTAACTGCTGATGAATGGTTTGAAATTATGGAGGCAAAAGATAAAAAAATTGAAAAAGAAAATAAAAAAATAGAGAGACATAAAAACAAAAAATAATAAAAGATTGAAAGAAGAAAAATGTATTGAAAAATTTTAAAAATTATCAGTCAAAAAAGTTAAAAAATCAATAGAATGATTAAAATAATTATTTTCCTATGTTACCGAGTTATTTTTCATATGTTTAACATTATATTTTATATTTTCTTGAAGCACTATTAAAGATAATAAAGTAAAATTGTTTTCTAAATAATTTTCTTTTAAATAATTTATATTTTGAATACTTGGATCCAAAACTAGTATTTATCCTGGCCAAAGGTAGTTCAAAGTGTCCAAAAACAGTGCAAACAGGTAATGTTATGTAAATACGTTATTTTTTAGATACTGGATTAACCCTCCGCAGACTAGGTGACTAAATGTCAGATGCCATACTAGGTGGGGTTTGTCATACCCCGAGATTAAAATGAAATAAAATCCACAAAATTGTACTCTACAACAGATAAATGATAAGAATATATATTAATAACCAATAATTAATAAGTTTAAGTAAAACACATATTTATTTACGCATTAGAATAGACTTTTATTAATAAAAATACAAAAACTTAACTTTTTCTTCAACTTATAAAGTATTGAGTCTTTTCTTGAGTACTAAATTCCAATGACACGTGTCAATTACGTTACGAATATTAAGAAAACCTAACAAAAATTTCATTCTTGCCTCCTTATTGAAATACAAATTAATTTTACGGCAATTTCTTAATGATTCTCAATAATTTAGACCAATAAATTACACGAAAAATCAATTGAATAATTTTAATCGTTTCCTCTCGCTCGCACTGACAAGATTATCGTATCTTCTCGCTCCCTTCCACTCATTGCTATGGTAAATACATTTTTTCAATATAAAATCGATATTTACAAAATTAAATTAAAATTTTTGATTTGAAGGAGCGCACGGTAAATTATACTAATATAATAAATACGAGGATGTGCGCATTCGAGCGAAAAGTGGCACATTTCCGAGCGAGGGAGGCAAATGAAGCGCGACGCGGAGCGGCGCGCTTCATTTTCCCGAGATCGGAATGTGCCACTTTGAGCTCGAATGTGCACACTCGGTTTTAAGCACGATTCACAATAATTTAGGCCAATTAGTTAGACGAAAAAGCAGTTGAATAATTTTAATCGTTTCCTCTTGCTCGCACTGACAAGATTATCGTATCTTCTCGCTCCCTTCCACTCATTGCTATGGTAAATACATTTTTTTGATATAAAATCGATATTTACTAAATTAAATTAAAATTTTTGATTTGAAGGAGCGCACGGTAATTTATACTAATATAATAAATACGAGATGTGCGCATTCGAGCGAAAAGTGGCACATTTCCGATCGAGGGAGGCAAATGAAGCGCGACGCGGAGCGGCGCGCTTCATTTTCCCGAGATCGGAATGTGCCACTTTGAGCTCGAATGTGCACACTCGGTTTTCAGCACGATTTACAATAATTTAGTCCAATTAGTTAGACGAAAAACCAGTTAAATAATTTTAATCGTTTCCTCTCGCTCGCACTGAGAAGATTATCGTATCTTCTCGCTCCCTTCCACTCATTGCTATGGTAAATACATTTTTTAATATAAAATCGATATTTACTAAATTAAATTAAAATTTTTGATTTGAAGGAACGCATGGTAAATTATACTAATATAATAAATACGAGGATGTGCGCATTCGAGCGAAAAGTGGCACATTTCCGAGCGAGGGAGGCAAATGAAGCGCGACGCGGAGCGGCGCGCTTCATTTTCTCGAGATCGGAATGTGCCACTTTGAGCTCGAATGTGCACACTCGGTTTTAAGCTCGATTAACAAACGTGCCGTTTTAACAAAAAAAATATTTCATTATAGTTATACCCCACGTAGTACACGGAAGGTAAAAAAACACTTTGTTAATGCCATTATCATTTTGTTTATAAAATTTGTTCTTATATAAAAAAATATGTTATTTTATTATTTTTAAGAAATACTTTAAGTTCTAATTAATTATTTTAGTACAATACAATTTTTTTATTTAAAAAAATTTTGTACATTATATTCGATATGAAACCATTCAAAATGTATTCCATGTTTTTATTTCATTAAAACAACTTTAGGTTTAACTCTATTAATTTCTAATTTAATATTCTTTTATGGCCTTAATGTTTGCAAATAAAATACATAATTTTATTCATCTTCAAACAATTTTTACAACATTTATAACGAATACAGTTAAAAACGATTTAAAATTGTCTTCGGCATAAGGAGCCCCCTGTTTCCACAATCAGTAAAAACGCTAAGGCAAAAAATGAGTTTAATTTAATTTTGAAATTAATTGGAAGATCTGTAAGCAACGGCCTTGTACCGAACATTCATAAAGCAAAATAATTCACGTGTTAACGTTAACGATCGTTATATAAAGATTGAATATTCATAAATCTGCTGAAAATAATCATCCAATTGTGTTTCGAAGAAATGCCACCGACTCCCAAACGAAATTAAGAGAATTATTCAAATGAAATTTGTCGTAAATGTTTTATTGAGCACGTGTTACATAAGAATAATTAAACTTGAAAAATATAGCAAGGAGCTGCTTATTGGAATGCAAATCAGATTTTCGTATTGAATTAGAAAAGTTTAGGTTGTTGGTCTTGTAACCTTGTGTTAGGATACAAATGTAAAGTTTTAAGCAACATATGGAAACTACTTTTTTTTCAACATTTATATAATAACTTTTAAAAAAAGTTTAGGTCGTTCACTTGTGGCTAATTATTAAGCAAGTTAATTTTAGTGCATCTCAAACATAATCCTAAATTTAGATAATACAAGAATTATCTGGTTCTTCTGCTGAAAGTTTTTTTGCTATTTTTCTAAGCTACTTTTAGAAATAATATATTTTGACTATATTTTGTGAAAAAATTCTGGAAAGACACAATATTTGTAGAGAAGGGTAGATACCAGGCATTTGCTTTAGATTGAAGACAATGTGTGTGATAAAAATTGATGAAAAACAAAATGCAAACAATTTTGTTACTGACTTTGATGTAATTCAACTGTTGGCTAAAGTTGTGTCAGCACTGTCGTTAACAGTTTACATAGAAGAATTTTTTTTTAAACATACTATGTACAAATTTTAATTATCATTAAGAAAGTAACGATCCAAAATATAAAACATATAGCGTAAGAAGCTGTTTTTTACAACAGAGACCGTCAAACTTTTTGAAGGCTCAAATATTTACGTTCAAACTGTTTTGCGAGTCAACTAAAAAATTATATACAATTATCTTTATATTATTTGAGCAACATAGAATAAAATTTATAGAAGTCGAAAATAACTAAGCCAAAATAAGCTCTGTGTCGCAATTTCTTGATTAACTGTAGATTTGTACTTATCTTTTTAATATAGTTCGTTCGTTACAATGGAAGCTACAGTGAAAACAAAAAGTTGAATATATTCAATGGCCGGAGTATTTTATTTTTGTCAGAGACAGTACTAAATATATAAAAACGTTTATATGCAGAACACATTCACATAACCACAGTTTTAAAGGTATATGGCAACGCTGTGGAAGCATATACCGAATGCTCTATAAATCTATCGTACACACACTGTACTTTGGGTACATGTATATGGTCTTTTATCCGTCTTACTGTTGTATCAAAATTTCAAAAATATAAATAATTTAAAAATGCAATTGTTCGTGATCAATTGCGATATAAAGCAAGAAATTACACAGCGTTGCCAAGCTATGATGTCTATATTCCCACTACGCGTGTATTGCTTTAAAATATTTAAATTTTGAATATTGATATTTTTTTTACCAGTCAATAAAAAACACTTATGTAGATATATTCTAAAAATTTTTTAATTTTTGATTTTGTTTTTTCAAATTTCAGTGTTTAAAAAAACGATAAAGATTTTTTAAATACATCTCTGTTTTATTGCATGTTAATTATGCACACTTTAATTAATAATATCGCGCTTCAGAATCGGTCAAAAATTAGATTTTTTATACGATAAATGACACTTGGCTCGAAATCATATTTCAATTTCATTAAATTCGTAAGAAAAATGCATTCACCAGTGTCCTAAAGTTATGTAAGCCCTACCACAATCGTAACATTTATGGTGGCAACAAATTAAAAAAATACTTTAGAATAGGAATTGGATAGAATTAACAAAAATGTGTCTCAAAAACTATTCCAAATAGATGTAGTGTTCAGAACTAGAGCGGATTTTAGATATTGTTTGAAATTGGGGGGTTTTGAAAAACAAAAAGTATATCACCAAGGAGAGAAAAAACAATTTAAGTTTAGAGTTTACGAGAAAATCAGAAACCAGTCAGTCATAACGTCTCTTATAAAGAATTTACTTTTGTGTTAGAATCTACCTTTTTGTTAAATACCAAGTTTAAACCAAAATAAAAATAGTAATTAAACGTTAAATCGTTTAATTACCTTTGCCACTAAAAGAAATTGGCTTTAAGTGGCAAAACATGTAGAAATATTAAAAAGCCTCGACAACATCCAAAAACAGATTAAATTGTAAGTAAAAGATAATGAAGCACATATCATTAGTATACAATAAAAACCTTAAAGTATAGAATTCACAAAAACATAATGCAAGTGTTTCATTATTAAAATTTTGGCGTATGTAGGATTTATTTTCGATTATTTAACTTTTTTTTCCTTCTTATATCTACATTTTGTAAGTAATTGTAAGTATGTAGGTATAATTAACGTAGAAGTGTACCCCTAGTTATTACGTTTTGCGGACAGCAACTGGCGCTACTTATTTTCCAATAACAGATTGAAAGCAATAGTTTTTATTCCTATTTTCTATCATTTTTCTAACTTTAATTTTTCATATACAATATGCAATATTCGATAAATCTTCAAATTTTGCGTTCTGTTGCAATATCAACAAGATTTTGGGCTACAATTTTTATGCCGAAATAAACTATTCATCAATAATAAGCTATGATCCAAATTCGGGTAACTTTCAACTTGTACTTTCAAAGTTGTGCGGTACATTTCCACCTTGACAAACACATAATTATACATTGATAAATTTTAAACAAATTACAGTAATGCTTCATTTAGCACTTCCTCGCTTAACTGATTCGAGATAATGCGGCCGCCCCGTACGGCAACGATCCCGTGGTTACTAGTAAAGCATCGTTCTAGATGCGAGCTTTCACACTACACAATTTACACCGTACACGGGTGCTATCGCTGCCGAGTTGGGAGACAGCAACAGCATGGTATCGGAGCCGTACACGATAATAGAAAACCAAGCAAGCTCTTGCATGTTATCACACTTGCCAAAAAATAAGTTTTAGTTTCATTTGGCCAGCTAATTTTTCAATGGGCTGCGCCCGATATCGTACGCTAAAGCATTCGTGTGTAAAGACAAATCAAACTCTTTTTACGGCACAATCACGGCACGACTAGAGAAAAACCGTGTGTGAGAAAGCAGCGCTACGCTGTTTTCACATATACAGTGTTATAACGTGGCCTTGTACGCAGTGCCGGATTAGTCACCGTCGAAGGACCTCTAGTTCGCAATTGCTACTGGGAATGCGCTGGTTTAATCCGGCACTATGTGTACGATGATACAGTAGTGTGCAAATTAATGTGAACACAAGTGCTAATATCAACTTCATCGTGTGCTAAATCTTATTGAAGGTCAAAGCTTGTCTTTCTAGGATTTAACTCACTTTCCCTAATTAAAAAGGTTTTATCTCTGACAGTTGTTTTCCTTTTTCTTCCACAGTTTTCTTTTCTCTTCACCTTAATTAACTGACTTTTCCTTGTTTGTTTTAAAATTTTATTTATACCCCCCAAGCTTACTCCACACTGTTTAACAATGTCCATTTGAGTCATAGACGTATGCTCACTCAGTAACAATCTTTGTTCGTTTCTTGGGCGAAATATCCATCATCAAAAAAGACATGAACACACACAAAATACTACGAAAATTGCCAATCAGGATTGAAGTTTTATAAAAATAAAATCTGCGAGAAAACTATAAAATTGAACATCCGTAGCATATAATAGGTTATTACTCACTAAATGACGGTACTAGTAAAAGAAAATGGCCGCCGCCAGTGACATGAGATGTTGCCAACTGTTGAAAAGTCAAAATTGTACGTAGGTTCGCATTAATTTGCACACTATTGTACCATTAATTGGTTTGTCTTCACACACCACGGTGCGCAACTCACTGAGAACGTTCAGGTCGCTCTAAAGAAATCGTCACGCCAGAAACCGTCAATAAAATCCATGGAATGATATTGTACAATCGGAGAATGAAAGTGCGTGAGGTGGCTGAGGCTGTAGGTATCTCAACTGAGCGGGTACATCACATTTTACATGAATATTTGGACATGAAAAGACAATCCGCGCAATGCACCCGCGATTGCTTCCACTCGATCATAAGCGCAACCGTATGACAACTTCAAAAGAGTGTTTGGCGATGTTCAGTCGCATGAACAAGTTTTTGCGCCGTTTCGTTACCGTGGACAAAACACGGTGTCTTGTGATGACGAGACACCAGAGACCAAGGAACAATCAAGACAGTGGGTTTCTTCGGGTGAACGTGCACCAAAGAAGTTCAAGCTGGGTCTGTCAGCCAACAAGGTCTTAGCCACAGTTTTTTGGGATGCAGGCCGTATCATTCACATCGATTACCTTGAAAAGGCTAAAACGAACACCGGCGGATATTATTCAGAGCTTTTGGACAGGTTCGATATAGATTTGAAGCAGAAACGAGCGCGTTTGGCGAAGAAAAGAAGGCTGCTCAGTCAAGGCAATGCACACGTGTGTGGTCACCATGGCGAAAATCCAAAAATTAGGGTAGGAACTGCTAGCTCGTCCAGCATATTCTCTACATTTAACTCGCTGCGACTATTTTCTGTTTGCAAAGCTGAAGAAATGACTGGACGGTATAAAATTTGGGTCAAATGAAGAGGTCATCACAGAAAGAAACGCCTATTTTGAGGGCCTTGAGACAGCTTATTATTTGGAAAAAATAAAAACATTGGAAAAACGGTGGACTAAATGTATCGACTAGTAATGAGCAAAATTGGTCTTGGTCTTATTCTTGGTCTTGCATTTTTGAAGGACCAAGACCAAGACTGTCTTTATGCTAGCAAGACCAAGACCAAAAACGCAAACTAAACCATAAATTATTACTTCCGGCGGATTTATGGTTTAAACTATTAGAAGCAACTTTAATATATTCTTTTCTTGGAACAAAACATTTTTTGTAGTAGAAATTTTAACATTAAATATAAAGAAACTTTACCACTGTTTGACAACAGGAATTTACAAGAATGTCCTCGGAGTAAGAGTTCTTTGTTCGTATGTCGGGATAAAAGATGGTTGAAATTTAGAAACAAACTAATTTTTCAGCAAGTGTAAGTGTAATGTTTTTTCTATTTAAACAGAAACAATTTCAAAATGAGTGAAGCAGTAGAAATGATTAAACTCTATATACGGGTGATTCCATGAAATTTGGGTAACTATTAAGAAGATATTGTCTCCACCATGTTTTGGACGCTAATAATTTTGCGATTAGAGTATAACGTGAGTAATTAAGTTATTATGTCATACTTAACAGGGCCAGTCACTTTATGAAAAATTCTATAAAATATTAGGATTTTGTAAATTTAGGCATCTAGGAACTGACCGATATGGCTAGAGACGGATGAAAAATTTTATTATTGTAATAAAACTGATAAACATTAAATTGTTAAAAAATATTGCTATTTGAAGTATGTGAAAGTCAGGCCTTTGCCACTCCGTCATCCCTAGTCTCATTTGCGGCAACGGACTGACGGTCTAGGGACTGACGATTTGTAGAAAAACTAAGAGAAACATATGTTCTACAATAATTACTAGAATATCTAATGTCATATATCAAACAGGACTAACAAAGCACTAGTAAATAAAAATTAATTAAAAACAATTGCTTATTATTTAACAATTAAAATACTTATCTAGGGACTGACGCAGTGACTGGAACAACACGTGTTTTCGCAAAATCAATCGCTGTAGCACTGACTTAAAAAATGATCGAAGCGAATAAGTGGCCTCTGCGAGTAACTTTATGTCGTTACTTTAAAATCAACTGCCTTATATTCACTCATTTACTGGTTAATCTGCAAAATTTTAAAAATTCGTAAATGACTAGGGCCTGATGGTTAAAGTCGCGGACACTAATTTGACTTGCGAAAAATACATAATTATTTTTAAATTTATAATAAATTGATGTTATTAAGTGCGTAATCTAACTTTAAACATTTGTAAAGAAAATAAAAGTATATAGGCTAAATGGTTTTTGAAATATAAATGCCCCAATAGAAAATTTCGATGTGCGGACATGGCTAGGGAATGACGTTTACGGTCATTAGAAATGTTTTTTAAATTGAATATGACTTATTAATTTAAACAAGTTGAGCGTACTAATAAAACACATTTTTATCTATTATATAGCAAATAGCAATCTTATAATAAAATTAATTTAATTAGATGAAGTGAAAAGTACTGCGGACATAGAGTTACCCAAATTTTATGGAATCACCCATATAAGATTACTTTTTGATATTATTCGATTGTAGTAAAATAAAGTTTTATGAATTAGATATAAATTGTACATAATTTTTAATTTACCAGGTGTGCAACCTTAAAACGGCTGTTTTTTTATTTAGCAAAACACAATAATTAACGCAGAAAAGTGAAAAATATTTTATTCGAAGTAATTGCCCTCGCTGGCTATATATTTTTCCCATCTTTGAGGAAGATTGTGGATTCCACCCCAAAAGAATTCATTCCCTTTGGATAAGAACCACCCATCGAGCCATTTTTTAACATCTTCATAAGAATTGAAGTGCTGCTCAGCAAGCGCGTGTCCCATCGACGCAAACAAATGGTAATCTGAAGGGCCAGATCAGGAGAGTAGGGCGGGTGGGGTAGCAACTCCCAGCCAAGTGCATCCAATGTATCCCGGACCAATCTTGCTGTGTGTGATGGTGCGTTGTCGTGCTGGAAAATGATACCCTCATGCCGATCCGCGTATTCGGGTCTTTTTTTGCACAATTCACGATCCAATTCGATGATTTGTTGTTGGTAGCGTTGAGTATTGATCGTTTCACCAGGTTTCAACAGTTCGTAGTAAACCACCTCCTTCTGGTCCCACCAACACACAGCATTGTCTTTTTCCCGAATCGATTTGGCCTAGCAGACGATGTTGAGGGTTCTCCGGGGTCCACCCACGATTTTTTGCGCTTAGGGTTTTCAAAAAAGATCCATTTTTCATCGCCAGTGACGATTCGATGCAAAAATGATTTTCTGTTGTGCCGATCAAGCAAGATTTCGCACGCGGTCTGACGTCGTTCCATCTGTCGATCGTTCAATTGATGTGGCACTCACTTCCCAATCTTTTGGATTTTTCCCATAGCAAAAAGGCGTTTCGAAATTGCTTGGTGGCTAACATTCAACTTCGCGGCAAGTTGTTTCTGCGATTGGGTATCGTCTTCGTCCAATAAATCTTGCAATTCGGTGTCCTCAAAAACTTTTGGTCGATTTTCGCGCTTCTTGTCAGTGACGTTAAAAATTCCGTCTCTGAATTGCCGAAACCACGCTCTGCACCGAGTTTCACTAAGAGCACTGTCGCCATAGACCTCCACAAGAATTCTATGCGCTTCGGCGGCAGATTTCTTCCAATTGAAGAGGAATAGCAGTGCTCCCCGCAAATGCTCTTTATCTGGCACAAAATTCGATATGTTTATCGTGATCAAAGGACATGTTATTGTCCGAAATTGCTGACTTTGTCTTTTGTTTACTAATGGCAAAGATTAAAGCAATGAGAAAAAATGGCAGGCAAGGTTGGCTAATGCCTAATGCGCGCGTACTGCCAACTATTAGAAAACGGCCGTTTTAAAGTTGCACACCTGGTATACCGATAAAAAATTTGAAAAATTCGAAAAAAAGTTGCATGTATTAGGCTAAATGATTGAGACCAAGACTGAATACGCAAGACCAAGACCAACACCAAGACCGAATAAGCAAGATCAAGAGCGAGATCAAGACGCGAAACATTTGTGCAAGAACACGACCAATACCGAATCAGCAAGACCAAGACCGATACCAAGACTATTACCGTCTTGCTCTTGGTCTTGCTTTGCTCATCACTAGTATCGAGCTAAAAAGAAACTAAGTTGAGAAATAAAACGCTTAATCGCCATAAAAAATATCTTTTATTTAAAAAAGACTTATCAAATATAAAGTTAAAAGGGCAGGTCTTAACTTACCAAAAAGAATCTTTTTCAAACAAATAATAAATCTAAATTTATTCGACTTTTAATGTTTTATATTGAAGAATAGAAGATTAATATAGGCAAATCCAATAAATACGAGGATGTGCGCAGTCGAGCGAAAAGTGGCACATTTCCGAGCGAGGGAAGCAAATGAAGCGCGACGCGGGGGGCGCGCTCATTCCGAGATCGGAATGTGCCACTTTGAGCTCGAATGTGCACACTCGGTTTTAAGCACGATTCACAATAATTTAGGCCAATTAGTTAGACGAAAAAGCAGTTGAATAATTTTAATCGTTTCCTCTCGCTCGCACTGACAAGATTATCGTATCTTCTCGCTCCCTTCCACTCATTGCTATGGTAAATACATTTTTTCAATATAAAATCGATATTTACTAAATTAAATTAAAATTTTTGATTTGAAGGAACGCACGGTAAATTATACTAATATAATAAATACGAGGATGTGCGCATTCGAGCGAAAAGTGGCACATTTCCGAACGAGGGAGGCAAATGAAGCGCGACGCGGAGCGGCGCGCTTCATTTTCCCGAGATCGGAATGTGCCACTTTGAGCTCGAATGTGCACACTCGGTTTTAAGCACGATTACCGAGCGTCCAGTTTTAACAGGAGAAAAATTGGTCACGTTATCTGCACATAATTTAAAAGAAAATATATTAAATTGTTTATCATTACAAGAAATGCAAAGAGCACAAAGAATTCCATTATGATTACCTAATACGTTATCACTCCAATAATAACTAAATTATAATTTTGGAGAAAAATCGAAGAGTGGTTACAAAAAAACTAGGATACTATCAACGTCCTTGATATCTGGCCTTGTTTGTACCTAAAAACATGTGGAAGGTTATCAACCAACATCAACTTTTCATATCCGAAAATAAAAATAGTGCAGAAAAGAAATAAATCGCAATTTTAACTTTCAATTGACTTCAAAATCTGGTTATCTCGAAAGAATGCGAACGTTACTCATAACGTTTAAAAGCGGACAAAGTGCTTGCGGTGTTACCGATTAGTAGGTAGATAAAAGCATTAAAAATATTAAAAGTTTACGTCATTTGAAGTTTAGAAGTATGAATAGTTGTGATGCTAGCGCAAGATTTGGGCATTCTCTGGTTCGGGTCAGCTGAGATTGGGAGGTCATTGGGTTGCGTAAGTGACTCAGTACAACAATTAACAACAGACAGAAGCCAGACATCGAAATTCATCATATTAGACTCGCACGAGTGATCGCCAAACCGAGAATAAATATTCCTTTTATCCATTTTGCATTGCGACCAATCGACACCTGCCATTCTTTCGGACCTTCTTCTTCGCCACTTTGCAAAAACTACTACGCAATGTGTTGCATAAAAATACAAGCTTGTTAGCGTTCTTAACGTAAATCAAATTGTTTTTGATTGTGAGATAAACGAAAAATGGCTGGACGTGACTCCGGCGAGGTATTTTGTCGCTACATCGAGAGTGCTGTTAGTGATGCATTGCCCACTGGATTTGTGGGTTAAAATAGTGTTTTCGATATTCAGTCACTATTAATAACAAAATAATTATCTTAAAATAATTGCCTATATTTTAATTTAATTAAATAAATAAATAAGTCGTGAAATTTTTTTGAAAAAAATGATTTGAATTTTCCCGCGAAAATTTTGCACGTGTTTATCACATATATGTGTAACCAGGCAACTGTAAGTATCGTTTTATGGCGGGAAATTTAGACTGTTTATAATTCTCAAGTGACTAAATTAAAAAAAAAATGTTAATAAAGTCTGTTAAGCAAAAAGTACACTTTACAAAATAAAATAAAATAAAATACGGAAGCCGTTATCTAAAATTAAAAACATATTTAAAAATCTGTAAATTTCCACCAGCAAAATTTAGCAATGAAAAAAAATTGGAGTACAAACACGTGTACCTAATTTTAGAATATGAAACTGAAGCGTACTAATTACATTTTTGTCCATTACATTTACCGCAAATGTTAATGTTTTACATTTTTTTTGTTCTAGCTTGTTACATTCTATTGACGTTAGTACTTGGATATTCAAAACGTTAATTATTTATAATTGCGATTTATTAAAAATGCAAAATAGAGTAAATTTAGTTCCGGAATCTTAAGTAAAGCAATTTGCGAATTTGCAAATTAGTAAACGCTGAAGAACGCCTAAAAATTACCATTGCCAACAGAGAAAAATTGGTAAATACATTAAATAACTTAATTGCATAATACTGTAATTTGTTTACATTGTGCATGCTTTCTATTTTACGGACGTAGTTGGCAAAACGAAGGTGCTCAAAGATATTTGCGAGTTATGTAATTCAACGTACGGGAAAATTTTAATAACTCCAATTTGAATTTTGACCGTTATGGTTTTTTTAAAAATTTTTTGATAACACTATCTCACGCAAAGAAATTTTATTTGACAATTAAGCAATCGGATCTACATAAAATCGTAAATTAAATTTAAACAATTTATTTGTTAAAAACTATTTTTTAAAAGGCGTATACTTGAAGTAAATTTAATTTTTTATCAATATCTAATTTGTTTATTCTTGTGTGTTTTTTTTTTCAAAAATACTGGTAGTTTTATTAATTTCTATTTTATATCGTAATAAAAAAATTTAATGATAGTTTGCAGTCATGAACATAGCTAGGAAGTTTTCCCAGGGGGGCAACCAGCCAGCTGTAACCCGAATACAGTCGATTTTTTTAAGGCGAGCAGTGCCCACCATTGTCCCCCTAACTACACCCATGTTTGCAGTTTTTAAAAAAAATTAATTCATATTTAACAAATAATTTTAATTTTATTAATTTTTCAATTCGCAATATTCAAGTTTAACGTTTAAATTTTTTATATTAAAGTATATCTAAATACAGAATTTAACGTTTTAAAAATTTCCATTTCAAATTTTATATTGCACCATTACATACGTTAATAAACAAGTTATTTTTTGAAAAAAAAGGCATAAAAAGAATTTTCTAAAGAAGTGTTATAGGCGTAAATAATACAGTTGTTGGCCGGTCCACAATGATTGGCCATATTTCAAAAATTATATAATTATAAATCTATATTTTAGCGAGATAATTTTTCATCAATACTAGAAAACTCTATTCCTCTCTGTACTGGATATAACTAGTCATTTGGTAATAATTTCCTGTTTTGTGAGTATATTCAATCATTAAAATGACCAGGCCGAGATTCTTACAAATTTACTCCATTTTATACAAAAATCTACTAGCGGGGACCTTACTATTCTTAAATTTTTTTATGCTTAAAAAAAGCTTTT
This sequence comes from Sinopyrophorus schimmeli, assembly GCA_036325965.1. NCBI lineage: Eukaryota > Metazoa > Arthropoda > Insecta > Coleoptera > Elateridae > Sinopyrophorus > Sinopyrophorus schimmeli. The sequence goes on along the minus strand of JARFIZ010000089.1, from coordinate 2,339,352 downwards.
GGTACAAATTATTAAGAATTATAAATCAATAAAGGTTTAAATTCTGTGAAAAAAAATTATTTAATTTAAAATAAAGCACAGGTTACAAAAAAAATTAAAGGCCAATAAATATCGCGCGATAAACGGTATCGACAGTGATTAGCCATGCGGCCAATTACTATTCTAAGGTTAGAGTGACTATATGACAGTTATTGGCAGTTTTGTTTAGGTTAAAATAAAATATGAATTTTATTTACCATATATCATTAGTAAAAAATATTTAATTTCAATAATTAAAAGTTAAAAACCTATTTCACTTGCATTCATTTATTTATTTTGAGATTATTTCCAGCATGACTGTAACTTAAATCAAAATTATAATAAAAAATTATTATAGTTCTTTTTGTTTCCTAAAATGTTTCGAATTTTGAGATACGAGGTTTTGACTTCGCAGCGACGATATGCCTTCTTAAATATCATAAAGTTAATTATTAAATTCATATTTAAATTGTTTTTTTTTTAAATAAGTACCTATACAAATTTTTAATTATCTTTTGTTTAGTATGTGGGAAATAAAATAATTTTTTTCCACTAATAAATGGTTTGTTTTTTTGTTAATTTACTATATCTTATCTTAATTAGAAAATATTGGCCAATCACTGTATATTCACTGGTCAATTACTATATTTATATGGTCAATAACTATGTTTTTTGATAAACCAAATATTGTTAACTTTATTTTATATAAAACGTTAATTTTTTTATTCTAATTGTTATTTATATAGAAAAATATTTTGTTTTTTTAGGGCTACTAGCACAATAAAAAATCATATATACATTTTATAGAAGTACGAAATGTAATTTTAATTGTTCATTTTCTAAAAGGGCCAATCACTGTACTGTTTACCCCTAAATTAAATTAAATTTTTTGATTTGAAGCGCAGGGTAAATCATACTAATATAATAAACACGCGGATGTGCGCATTCGAGCGAAAAGTGGCACATTTCCGAGCGAGGGAGGCAAATGAAGCGCGACGCGGAGCGGCGCGCTTTATTTTCCCGAGATAGGAATGTGCCACTTTGACCTCGAATGTGCACACTCGGCTTTAAGCATGATTCACAATAAATAAGGCCAATAAATTAGACGTCAAATTCATTGGATAACTTTAATAGTTTTCTCTTGCTTGCTCCGACAAGATTATCGTATCTTCTTGCTCCCTTCCACTCATTGCTATGGTAAATACGTTTTTCAAACATAAAATCGATATTTACTATATCTCATCTTAATTAGAAAATATCGGTCAATCACTGTAAATTCACTGGTCAATTACTATATTTAAATGGCCAATAACTATGTTTTTTGATCAATCAAATATTTTTATTTTTATTTTATATAAAACTTTAAGTTTTTTATTAAAATTTTTATTTATATTGAAAAGTATCGTTTTTTACGGCTACTAGCACAATTAAAAATCATAAATACATTTTATAGAAGTATGAAATTTAATATTTTAATTGTACAGTTTCTAAAAGGGCCAATCGCCGTACTGTTTACCCCTATTGCCATCTAATTAACATCAATTACAAAAAACCTCGAGTTTTAATGATAATTTGCTGTCATGGGCGTAGCTAGGGAACTTTTCTAAGGGAGCAGCCGGCCAGATAATCAGCTTTGAATTTTGGTAATAGAAATACTGGCGATTTTTCTAGGGTGAACAGTGCCCACCATTGCTCCCATTTGCTACGCCCATGTTTGCAGTTTAAAAATAATTAAAAATTAAATTTAACAAATACCACTTTAATTTTACTAATTTTTTAATCTACAATATTCAAGTTTAATAATTAAAATTTTTAAATTCTAGTATATCTCAATACAAAATTTAAGTTTTTGAAATTTTATATTATTTATACCAATACATAAGTTAAAAAACAAATTGTGTTGTTAAAAAAAAAGGGGTGAAAAAAGAATTTTCTAAAAAAGTGTTATATTCTAATTATATTATAATTAACAGAGGCTCCATAAACAAATTTATTTTATAATCAATTACAAAAAAGCTTGTTTATCTCAAATTGGTAAAATTTTTATAAACTGTTATTAGTATAGTGACCTTATTAAAAATAACTTATCAAAAATTTGTTTTTAACAAACTGCATAACTGGTTTCTTTAAGAATAGCGCGTGTTGTAAATAAATACGTACGTCCGAAAAGAATGTAATTGTACTCTTTATAGTACTACATCAAATTTATCAAAAACAAAAATAAAAATAACATTTAGCACCGTTAAAAAGAACTTAAATTAGTAAATTAACATAAGTTACAGGTGTATATGCATATCTAACAATTTTTCAAATACGTGGGTAATAAAAATCAAAAGTTAGTATTAATAAAAAAACATAATTTAAAGATAAGTGTCCAAGCAAAAATATGGATTGAGGTACAAAAATAAAACAAAATTAAATAAAAATATCAACCGGATTAAACAAAGAGGAAAATTTTGCAGTTATTCTTTTCGAAATCGAAAAATTAGCTAATTGCATCTATTAATAGAACGAATTAATTAAAACTGTGTCAAAGCAATCTGTATCCAAGTTCTTAAAATAAAAACGATTAAAAATTTGAATTGCAATAAAACCAAAAATCATAAAGAAGCGAGATATGTAAATTAGTAACTAAAATAAAGCGGATAAAACCTATAAAGAGACAAATAAGAATGAGTCATAAGATGCAATGTCAACATGAAGAAATGATACAGAAATGCAGCAATAAATTAAGTTAAATTTAACACAATTAAGGATATGCATGACCTACACAAAGCTATTATAGTTCAATTTCAATACAGCAACAACAAGATAGTAGGATTAATATCGTAAAGTTCACAAAAGCAGATCCTTTCGTTTATTTAATCGCTCACCTTGTTTATTTTTTTTGCATTAATTTTTTTTTAATGTGTCAATGGGTATTTCGATTAACGAATTTTTTTTTCGAATTTCGCGCCCCTCGACGACGCTCCGGTTGGTTTATTAATCGCGTTACTAATTGAAACAACCAATCGGAGCTCTTGTTTATTTTATTCGTCTAAATAATTACCTGTTACTATTTAAAAAGTATTATTCAATCAAAAATTTTTTTTCCTTGAAAACTACGTGAGAATAATCTTTTTACTTCTTACACTTTGAATCTCTGATTGTTTATTAAAAAATTATCATTATTGTGACGAACTGCATTGTGATATCAGGGGTTATCGGTTTATTTCTTGAAATTAAAAATAATGCAAAATCAATGCATGGAAACATTATTAATTTATATGTACTACATATCTGAAGAATTCAGTAGTTATAAATACTCTTTGAAGTATCGCATTTTTGAGCATTTTTTGATAAATTAATCGATAAACATTTAAAGTTTTGATAGACGAGCTTTTCGTAAATCCGTTTGCGACAACGTGTTTTTTATTTACGAAATTGTCGTTAAGATTCTAACGGAAGGGCCGACAAAATAAAGTAAGAATGAAAAATTTTCGAAGAACCACAGCCGCGACCCGAAAGTTGCAATACCATAGTAAATTGTCTGTATTTCGGTTGCTGATCTAACTATAATTAACTTTATTTCTTCACTCAACTGATAACACTTGTTTAATTAGGATTAAATTTTAACAAAAGACTGATTACAAGTGCAATGAACTACTTTAGTTTTTGAACTCGGAAACGTCTTCGTGTGTCTGGAAATTCAATTGCCCACTTGAATTTGGTTACACCTATATTTATAAATCAATTCTAATATTTACTTATTTTTAATTGTCTAGTAAAGTTGGTGTTATAAAATCAAGCGTTTTTTTTTCACAGGCGAGCTTTTTTCATAAAAGAAATATTGTATTGAGTGCCCCCTATATAAGATTGGTTGGCCATTCTGAATTTTTTCAAAGCTTGCTGATGGCACGAGGAAAGAACAAATTTATTAAACATAAATAATGGTCTAAACAAATGACTAAATAAAAGGCATAAAATAAGAAGAAGAAGAAATAATTGTTAGTATTTTAAAAATTCATAGATAAATATAAAGTTTTTAGATTGTAAGCACAATAAAAAAAATTAAATTTCTATAGAACGATTCAAAATCTCATTTGCTTTCTCAATTAATAAATTGAATTTAAAAATGCAAATTTTGAATAATTTTATTGATTCAATATTTTAGTCAAAAACAAGTTGACGTAATAGTATAGTAAAACATAAAGATTCGTCTCTAAGAAATCGAAATACATTTAAAAATATTGAAAACTCTTGTTTTTTTTTAAAGAGGTTGAGGTGGGATGTTCCCAACCAATAATTTGGTATGTTGTCATTCAGAAATGCCTCGTATTAAATAATTATAAAACTAACTATATTTATTATTAGGATTTATTATGATTATGCAAAAATTTTTAATCTTATAAATATTGTTTATTTAATTTTATTAAATCATTTTAGGTGAATAGATTAATATTTGTATGTTTTGTACAAACTTATAGAACAAAAAATAAGAAAAATAAAGATTAATTATATTTTATAAATCTTGAAAATTTATCAAAGCAAATAATATAACAAAAATAAAAGAATAAAAAAAAATTAATAATTAAAAATAAAGTAATTAATTTAAAATGAGAATTAAAAATCTCAAAATTGCAGTGTTTCGAAACGGCAACACTTTAACGTCATTTACTGTTGGCTCTACTGACAACTAATATAAAGATATATTTCATTTTAGGGTTACTTATTATTACATATTACTTATTACTTATTATTTCATAATAATCTATATTTGTTCTAAAAACAATTATTTAAATCGCAAGATGAATATGTTTGAGTTATATTGGATTTAAGTTTTACTTATATTTTTATATTGTTACTTTTATAAATGCAATTTTTAACATAAATACTTTGTTAATTAAATAATTAAAACAAATACTTTAAATTATTTATCCTATTTTATTAATAAAAATTTATACTCATTGCAAATCTATTATTAATTAAACTTAATATTATTTACTGGTACCATGTTTTAATTACATAACCTTAAACCATAAAATATAATATATTTCAATTTTCTGTCATTATTGCTAAATACAACGTTGCCGTTATTTCAGACATTAAACGTAAATCATTCACAACTACCCCTAATAATTCGTATTTATCATAAGGTTAAAGCTTCCTAATTAAATTTGAAATTTTTTTAAATAATTACGAAATTTCAATGTTCAATATAGTTCAATTTCGTATTGATGCCATTTTATTAAAAATTTTATAGCAAAAAATGTATCATTCTCATATCAAAATGACGAGTTCTCCATAAGACAACATGTATTGTTAATTTAGATTTATATTTAAATAAGCTGCCTAAAAACTTGAATTTTTTTATAGAAAATTTCTAAACCAATTAATCTATCGATATAAAAGTGTACAAAATAGTTTTCATATATTGCGTTTAACGCCTCAACCTCTTTAAGTGCATTATTTTAGAGAAATCGTGATGAAACACGGCACCTCCTAAATTTAGCAAAAAATCAGTAATCAATAAGCTATAAATGGTTTTATTTATATAAAGCACAAGAGAGGAGGCGCAACTTTTTCTTAAAACGGGCCAACTACTAATTTAAAAATTTTACGCGGGCCGCATATAAAAAATAAAAATACTTTTTTATTACAGCACCACACTAATAAATCAATAACGTATACATTTGAAAAGTCAAAATGTAAGCTTTGACGGGCCGCACAATAAAGCAACTCGGCCCGCATACGGTCCGCGTGCCGCACTTTTGCTCATCCCTGGAATAAACAATGCTTTCGCTATGCATAGATAAAAATAATTTTATAAGACGAAGAAAGTAATTCGAAAATTTAGTTAATGCTTAAATTTTTTTACAGTTACAAATCGCACACGAGACAAATTGTCCGCAACAAAATAAATACACTTTTTAAATACTAATTTGTTTAAAATTATTTATACAATTTTTTTTACTTTTTGAAGTAAACCATAATTTAAAGTACCGAGAAATAAAAATTTAACTTAAACGAAATGTAAACAAACGCGTTATTATTAGAATGTCCTTCAACAAAATCGTAAATGCAACACAAATGTTGCAATTAATTCTTTCAGATTATTTTTAATAACAGAAGTGTGCTACAAAAAAAAAACGATTTACCACTTTCTAATCGAAATTTACGAACGCGTTAAATAAGAAGTCGGAATCGTTAAACGGAACAATAAAACGTATTCTCCCGGCGGAGGCACCCAAAAAAAAAATAATCAAACCAACTCGATTTGCATTTAAAAGGCAACCAAATTGCATTTATCCATTTCAATACAAACTAAAAATAGCCCCGCGAATTATTTTTAAGCGGCATTATTTCAACAATTAATAACCTTCGAAATGTGCATTAAAAACAAACTCGAAATTAAACATTATAATAAGGAGTTATACACAAACAATAAATTTTAGGCGACCACAACCCGCTCAAATCGCACTGTGCAATTTGAATTTTTAATTAACCGATCGTATCTGTTAACTTCAACATTTTGTAATTAATTTTTTGCAAGTTTTTTTTTCCACGTACCACGAACGAATACAACTTAATCTGATTCGCGGCACAAATTTGCCGGAAAATCGTATGGAAATTTAAACAATTTTCGAGAAATAACTTTTTGAGCAGAATTAACGTATTTCATTTAATTAACAAATTTTGTGTTTCGATTAGCATCGTTTTTAATTTCTAGTGTGTAAAAGCATTGACGTCCATTTATGCTCTACTAATCAAGATTTGTGGGGCCCTATACATTTTTTTTTCGCCGGGCCCCACGGGGCCGAAGACGACAAACCGCGCCGTATTTTCTATTTAAACCACAGGCCTACAAAAAAAAACAAATTTTGGTGCCGACATAATTTCGTTATAACTTTAATCTCTACTTCCTTAGAAAACAAAAAATTGTATTTAAACGTCAAACCTATGTACAGTTTCAGAACTACCCTCACTTAAATATTTTTCCTTAAAATTACTGTTTTATACTTATTAGGGTGGTCGTTGAAAATTTAATTTTTTCCGACGCCCCAAAAAAACCTTCCTTTTAATGAAAAAATACGGGGGATTTTTTTTTAAATTTTTTTAACGAAAATAACACGTGCCTCAAGACAATCAAAGTTCATTTTTTGAAAAATAAATGGAATTTTTTGTAAGTATCTTTTAAAGTATACAAATTTGAGAAAAAGTTATAGAAGTATTTTGTAGGAAATTCAATTCTCTACAAAAAAGGTCTTTTCCATTTTTTTCATGAAATTCATATTTATCGAGATATTCTCAATAATAAATTCATTAACTTCGTATAGTCAACATTTTAAGACCCTCAAAAGTCATTGTTTTTTAAATATATGAGTAATTCCATGTGAAACCGGCCACCCTGTTCTCTCCACTTTTTGAACAACTGAAAAAATATGTACGCGGTACCAAATGAAAGCTTAAAGACTCTACTTTTTAATGTTCATTGGCCCTTGAGCAGAAAAATCAACTAATAGTGTCGCAAATATTGAAAATATAAACATTTTTTGACCTTCATTTATCGGAAATCTAAGACGATTTGGTAAAAATTACAAGAGACATATTTTATGCGTTTTGACATAATGTATACGATTTTGATGTTTTTAGAATAAAATTTTTGTTTCGTGTGGCGAAAAATCAAGAAGAAATGAAATTTTGAGTGGGTTACGGCGCTCTTTTTACATCTGCGCACGCGCAGTTGATTTTTCTGCTCAAGGACCAATGAACATTAAAAAGTAGAGTCTTTAACCCCTTGACATACAATGACGTTCAGGAGACGTCAATCGTTTAAGGTGTCATTGTATATTTTGACGTCTCTAAGACGCCAATAACTGTATTCAATTTTATGTTCCGAAAAAGGTTTGTTTTCAACAATAATTTTGTTAAAAGGCACAAAATTGGCGATTTGGGAATTTTGTTATTAATATAATTCTGTAATATTTAATTGCGAATTGTCAGAGAGTAAATTAATTCTTGTAAAGTGTGCTTAAAGCCGAGTGTGCGCATTCGAGCTCAAAGTGGCACATTTCCGATCTCGGGGAAAATGAAGCGCGCCGCTCCGCGTCGCGCTTCATTTGCTTCCCCTCGCTCGAAAATGTGCCACTTTTCGCTCGAACGCGCACATCTTCGTATTTATTCAATTTGTTGAAATTACTTTTTGGATTTAAAAAGGAAATAGCAATGTATTCAAATAAAACGACATATGCGCAGTAACATATAGTTTGATAACCACAGGTCTAGCTATACACAAGCGCAACATAGCGCGTTGTTTTATTTAATTTATTCGCGCCAAAGAAGTATTACTTCTAACGTACGTACATAAGTACATGCACCGGTTTTTTTTACATAGAATGAAATTCAGTTTTAAACATTTAGCAAAATTATTAAAGTAAACTCGAAGAATAAATTATTTTAAGTTTTTAGACAACTCAAATTAAATAAATTAATAACTTGGAAAATTTTTAAAATATATTTAAGAACTTTAGAAATTTTTAATTATCATTTTTTTTTGTATAACACAAATTAAATAAAACAAAACTTTATTCGGTAAATTTAAAAGGAAATTTTGATGAAAAAATTATTATGTATTTTCAGAAAACTCAAATAGAGTAAATACAGAATTTGTGGTTTTTCAAAAAACTTTGAAAATCATTAATTTACGCAAATAAAATTAATATTGGAGAAAACTCAATAAATAAATTATCTTAATTGTTCAGAAATATTAAATTTATAAAATTAAATACAGGCAAACCTCGATAGGTCGAAGTTGAAGAGAAACTAAAAATAAATCGCGTTTTTCAAAAATTCGAGCTATCGATATTAAAATATTTTTTAGTTTATGTTTTTAAAATTTACTTATTGTTTTTTTTTTCTTAATAATTTCTTAGTAATTTTTTGCTAAAACCTAAATCTTGTGTCTTGAACAAGTTGTAATTAGGCTTCATTTATGGAATAATTCAATTTTTAAATATAAAAAAATATTTATATGTTATATATTATATGCATCAAAATTTTAGAATGACTTAGGTGGGGACTGTTAAAAAAAGATTGGGAAACACTGCTCTACATATTTCAAAATATTTTAAAACTATTAATTATTTATTTTATGTTATTTGTGTATGCTCATAACAGTTAAGTTGAGCCAAATTAATAGTTTTTTTTGCATTCATCAAATTCGATTTTTCTTGTATATCAAGGGGTTAAGCTTCCATTTGGTACCGCGTACATATTTTTTCAGTTGTTCAAAAAGTGGAGAGCACAGGGTGGCCGGTTTCACATGGAATTACCCATATATAATTTTCTAAAACTATAATAAATTCAAGTTGTTACAAACTTTGTATAAAAAAAGTGTACTTCAAAAAAAATTACGTTTGTAGGTCGTAAAATGTTGACCATATGAATTTAATGAATTTATTATTGAGAATATATCCATAAATATGAATTTCTTGAAGAAAATGAAAAAGACTTTTTTTATAGAGAATTAAATTTCCTACAAAATTGTTTCTATAACTTTTTCTCAAATCTGTAGACTTTAAGAGATACTTACAAAAAACTACGATTTTATCAAAAAATAAACTTTGATTGTCTTGAGGCACGTGTTATTTTTGTTGAAAAAATTTTAAAAAAATATCTCCGTATTTTTTCATTAAAAGAAAGTTTTTTTGGGGCTTCGAAAAAAATTTAATTTTTAATGACCACCCTAACAGTAACTTTAAGGAAAAATTTTTAAGTAAGGGTAGTTTTGAAACTGTACGTAGTTTTGACGTTTAAATACAATTTTTTGTTTTCTAAGGCAGTGAGATTCAAGTTATGTCGGCACCAAAAAAAATTTTTTTTGTAGCCCTACTTTATTTTTTTAATTTAGACGGACCGCCGGCCGCGGGCCCTTCGCATGCGGGCCCTCGACATTTGTCGCTTTGAGTAAAATCGAATACTTACAGGGTTGTGCGAAAGTGATGACCTTTTTCGTCTTGACGTGAAAATCGTCGACTTCCTCGCTGATCGACGGGCCCGTCCTGTACTGGGGCTCGTCGCTCTGCATGCCCGCGTAGCCCTGATCGACCATCGCCAAGATGTGCGGCGGCACTTGCGGAAGCACCCTGCCGGTCACGTTGGGCGCGCTCTGGAAGCCCATCTTTCGCAAAACGTCCCCCTTTATCGCTTCCAGGCTCCGACTTTTGATCTCTTCGCGGACGGTGCACGCGCCGCATCCGACCAATTGGGGCGTCGTGGTGTAATCTTCGACGTTCTGATCGTCGTACGAGGACTCGCTCGAAAACTTTCTCTTGTCGATGGTGTTCGAACGCGTCGGCGATTGACCCTTCTCGCAGGATATGGGGAGGACTAACAATATTAAGAATACGGCCGACACTTTATGCCACACGTTTGTCCTTTGGCGATGGATTTTTAAGCTGGCGAAGGGGGTGTAAGTGACGAGGGATGCAAAAGCATCGACGCCCGACCTAACCTCGAACATGTTCGTTTTTTTTAAATTTTTTCTATATAAGGCAGTCAACATATTTTCTTCTCCCCCAAAATTCGGCGATTTATCACAAACTTCTATAAAAAAATTTATCACAAGGAAAATTTCTCTCTCTTTTTCTATTTAATTTTTTTTTCTATCACAAACACAGAATTTAGCTAAAAAAGTTTTATCACAATTTTTTTCTTTTGCTGTTGGAACATTTCAGTTTAGAATTCAAGCCGATTTTGACTCGCATATTTTGGTCGAAGGTGCAGTGCTTCAATTTTGTTCGGAAAAATTTCTTCTAAAAATCTTAATACTTTCAAAACGATCTAACATTTTCTTCGCGTGCCACTCTCCTCGCTCTTCTCGATCGAAGTGGGCGCTCTTTAGAATTTTTTTTTGGATCAAATTTAATTTCTACGTTATCACATGTCTTTTGCGTGAAACTTCACGATCACAATTTTTATTACCTATTTTTAATGATAGCGGAGGATTTTTTTCGTAAAGTGAAAAAAAATCGCCGAAAAGTGTAGTATGTGTCGTGGTAATAAAAATCTCCCGAGATGAAATGGATGGAGTCGGTCGAGACGAGACAATTACCAATCGAATTATCAGCAATTGCTGGTCGCTTTCACAATCGCGCGCGTGTCGGAAAAATAAGAGATCTGCCGGGTTATACGCCGACTTTTCAAGTAGCATAGACCAACACTGAGAAGTTCAGCTGACTTGCTGCTGCTTATATGTGTGTGAGCAGTGTATGCGTGCATGCAAGCAACCAAGCCGAAGATTACTCTAAATCGACCGCTTCAAAAAAAAGAGCTATCGTTACGCACCATACGCTAATGGGGGTTAATATTTTAAATGGCTCGCTCTGTTAAGGCCGCATTTAGCACATGCGCGACTTCTGCACTAGAACAAAAAAAAACTAACGGTCCTCCTTTTTTCTAACTAGATCACACCTTCTAATAATTCATAGGAAAAAAATTCGAGTTACAGGTAATAAAATTTTATATCACTTAATTATAGGTAATGAAATTTACTTTTTCGGTCTGACAGAAAAAATCTCGCTAGAAGGAATTTAAAAAATTAGTGTAAACCTTGAATGAAGGTTTTTAGCATAATGGTAGCAAAGTTGGCTGCGGATAAATTAGCGGCAATTGTACCTGATGCATATACATTTTTGGGATGACTCATTTTTCGTCGTGTTTACAAATAAATGCAGCATTTTCGTTTTTTCTTTTGAAAATGCAAATTGTAACCTTGAGATGTTTTGAGTAATCAGTTAAGTGATTTATGATTGTAGTACTTTTCGTACGTATTAAAACTGAGTAAGCTTCCGATGAGAGTTTCTTAGAAAAACGTAGCGAAGAAGGGCCCTAGAAGACATGTCTTGAAATAGCCGCCGAAAATTTCTGATTACAGTTTTATCTACCTAACTTCACACAAAATGTTTCTAGGAAAATTGTGAACTTAGGAATATGTGAAGTTGTGGAAAAAAAAGTAAAATATTAAGATTTATTTGCAGATTTAAGAAAATCTGTAATATAATTTTTAAAACTATAGTTTAAAAAAATTTAATTAATTAAAAATTAATGAGAAAAAGATTTTTTATCGAAAAAATTAGCCGATATGCTGTTTGCGGTAAAAATGTTAAAAAATTAAAAAAAATGTTTTTTTTTAATTTTAATCATGATTATAAAGTATGTAGCGAGAATAAATGGGACCCTTTAATTTTTTTCAAAAGTTTGATTTTTTGAAAGATAACGTCCGATATCTCGGTGAAGAATAATCGTACCGAGCTTAAAAAAAAAAAGAAACTTGAAGTTGAATAAACAAGCTATCCATTTCATATAATGGTTTAGTTGAAAAGAATTGTACAAATCTGTGGACACAAAAAAAAAGAAAAAAATTGCAATTTTTTTCTTGCGCGCTATTGCTTATTATTGTGTGATAACAGTGGCTTCTAAAAATTTTTAACTCTAAAAATTGGAAAACTAGAATCTTGGAGGTTTAAAACGCTTTTTTAAAATTTTAGATACGACCATTTTTCACTGAAATACAGCCTTTCAAAAATAACCATAAAATTTAGAAAATTTATAAAAAAATGTAAAAAAAACAAATACGCAAAATTTATAAAATTTTAATTATTGGAACCCTTTCGCTAGATGTGCATGGATACTCCACCCACCTTCTGCCTGCGGCACTGATTTACAGTGACTTTTTAAAATATGTCTCTTTCATCGTTTTTCTTTCCAATTAGGTTGTATAAATTTTTTGCCACTTTTCATAAATACTTTTTTAATCAAATTAATTTAAAAAAAACAATAAGGTAAATCGCAGCAGTCTGCGCCCTCTACTAGTGAATGACCATTACGAAAAATTATATTTATAACAATTAAACCAATTCATGATATATTTATTAATGCAATCCTGTATTTAAGCGAAAGAAATAAAAGTATTCATGAAGTGAATAGCTGAAATAAAAAAAATACAGTCAAACCTCGATAAGTCGAAGTCGAAGGGAAACTAAAAATAATTGGAGTTATCAAAAATTCGAGTTATCAAACAAAAGTCGAGTTAAATACTTTTTTGTGTATATATCATATCTATATTTGCCATCCTTTATACAAAATAACCAAAATTTGTAAACAATTATTAACATTATTTATTGTTATTAAGTATTTAAGTAATATGGTTATTTACATCTTATTTATTGTTGGTTTGAAAGTAATCTAAAATTGTCTTTTGCTTCATTGATCCAAAATGTTGGGTTTTTACAAATTTTTAATTTTTAATTTTCATTTACACTCCTTGTTGATCGGTAAATAATTTTCGAAAAAGTATTTATTTTTTTTAAATTTTCTATTACACACTGTTATAAACTGTAAACAACAAAAAATACATTTGGTCGTACTCCTGCTCGGCGAATAACGACCAGAAGGAAAACAAAAAGCAAAAATAGTTCCTTTTCTTTTAAAAGAAACAGTAAAACCATTTTAATTTTCATAACTGTTGAGAAAACATCAATTAGTATTTAAATCCAATTAAAGTGCTGACGTCAAAACATCAAAGTCTTGTAGGTTTCAACCTTTTCATCCTATTTTACAATACCCATTTTGACCAGCAATAACACCAAACAAACCCGTTCTATAATCCTACCAGGTATTGTACTTTTATGAAAAGTTGTAAAATTTAACTTTGAGTTATCAAAATATTTATTAATGGAAACTTGAATTTACGGAATTGTAAAACGCTTCAACTTATCGAAAAATTACAGTTATCAAAAATTCGACTTATCGAGGTTCGACTTTTGGAGGTTCGACTGTGTATTGCAGTTTGCAAAACTAATAAAAGTTATTTTATTAGTTTTCTTTTAAGAAGGAACTGAACAAATCGCCAAACAGTTTTATTGATTTAAATGCCTTTTTTGTGAACATATAAACTGTGAAAGTCGCTTTGATAAAACTACTATTTTAAAGGAATACTGCATTTGGAGCTGACCGTCAAAGTTCATAGCATTTGGACGGTTTACCTAATAAATCTTATATCATTCTGGAATTTTTTGTAATAAATAAAAAGTGGCAAAAACCTTTGATACAACTTACTTACAATGGACGTCTTTATTTAACAAAAATTATTACAAATGTCATGTTAAAATCTTATCAACAGGATTAGGAATTGCTTTGTAATTGCATTGCGCAAAAGTTTGATTGAGGTTTTATTGGTGTTTGATTAAGTTCGTTTTGTGTAGCGAATTTTTTTTTATAAATACTGGTAGTTTTTTAACAAACAGCTCTTTTAACTACACGTGTCTAGCAAGAGTAGATTATTTTAAAATACAACAGTCAATATGCACCAAGGTTATTGTTTTCATAACGATATTTTCGATTAGCGGAAAATATCAAAGAATCATCAGATACCGCTATGAGAGCTTCTACTGTAACCAAATTATAACATAGATAATAAATATTATAAGGATTTCGCTGAGGTTCAAACTAGGATTGCGAAGAGTCGGTCACTTAATTTTACAACAATTGCAATTTATTTAATAAAAGAGTTAGGAAATTATTTACAACACTAACTAAAATAATTGTAGATTTACTTACTTAATAATTATTTAACTTACTAATATAGTTAGAACTTAACTCACTAAACTCAGTTTATTTACACAGTTCCACTCATTTATTCTCACCGCGCGTTAGAGATCGATTTCCCCGGACGCAAACTAACAAAAATCTGACTAACATCGTAATCTGGCCCGCTTATATGTGTAGTTGATAGCCGTTATCTCGGCTTCTAGAGTTGTCTAGTCACTTCTTACATTGAACGATACGCGCGTTCAAAGCCTTGGACTCGCTTATACGATATATTTTTCTTGAACGTTTGATCAGATTAATATATCGTGGTCGCTACAATATATTACGTATTTAATTTTTTTTAGTTAATAAAAAATTAATAAAACTCACCGAAAGTGACCGATTTGATTTTCGGGCTGATTTAGCAATCAATTAAAGACCTTATTTAATAGTCAAAGATTCATAACTAAAAAAGAATAGATGCTTCAATCGCCAGATGCCTCACCGATGAACTACTTTGTCTAAAAAGCTCTTCGTCTGATTCATAGGAAATCTAGACCTCAATACGCGACTCAACTGAGAAGAGCTCTACGGTGAGCTCGGAGAGCCAGGAAGAAACTGCCCCAGGAACAGATCAACAGAGCAATGAAATCTTGACCATGAAGACTACTTCTTATCTACAAGTCCGGTGATCAACAAATCAAAGGATAATTCAAGTAACACGAATTTTTTGATAATATACTTGATTTTATTGTATTCCCAAAAATCGAATTGATCGCCCTTTGTATTTCAATATTTGGCATTGCTTTGTAACACTAGTTTACAGGGATTTTGTCCTCAAAATGAAAAGCGTTTCTTCTTAATGATTGAGGTGCTCTGAGTTGCACAAAAATTATGAAATAATTCAACACGTCACATTTCCAATTTTTTTTTTCTATTTACAAGCAATAATGTTACAAAAATATTTTTTAAATTAAAAATAAATTCTCAGCTTTTTTCTTGATTTCTTTGTATCTGTGTCTCTTACAATAGACCAGCAAGCTAAAGTTACTTAACATAGCTTGGTCCCAATATCCTTTAAAATTTTGCTCAAGAAATTTGAAGTCATGAAGACATGGTGATATTTAAAAAAGAAAATTATTTAATTGAATAATACACTGCACCAAAATTTAAGAATAAATTTAAAACAAACTTGTGAGTAGTAGAAAATAAAATGGGTTGATAATTTTAATCTGCGCAGTGATAAAAATTAAAAATTATATACGTATGTTTGACTTTAGTTGTTGCAACTAAATAAAAAAAAATAAAATATACTAAAAAAACAAAAGAAAAAGACAAAATTGGTGCTCAGAAAATCATATATAAATGATCAAAACGAGTCATTTTTATATTTTTTTAATAGTTGCTTTGTCCTATACTGCCTCTCTAAGAAGCCAAAGTAGGACATCTCAAGGCAGTTTAAGACTTGTGTTAAAAAGCTCAGGCGGTTCACTGTTGAACAGAGATACTATTTAATATTATTGCAATTAACGAGACAAAATTTTTTAGAGTCTAAATTGTATCTTCTTTCTAAAAAAAATATATTTCAATCAAAACAACAAACTTTTAAAATTAGCAAAAAAATAATCTAAATGAAAGATGGATTTGTTTCTCATGATAAATGAAAGTTTTGTCTTCCCTAAGATCGATCTTGTTTTTTTTTTTGAAATTGTAGTTTTTATTAAACTATTTTTCTTTTTTAAATCCGGAATTTGCCAAACCTTTCTATCATTCTAAGTTCGTAAGTTCTATATTTAATATTTCTGGAGTTTCCGTCAAAATCCAAGTTATTTCATTAAATTTCCAAAAAAAATAACAATTGTGGTAATTATAAAATCTATTACAAATAAAAACAATTTTTAAATAAATCTAAATTTTAAATCTCGTTGTAAAAAATATAAATAACAAAATTATGCATATACATATAAATAATGGAAAATATTTAAAAATTAGGTATACAAAGTACGTAGATAAATATTAAGAAACTGCTTTTTTGTAAATAACTATTTTGTCAATTTGAAATTGAATTAGCTTTTCATTGATATATTATATAAGTTCATTAATTACAGAGAAAAATAGTAAATAATAAATCGTAAATTATAATTGAAAATTTAATTTTTTACAATAAAAAAAAATAAATGATATGCTTCGAAGAAAATATTTCAATTAATAATTTTTTTATTTACCACACTAATTACGACTTTTATTCAAATTGTGTAATTATATAAATAAATACTAAAACGAACTATAGCGTTTTAGATTATAGAAGGATAAAATTTGGAAAGAAGATGAGCGAAAGTACGCACTTTCCAAACACGTACAGAAAGGATCGACGAAGGTATACTCTATTTTGACATAGGGAAATCGACCACTTTTCTACCGCCACACGGCGCTCGAAAATCGAACTATCGCAACGGGTGCTACAAATGTATGTATTAATTAAACCCCCTACTTAAACGACTAAATACACAAGTATTTTTTTAATAAAAAAAATGTTTACATCCCTACTATAATTTCGGCATAATGTTTTATATTATTTTACTAAATTGTATTATACACAGCAATATTTTATTTTTTTATTTAAATTTTATTTAATAAAATTTTTCGACCCTAAAACTTATGTTCCTAAGGGTCGTGAATAAGTACATTTAATATTAATATATATACCTACAGTGCCTATAACACAATTCTAAAAAAAATAATAATATTCTATATATAATTTTTTTTTTAATTTCCACTTAATATAAATACTTTCTACAAAATCAAAATTAATATATGCCAATATTATAATTTTACAATTTATGAATACATTTATTAACTAATAAATAGAGTAATAAATAAATACACAAACCATAATCAAATTATCTATAAATATACTGCTTTAATATAAACAAAGATCGAATTAAAATATTAGCTTATGCATCAATTTAAACATACTTAGTTTTTATGCGAAATTTCAAGAATTTTTATCACTCTTCTTGAAGATCTGCCACAAAATTTACATAATCAACACTACCGAACAGGAAATTAAACTTAAAAAAGAAAAAGAAAAAGTTATATAATTTTCTAATAATAAGGGTGACCTTACCAAGAATCTTAATTAAAAATTAGAATAGGATTTTCCTTTTTTTAGTAAGTCATTATTTATATTGTTTCTTGGAATTTTGCAACAAAAATTACCGGATTGTTGTACGAAACAATGTTTGCCAAACTTTTTTTGGTAGTTGTTATGCTAATGACTTCCCTGTGTTATTTTTTCTCGAAGACAGTTGTTATGTGGTTTTAATTATTTACACAAATGAAAATTGTGCACTAGGTTTTTTTCTACAAATAAATGTACTCTTTAAAAGTTACATAAGAGTATTTTGTATTAGAATCTAGATTTAGTAGATGTTATGTGACAACGAGGATTTAAAATTGTAATTTGCCTCAAACAAAATCAAAATTACGATTTGAGAAGGTTAATGAAATCTTTCGGTAATTTTTGGTAAAACCCAACCAAAACCTTTATCATTATTCGTAATAAATATTTTAAAAATCTGGTTTTATAAAAGTATGAAAAAAATTACGTGTGTAGAATTTATGGAATTGTTTGTTTTTCGCATTTTTTTAGAGTATCTATTTTGATTAAGTTTAGTTTTATAGCATAATAATTAATGAAGCAACCAAATAATGGTAATTATAGATTGTATTCAAAGTCGAAATTTTGATAAAAATAAAATACGAGCTCAGTTTTTAATCGAAACTTTCTCAAAAATTTCAAATTGCATTCCTATGGTTTTTTTTATGGCTATCCGAAGCAAACAAGTCCAGAAATTCTAAATCTGCAAAAATTTTGAAGTTTTGTTGACAAAGAATCGCGCTACAATTCTTTAGCCATCCGGAACCCGCGTACCCAATTGTAACATTAGTCCGCGCGACGGGCTGTGGGTCAATTAAAAAGTGTGTTTTTATGAAACAAATATACTAGTACTTTAAATACTTATTTTTTACAATAATAATTTTCTTTAGAAGAATTAATATACCGATTTGTCCATTCAACAATATTCTGAAACATATCAGCCATCATCATCATCATTATTAGCAACGTCATCCATTGTTGGGATGTAAGCCTCCTCCAACGTTTCCCATTCTTGTCTATTTGTAGCCGTTTGCATCCATTTGTGGCTTGTTTGTTTCTTTACGTCGTCCGTCCACCTTGTAAGCAGGCGTCCTCTGCTTCTTTTTTCCGCTCTAGGCAGTCATTCATTCAACCTGCGAGTCCATCACATGTCAGTAGTAAATAGTATATTGTGTGGCAAGGAATAAAACAAAACGAATCCAGACGAGCGCAAGGGTTGTCTACCCGAGCGAAGGGAGGGCTAGCATCACCACGAGTCTGAAATAGTGTTTTATCCCGTGCCACATGCTATATTTTTCATGTTTCATGCGTTGAAACTAAGAGTCTTAATGTCTATGTTAATCTTGCAAATATGACATCTGTCAGATTAGTTAATGGTTAGAATGACAATTATAAGGTTTATAATAAAAAAGCTATTGTGACCACGTTAAAATGAGTCGAACTTTATTCAGCGGGCAGAAAGTAATTGTTTTCTGCACTACAGAAGAAAGTGATCGGTTTTGCCCGCCAACAGTAGCATTGGGTTAAAATTGCTTCTGAAATTGTTTCGGCTGACTAAGTAGTCATTGAAACCTATAGTTTCAATTAGATCTTTCAATTTTTCAGTTGAAGCAATTGGACCAGATAAATGACTCAATAAATTTATAGATCTAGTTCTGAAATTCTTTAGCAGTGTTCTTTTTTCGATTTGGTAGATTTGTTTTTTCCTATAAAAATGCTTTTGTAGCAGGTGATGTCTGTAATTCAACATCTGGTATATCTTGCTTGGTTTCTGCAGCTTCAATTATTGGGTGTTTATAGTCGTCGTCTTGTGCATCCTCGTCATCGTCATAAAAATGTTCATCTAATAAATTCATTTAAAAAAACTTTTTGTATTAACCTTTGGAGACGGTTTTGCTATATCTCGTAGCATGTCATCTTAAGAAAAACTAAAATCAAAATTTATAATAAAAGGCAATCTCTGACACAATACATTAGTAAAAAATATATACAGTACCGAGAAATTTAAATTTCGTCCAACAAAACTTTAAATATTTTTTATTTCTTTGGACATTTAAATGTAAATTTGTAATCCGGTCTTCACGCAGTTTTTGTAAATTTAGAAAAAGCTTATGACAAGGTTCCTCGTCACTTGATCTGGAATGCTTTGCGAAGTCAAGCTGTTCCCAAAGGATTAGTAAAAACTATTGTCACAACGTATAATAAATCGTAGACAAAAATCAAGAGTGGCGCTGGCACATTTAGTGGTTTCCAAGTTAATGTGGGAGTTCATCAAAGATCTTTTTTGAGTCCTCTACTTTTTAACATGATAGTTAATTACTTGACAAGTGATTTAATGAAAAAGCTTCCTAGGAGGATCTTATATGCAGACCGTCTTGTATTGGTTGTATAAAACTGGATGAAACTGGAGGTAGAGCTAGAAAGTTGGAGGAAAACCTTAAACGACAATAGTTTAAGAATAAGCAGATCCAAGACGGAATATATGTACGTAAACTTCTCTGAACAAATTGGTCCAGCACGTACAATATTCTTAGAAGGTGAACCACTACCAATGACCCACGAGTTTAAATACTTGAGGTCTATTATAAATGGTAAGGGAACAACTGACTCGGATATAAAACATTGTATTAATGTTGGTTGGTTGGGTGCAACAAAAAGATGCCTATACGATTAATTGTAAAAGGCAAGATTTAGGCCTGCTTTGGCATAAAGTGCAAAAACATGGTCGAGACTGGCTAAAAACAATCAACAGATGCACGTGGCAGAGATGAGAATGTTACGAAGGTGTGTAGATGTGATCATCTACCTAATGAATATATTCGAGTTTTATTGGGTATTCAATCAATTAAGGACTTTATGGATGAATCTCAATTGAAGTGGTATGGACATGTTCAACGTCGAAATCAGAACCATATAGTGCAGCGAGTTTTGGCAATCGATGAACTTAAAAGAAAACCAAGTAGACCAAAAAGTACTTGGAATAGGTCTTTTGTGAAGCTTCAACGTGATTATAATATACCTCTAGAAATGCTTTATAATAGAAGACAATAGCCTTTAAGAACACGCCTACCCCTATAAGAGAGCAGTTGGAACAACTGCATTAAGGGCGAAGATAAAGAAGAAGGAGATTTTAAACTGACGCTTGCAACAATAATAATGCAGATGGCGTCGTTGATGATCAAACCATTCCGGGAGTGGATGAGCATGCGCGTTTCAATGTTTGCGCGACATTTCATTAGCTACGACGATTCGGACCTTACTTTCCAAATAACCCTCGTTCGTAAAAGTATTTTTTACTATATTACATAACTTGATACGATTTTAAATCAATCTACGGTACATATTGGATTCCTTCTTTCCTTCTGCACCCTTTTTTTATTTCTCTCACAATTGGAAATTATCTTCTTTGTCTAACTCTTTTATTTTAGTGTTGCGGTGTATAATTTATGATTAATTGTAATTTTTAGTTTTAGTGTTGAATCATCTATCACAATATTTAAGTTCTTTTTATTATTTATTTGTTAACCTGCTAATTTCTTTTACTAATATTAATGTAAGAATGTTAAAATTTTCACTTCACCTAATACGTAAATAGGTATTCAAAGTAAAAACTAATTAAAATTGTTACCTACAAAATTATTCTGTGGATTATTCGAATGTATTCTTCTTACATCCTGTTTAAAGCGAGCTGACATTTATTGCGGTTTATTAATATTTTAATTTTTACGCTTTTAAACAAGAATGTCGTGAAATATTTTAATATACGTCAGCAACGCATATTACTTAATATAGTAATTATTTTAAGCCTTCTAAAAAAAGTGTTAGAAATTGTTCCAGAATTTTAAATATTAAGGTACACTTTCTCTCTTTTATCATCTCTATCATTCGGACGCGTTCTCTATTTTGTATTATATATTCCCGTATAAAGAGATAATCCCTACACATAAAAATTATGTAACAGATTCTATTAATATATTTATTATCTGAATGTCACGGGCGTTTGTAAAGTAACGCTGATAACAAATCCAGTGCAATATCTTATATAATCTTTTATCGAACGAATAGAAAATGTAAAAATAAATAGTTTGCGGATATTATTTTGGCTAAATTTATTTCTTGAATTTTCAAAAATTTTTTTTCGTACGTAAAGTTATGACCTGCTTTAATTATTATTCATTATTGATAAACTTTGCTTATTATTTTCATTAGTTTATCTTATCCGTTACTATAATTTGTTTTATTAATTTATTTTATTAACAAATATTACAAACATTTTTATAAGCCTCACCTTATAACAATTTAGAATGCAACGCTTTTAACTAATTAAAAAAAAAGTGTACTAATATATAAAAAAAATTTTTCTTTTGCTTTCTAAGTACGCTAATAACATTTCTATTAGTACGTCAGAGAATACGCATTGTTTAAATAAATTTCATGGCTAACTGTGCATTTTTAAATTAAATTTTGCAAGTTCATTGCGAAAGCAGTTAAAAATTAAAAGTTTCTGAATATTTATTTTTAATAATTTTACTTCTACAAAAAAAATATATAAGTCAATTACAATTTTGCTAAATAATCTGTTCTTTTATTGTTTAAAAAAAAAAGCATAATTTAGCCAAAACAATAGGACTGGTTTGTATCTACAGCTACTTACCATCTGACTTTTGATTATGTAAAAAAGAGTAATCTTTTTATTTTATATTTTTATTGGTGAAATATTGGCAATCCTAAATAAAGTAAAAGATGTCCCAAAATTTACGCAAAATTTGAATTTTGCGCCACGTACGGTAAAGTGTTGCCAACGGGAAAAAGGCAGCGTGGCAGCTGACAATTTAGAGTTATTAAAAGAACAACGCGTTTTCATTGTTGAACAGTATTTCAAAAATAATGAAAATAATGAATTGACTCAAGAACTGCCGCTTACTGCGAAGAAAGTTCGTTGAATGCATTATGGAACATTTCATCTTGATGGTTTTCTTAATCCTCAAAATTGTCGCATTTGGGGTTCAGAAAATCCATGAGTGATTGTTGAAAAATAAATGCATCCACAACATTTCAGTGTTTGGTGCAGATTTTGGGCTGGATGCATCATCGGGCCATTCTTCTTTGAAAGTGCGACTGGTCAGGCAATAACAGTTAATGGTGCTCGCTATCGCAACATGATAATTCAGTTTTTTGTGCCTAAATTGCAAGATATAGATGTGGACGACGTGTGGTTTCAACAAGACCGCGCCACACGCCATACAGATGGAGAAACAATACAATTACTGAATGAGTCATTTCTTGATCGTGTAATTGCCCATTTTGGTGATCAGAATTGATCGCCCAGGTCATAAGATTTTACACCGGTAGACGGTTTTCTTTGGGGTTTGTTGAAGCCTAAGGTTTATGCCAACAAGCTGACGACCATCCATGTCTTGAAGGAGACAATTGAGTAGTGTATCAGCAAAATTCACCCACATTAATACAAAATGGTCATAAACAATTTTGACAAAAGGTTGCATATGTGCCAGCAAAGCCGAGGAAGCCATTTACCCTTTCATGAATTAATAAAAAAAATTCTTCTTTGTTTTTTTGTACCCGTAGTCAGGTTTAGCCGATTTTCCGGCTTGTATCTTCAATTTTCAATTTTAATTAGAAACTTGTGTTTTCTACCAAAATTACTTTTTGCGCGGATTTTGGGACACCCTCTAGCTCAATCCGACGTGCACCTGAAACTGCAGGGTTTCCAAATATTTTACATATATTGTAGATACATATTATCAAAGAATGTATTTAAATAACCTTCAAAAATTTGATTGAAAATAAAATTATAATTGGTAATATCAAAAAATAACATAATTTATATTTCCTAAATTTAACAGCAGTTTTATTCAAATAATTACACTAAAAAGTTCATAAAATTTAAATTTGAAACAAAAATAACTAGAAGAAATCTTGAAGGCCTATAGATTGCATTCCATAACTTGGGCACTAATAAACCCATATAATTTTTATTGTATTATTTACATTACACTAATCGCAGAGTTGCTCCAACTCAAACTAATTATTTTCCTCAACATCAAAACCTTAATTCTAAGTATAGGTATAGTCCACACGTTTACTCCAATATTTTAATCAAAATTAATTTTTTACAAAATTTTATACATTTTGCAACAAACATTACGCTGGGCACAAGTTGGAGAACAGGAAAAAACGATTAAAATATAGGTCATAATCAACAAAAGAGGAAGAATAATGTAAAAATATTAAGTTTATTTTACATACTGCAAGCAGAAACAATAAATGAAATACAATTGTAAAATATATTAATATATTTCTCAACAAGAAATTTTTTTTAGCTAAAGAACATAAGGCAGTGGACCGATATAAATGTTCAACATATATTTAGGACAGCAAGGGAAGGAGAAACACTTACCAACCTCTTATTAAGAGACGGTACGACAAGAAGAAGATAAAAGACATATGTATAATTACATATTAAAAACCTTCTTCATTTAAAAAATCAGAATAGCCGACTTCTGCAACTACTATTTTCATATTTGCTACAAACACACATATAATTTAAACGAAGCAGCTTGTCAAGTTGCAAAGACGAAGTAATGATATAGAAGTACCTTTCTAAAATTCACCCCTTTTAAGAGCACTGCCACAAAATTGACAGACTTCCTTTTTTCTGTTTTCAATGACTTATTAAAAATTTTGTGTAAAAACAAATCGTTAAATAAATCGAAAAATATACTTCTACAAAACACATTTATATTAATTATATTAACAAACAACGTCTAGAAGAAATTGCAGAAGCGAACAAATGATAAAAGATAGCTTTTTTATTACGTTTTTAATTAACGGTTAATTTGAATGAACCCAAACAGAATTTGTGGACCAAAACGTCATAAGAAAGAAAAAGAAATCGTAGATACAACAAATAAGACACATAATAAAAAAACAACAACAAAAGAAATGAAGATACAGTAAAACCCCGATTGTCCGGACCTCAGTTCTACGGATTCGCGATTATCCGGATTGTCAACCGCGTTCGTTTTTTCCCGTTAAAACGGGACACTTCGTAATTGTGTTTAAAACCGAGTGTGCGCATTCGAGCTCAAAGTGGCACATTCCGATCTCGGGAAAATGAAGCGCGCCGCTCCGCGTCGCGCTTCATTTGCCTCCCTCGCTCGGAAATGTGCCACTTTTCCCTCGAATGCGCACATCCTCGTATTTATCGGATTTGCGTATATTATTATTTTATTCTTCAATTGAAAAAAATAAAAATCGAATAAGTCAAATAAAATAGAATTCGGTAGGAAGATAGAAGACAACTACATAAAAAACCAAAAACAGTTTTGGAATATAGTGAAACGCCTAAAGGGAAACAGAGCACCAAAAGTCAGAAATATTAGGAACGAGACGGGAGCACTACAAAACAAGAACAGAAGACATACTGAAAACATGGAAAGACCACTATAGAATCAAATTCAAAGATGAAGAAACAGAAATCCAGAGAGAAGAACAACAGCCCCAAGAAGAAAATCTCACCCACGACAGCGAAGAGGGAATAACAGAAGAAGAAATAAAAGAAGCCTTGAAGAAAACAAAAAATGGTAAGGCAGCCGGAGAAGATAATATAGCCCCAGAAATGTTGAAGAAACGCGGTCCGATAGTAATTAAATGGACGAAGGAGATAGTACAACAAGCATGGAACACGGAACAGATCCCAAAAGACTGGGAGAAAAACATTATAATACCCATACATAAAAAGGGAGACACCACTAACAGAGAGCTATATGTCTATTATCAGTGGCGCTAAAAATATATACAAGAATAGTTGAGAAAAGACTAAGAACTGAAACAGAAAATAAATTAAAAGAAGAACAAACCGCGTTTAGACCAAGAAGACAAACACAAGATTACATATATACAATAAGAGCCATAATCGAAAAGCTGATTGAAAAGAAAAAAAACATCTACCTACTCTCCCTAGATTTCAAAAGAGCATTTGACCAAGTACCACACAAATGCATATGGAAAGCGCTGGAGGACCTAGAAGTAACCCCAAAACTACGGAGGATCATTAGGAACATGAATAAGAACGTAGCTGGAAAGATAAGATTAAATAACCAAGTATCGGAAGAATTTCAAATGGAAAAGGGCATCAAACAAGGGGATAGTCTAAGTCCGCTCCTGTTTGTGATTTTCATGGATCACATAAACAAGAAATGTAAAACAGAAATAAGAAATAGATTTACAAATAGACGGAAAACAGATTCAAACATATGAATACCTTGGAGTCCTAATCAACAGGGATGGAAGACTACATCAAGAATTAAAATACAGAATAAATAAAGGAAACAGAGTATACTATCAAGTAAATAACACATTGATGGGGGAAAAAGAAATTAGCATAAAAGCAAAAATGCACTTATTCAAGACGATATATACTCCTACACTTCTATACTCTTCCGAGACATGGGTGATAACAGACAAACAAAAATCCAAAATAACAGCTGCAGAGATGAGATACTTAAGGCGAGTAGTGGGAAAAACAAGAAGAGACAGGATACGCAACAGATCCATACGAGAAGAATTGGAAATTACACCGATGGTAGAAGAAATAAAAACAAAACAGCTACAATGGTACGGATACCTGGTCCGAATGAATGACGAACGGTATCCGAAAAGGTTTTGAGATGAGATGTGATGGAAGAAGGGACAGAGGAAGACCCGGGCGAAAGTGGGAAGACAACATCTGTGATACAGCACGAGAAAGAGGAAATACCATGACACAAATCCGAACCCTCGCAAGGGATAGACGAAAGTTCAAACAATGACTCAAATTCTCAACACCGTGAGGTAAACGGGTGAAGAGGAAGTAAGTAAGTAAGTAAGTAAGTATAAATTAGATCTATTTTTTGTTTGAAAAAGGTTAGATATTTTACTCCTTTTCATAAGTTATCATGGTGCTCTTCCGCACGCCTAATTGTAGCGAGCTTGATAAAAATATTTTTGGGTGTACTTTTGAATGTTTACTAATTCGCGTTTTTGATTAATTATAATTGTATATGAGTCAAATTTTCTGAAGTGGGCCACTGAAAATCAACTAGTTGATTTTTATATCATCTTTTGCAGATTGCTGAAGGTTTATATGTCAAAATTAATGTCTCCAAATATTTTTGGGTAATTTTTATTTTTCTGAAAATTATAAACAAATTAGTTTTAAGGCGCATTTTGTATACACTGTTGTAATTAGCCTTCATTTATGGATTAATTTAATTTTTTAATATAAAAAAATATTTATATGTGACATTGGTGGTGCATCACAATTTTAGAATGACTTGGGTGGGATATGTTAAAAAAAAGATGGAGAAATAAGAGTCCAAATTCGGAAAGAGTTAAAGTATTTTTTTCCCATGTACGATGGTCTCCCATCTAGTCTAGCTTAAAAGTAGGGGAGAAGGGGGTCAATTGAACCACAGGGCAATTGAACCAGTGGGCTTAAAAAATCGAAAAAATCAAAAAAATGAGTCGTCCTCTCAAAATTGGTTTCGAATATGCGACAGCTTGGTTTGCACAAAATTTCAAATCATTATGATAATTTAATCTTTCAATATCGAGTTTTCGTGTTTTTTAGTATGTCAAAGTTATTTTTCAGCTCTCGACAAATTTTTTTATAATATTGTAATTTTCATTTTTAATGACAAAATTTTAATTGTTATGTCTTTATACATGCATATTATTTAAATTCTCTATCGATTCTTTGCAAAATAGTTCTTTTAATAATTTATTTTACACTAATTACTACAAAATCGTCATATGGGGTCAATTGAACCATCAATCTCGGGGGCGATTGAACCACTGTGAGCATCAGACTTGCGCGCGCATCTCGGCTTACAAATGAAAATATTCACAAGAATAAAAATGTAGCGTTTGTTGTTGTAATGTTCAATCAACAGAAAATTTAGCTTCCGGCCAAAATAATTTTCAGCTGAACGTATTGTCTCCAAATGATGGCAACAACGGTATTCTACACGACAAAACTAATCAAATACAAGAAGCTGTTATTCTTACTCCCTCACTAATACGTCCTTTACCCAAAGCTACACCTAGTCAAAATATTAGAAAGGGTCGTGTACGAGGCAAAACTGCAATATACACTGATACTCCCGAAAAATTAGAAATTGAAAGGAAAATCAGTGATATTAAAAGACAAAAAAAAATTAATTTAACTGAAAAGCCAAAGAAAGTTAAAAAACTAACAAAAAAATAATACTAATAATAATTTTGTCGATAAAAGTTTGTGAAAGTGTTGATTATTATGATATATAATATAATAAGTTTCATCAAAAATAAGTAATATAAAATTAAAGATTAAATAAATAATAATATCTTTATTGAAAATATTTGTTTTTATGTTAGGCACTGTTGGTTCAATTGACCCCGACTAATGGTTCAATTGCCCCCATGTGGGTACGATTGAACCATTCGACGCCGTTGGACAATTGAATATTTATTGGAAATTTGTATTATTTGTTGACTAATTCACATGTCGAAAATGATAATGTATAAAATAAACTATTGTTCCATGAAAAAAAAAAATATTATTTTGGTTTTATTCATCGAAAAAAAATTCTTGAACATTTTTTGGTTCAATTGACCCCCTTCTCTCCTACTAAATTAGAAATGTGGTTTATGGTAAAAATACCCTACTGTAATTTTTAATTAAAAGAAAAACGAGAAGTGGTACATTTAGTTCAGTTTGATTCAATTAATATTATTTGTAAGAGAGAAGAATAAGATAGGCAAATTCAATTATTAAGGAGTATGTGCACTTCCAGCGAAAACTTTCTCCGAATAGAAAATCTGGATTTGAAGGATTTGTTATTAATATATGTAGTCAAATCCAATTAACACGAAGATGTGCGCATTCGAGCGAAAAGTGGCACATTTCCGAGCGAGGGAAGCAAATGAAGCGCGACGCGGAGCGGCGCGCTTCATTTTCCCGAGATCGGAATGTGCCACTTTGAGCTCGAATGTGCACACTCGGTTTTTCGCCACGATTAACAATGATCAATTTACTTTTAATTTTACCTAAACATTTTATGATTTTATTTGGTATTTTTTATTGTTGATTCTATAATTCATACTTATTTTTTTCGTTTTTTTTGTAAATAAATACCTAACAAGGTAAAATTGTTTTTTTCAATTATCCGGATGAGCTGCAACATTAATTAGTCCGGATAACCGAGTTTCCACTGTAATAGCATAAAATAAAAAGCAATAGAAGAGGTGGGTAGATGGATAAAACGAACAAAACACAACACCGACGTCCGAAAGAAAACAAGAAAAGAAAGAAAAAAGAAAACAATAAAAATTCAGCAATATTTATGTCCGTAATAATTTTATATTGGTAATTTTAAACCAAGTATTTTACACTAAATAAAAACCTCATTTTATAAAATTAGGACACACCTATACTACAATATTTTTTTATTTCTAATCATAATGAAGCCCAAGTATTTTTTTATAAAATCCTTTAAAAAATTTAATTCACGTTCTATACATTAAATTACAATATTTTTGTAACTTTCTTATCTTTTTAAATAATCAAAAATTTAAGAAAAATCTTAAAATAAAAATTTGGTATTATCTATTACATAAATTTTTAAACAGTAACAAGATCAACCCACGCTAATAAGCAACATATCAAAGATTGCAAATGCACTAAAAAAAAAAGGCAAGAGCCATTGCTCGATTATAATTCGATAAAAATTGTTGTAAGCCGAGGAACGATAACACGACATCCAATCGTTTCTCAAAATTTGGAAGCTCAGCAAAAACAGAAACAACATGCCAACAAAACATGATAGCGAACTTAAAAATAATTGCATAAACTAATTAGCATAATGTAATAATTGCGAGCAAGGAGTTCATGCACGCAAAAAGTACTTTCAGATAGGGTTAAAACGAAATAACCGACAGCTGTTAAGAAACGATGCTTCTCGATAGTTCTTCTACCTGAACAGTTGCCTTTGGGGCAGGTAAAATTTGATTAAAAAACATACCTTTTTTATTGCATACATTCGAGCAATTAACCTTTTATAAGAGATTCGTGCAACCCTTTCGGTAGAATGGGAAACCTTTTTATAGGGGTGTGCAAGAAGTTTATCCAACTGTTGTCCCGTTTGACCATTTTTATTCGAATTTCTCCAAACTAATTCACTATAGTATTTGATTTGGGTGTTTTGTGCTGTGACGTGAACAATTTCAAAGTTCTCGAATCGCAGGTCAAGCTCGTGTATGACTTACTTACGTTTAGATCTGAATTCATCACGTGATTCTTGAAAATTCGCATTGCTATTCAGTTAGTAAGTGATTTTATATTCACACCCATTGCATTTCAAATTACGGCCATTCCGGAGCTCGCCAAAAATAGTCTATGACAGAATTGTGTGCATTCGAATTGTCGCTTTTATTTATTTTTCATCTCGAGCTGCATTATCGTCCTTTAATATTCATCGACTTTAATCCAAATTTATTCTTCGGCATTCGCTTAACTTAAGATTAAACGTCTTGTAAAGTTTTTCGAGAAAGGAGCCTACACATTCCTGTAATATATTGGGCTATAAAGTGTCTTAAAATTATTTAAAAAAAAAAGAAGAAAGGTCGAAGATACATTTTTTTTTAGTTTTTAGAATATTGTCGTGTTTGCTACTTTATAAATTATATCAGACAAATTCCGATGTAATGAGTCTTATAAGAAGGTGCCACTAAAATAATTCCAAATAAATTATGGTGTAGGTGGGGTAGAGAGCGGGGCCCCTTTTTAAATTGTCATATTTTAATTGCAAGTAATCAAATAGAAACCTGGGACTTATTTTTCTCGCTCGGATTTAACTGTGTTTTTTTTCTTGCAGCGAAACAAGAAATTAGAGCGTAATTTAGATGTTGGCATTTTGTGGGTGCTCTTAATTCTTAGAAAAATAGCGTTCTTTTTTTGTGCGCTGATTCGAAAGAATTTTGGCAGTTTGTGTGATTTACTTTAAAGAAATTAGTTTCTGTACAAGTTGTACATTGTTTTAATAAAGGAGAAGAAATATTATAAGTGTAAACCAGGGGTCTCTAAACTATGCACAGTAAAAAATTTCGGTGTAAAGTTGAACCCGGCGACTTTTACACGGCCGTGTGAGTGTGAAATTTTGGTGTGAAATTGCCTTCGTGTTAAATTTTCACTTGAATAAATTTCACACGGTGTGATTTACTGTTTTACACCGTTCCGTGTTATTATTTATAATTTTACCAATTAAATTATTATTAGTGGTTTCTAATCTATGAAAATATATTATTTGGCGCGATATTCAAACGACTAGTTATAGACTTATATTTATAAATAAATGAATAAATTATAAAAAATATAAATAAAATTATCGATAATTATTTTACTTTTTTTAATATTTTCATGAATTTTGTGATTCAAATTACAATTACTTCTTAAAATAATATAATCTAATATCGTATGAGCCCGAAACTACACAATCAAATTTTATTTATTGATAAAAAATTATCATGAACTGCATTTACACGCAGTATGGTATAAAATTAAGGATTCACACCGTTCAGAATTTTATACTACACTTAGTGCGATTTTTACACCGTACGTGTTAAAAATCATATTCTTGTTAGAAAATTTGCAACAAGAATGTAAACATTCAAGTTGTTACAGGCCCAGGGAAATCTATTAAATACAATAAAATAATTGAAAATATATCTAATTATACGGTGGATCCTATGTTAGAGAGTAAGATAAAAATGAAAATGTTTGTAATGTTAAACATTTAACGTATGGTCATCAATATAAAATAAAATATTTTTTTGCTGTTAGAGACGAAAATGAGTTACCAGTTTTTGCTCAGATTCGTTCTTTATTTGTTTATAATAATATTCCATTTGCTGTTTGTGCGCTGTGGGAGACTGTTGATTTTGAAAATACATTCAATGCCTATTTAATTAAACAAAATAATACAGAAATCTATCTTTATTGTAAATTTATCATCGTTAAGCCATGAAGAACCTTATGAAAGCCACAGGAGTATAAGTGGTAAAGGTTTATTTATAGTTTGTAAATATATGATAATTGTTACATAATAAATAATTATAAAAATCTTAAAAGTAATTGATTGTAAATATATTTTCATAGATTAAAAACCACTAATAGTAATTTAATTGGTTAAATTATAAATAATAACACAAAACGGTGTAAAACAGTAAATCACACCGTGTGAAATTTATTCAAGTGAAAATTTTACACGAAGGCAATTTCACACTAAAATTTCACACTCACACAGCCGTGTAAAAGTCCAACTTCACACCGAAATTTTTTACTGTGTACATATAAGAAAAGCACCACGTAGTGTATTGAAATTACATAAAAATTATCATAAATTGCAAATAATTGACATGTAGGTATCAGGGGCGTTTCCAGTCAACTGACTTGGGAGGGGGCAATTTAAAAAGACACAACTTAAATATTTTTTTATTTCATAAATAAAAAACAATCAACATCAAAAAATATAATTTGTGAACGAAAAATTCTTAGGAGAGGTAATTACCCAATTACCCCACCCCGTGAAACCGCCACTGGTAGGTATTTGGATATGTGTTACATATAGCTAATATTTCTGGCATCGGCGAGCCGAATTATTCGTAAGAGCGCTTGTAGGTAAAATCCGGACCGCAGGCCGCAGTTTGAAGATCCGTTCTTTAAATCAATACAAACACTATAATTAGGTACTTACTTAGAAATTGTAATAATCAAATGCTTAATTACGTCGAACTATTAAAGTTTACAATTAAATTGATGACGTAAAACATTATAAAGGACTTTACTTTATTTGAATATCACATTAGTATCATATTTTGCAATTGTAATATCTTAATAATACAGATATTAAATTTTAACAGGAATTTATAATATTTATATACAAGATGATTTTTTAAATTGCGATCATTTTGAATTTGGTATCATACTAATGACCTACCGTAACGTGGGTAGAAGGTGTACATGCAACAATGAGGGATAGAGCTATCGGAGAAGAGGAATGGAGAGAAAAGAAGAGATGGCAATTAAAATGCGGGATGCGGCAGAGGCTGTAGGACCCCGCTTATATATATATATATATATCATACTAATTTATTTTTATGTTGATAGTACTGGATGAGATCTATTGGACAGCAGTTGCCAGTGACGTTTCGAATATGGATGCTCAATTCTTTCTGTTTCAGACAAAATGTATCAAACAGTAAAATTAAAAACGATAATATAATTTATATGTCAATACAAAAGCATAACTACGAAAATCAAAACAACAGAACGCAAAATCGTTTAAAAACATTCAAGATGGGACTTTAACATTTCACAGCGAACATTACCAGATTCTTACAATTTAACCACATTCAAACTATGAAATACACTAAAAAATATGGCGCCAAATTTAAACTGTTCTTAATTTTAAAAACTCACCTTGTTACTTACTTTAAGTTGTTTCGCTTTTATTTAAGTTAAAAATTGGAGAGGTTCCTGAAAGAGCAAATTAATTTGGCATCTGCTTAAATCTATATGTTAAAGAGGTTAAAAGTTGCAGTTTTTAAAAACTGTTAGTTACTTATGGTAAAATTAGTCTTAAAGAAATAAATGCTTCTTTGGACGCCTATTAACATTTTTGGCTTATCAACAGTCTTTTTTTCATTTTTATTCATTTTTTATTCATTAACAAAATATTTGACTAAACAATAGTTTTTTAAGTTTAAATTTACAAATGTCAATGTACAGGGTGGACACATTGGGTCTAAAACTTAGTCAAAATAGACTGCATTAAAATAAACAAAAATGATCTTTATAATAACACATTAAATTAAAAAAACTAAGAAGACAAGGAATGTCAGAGAGAAGTAAAGAAGTACAGAGTCAAAAAATGAAGAAAATATGGGCAGTAAGAAGTTCTTACGAATTGATATTTTAACTAACTTACCTAGTCCATAGTTCAAAAAATAAACAAACTTTATTATTAATAATTTATTAATTTTAGAGATAATTGGTCACTGTCCCCTTCAAAGTACTTCTCTTACCTATTGACACACTTTTCCCAGCGGTATTTCCACTACGCAAAGCAATCCTGGATAGTTTCGTTTGAGGCTTTTAATGTCTGTGCCGAATTTACGTTAATGGCATAAATACTCTAAAAACGACGTCCTTTTTGCACTGATTTTAACTTCGAAAATAAGAAAAAAATTGGCGAGTAAGGAAACTGCGGTAACACAGTTATCTGATTTTTGGCACATGCCTGACGAATTTTTTCTCTGCTTTTTTCACGTGTTTATTGCAAAACGCCTTGATAGTACATGGCTTCACTGTTTCATATTGAGGTAAGAATTGAAAATGCACATTTCCATTAAAGTTGAAAAAAACACTGAGCATCATTTCGACATTTTATCGAGGCTGACATACTTTCTTGGGACTAGGGATCCTTTGCCAATCCATTGTGACCCAGAACATCATCGCCGTAAATTAGTTTCAAAACATTTCTGTGAAAGTTTTCCTAGTTTCACGCCAAAACTTTACATTGCATCGTCACCCTAGTCAATCGCACTTTTCAAAAATCGCCACTAGCACTTCAACACATTCCACTCAAATAATAATATCACGAAAATGAAAAGAGGTATCAACAATCCAAAAACATAGGGTTACAAAAGAGGTTATGCGACAGTAGTGCTGCCAACCGCATATCACTAAATAACTCCGTTGAGAGATAATTCAAAATGTTCGGTTATTATCTGAACAGGCCTTGTATGTTGAAGACATCATCTTCCCACTTTTTTACATTATAAAGAGTCTATCTTAAAAAGCAATCATTCTTAGAGCTTTTAAATGTTTGGTACAATAGCAACCCATTGAATTGTATTACATACTTTAGGGTCATCCTGTAGATATCCCAATTTAATTTATTAACACTGATTTTTAATAAAATCATTCTGGTTTTATAATATGCTGTACACTGGAACATCAAGTAAATTTTCAGAAACTCCCATTTACCATAGGGTAAAATATTAATTTTATTTTTAAAATAAAAAAAATATACAGGGTGTCACACAAATAGGTACTGAAACTTAAACGAGTGATACCTGAAACCAATTTAAGCAGTAAAAGTTTATATACAATATGTCCTAAATTTAAAGAAATTTTAGAAAAATGCATTTCAATTTTTTGGTAAATGGCAACACAGTGTCATTTCCATATGCTTTAAAAAAAGGTCATTTAGTCCATGATTTGTTACTAATTGGCATATTTGATATGCGATTTATATGGTTTTTGATTTTTTTCGAAAAAAATTCCCATATAGCTTTAATGGCATAGTTATAACAGACTTGAATAAAAATTTTCAAAATATTTTAAATAATAATGATTACATATTTTTCAATTGAGGTTTAGGATACCATAACTCAAAAATATTACACATAAGGTCACTTGACTTGGTGTCGGTTTTTGTTCGGTTTAGGGTCATTTATAAGTAGGTTAAGTTTCAGTACTTATTCGTGGTACACCCGGTATATGCTATCACTGCCTACGTATGAAATTTACAAAAATCATTTCGTAAAAAATTTGTAATCTTTTTTTCGAATTTTATACCTATGTAAAGTTTATGTGAATTTGAATAATTCAAAAATAGATTACAAAAACGATATTAAGGATAAATGTATTACTTAAAAAGCGAGGTCATACTCTTACACCTGTTTGACCGAAACAGAGTTTAATTTATTTATAAAATCGTCGTGAATTATTCAAAAACAGTAAGGTAATGCGAAGAGATTTATTGTAATTTTGCAATTGCTCTTTGAATAACAAATGTTCAATTTCCTCTTTAATTTGCAAAATCGACATATTCGAATTAACCTCTGCCTTCTTTCGAATGCATTAAAGATGATAAAGAGTGAATGCAAAAAAAAACTGATCCTTGAATAATTTTTATGTGCAATAACCTTTTATTTTCATTATTCCAGATTTATCTTTTAAAGGCGTCCTTGATTCTCACACAAAACTTTTAACGTCACTCTCATGACATACATTATTTTTTTTTAAATAAAAGATCAAAACGAACGCAATGCAGGTATCAACAAACGAGTTTTTTGGCAAATGAAATTCACAATCAGCCAAAATGTATAATGAAAGGCGTTCGATGAAATTCGTTTTGGTGAAACGATTGGATTCCTATAATGCACCTTGTTGCAATTTAATAACAGTATCATTAATATGGAACGTGCATAATTTTAAACCGGGATAAATGCCCGACTCTTTGTAAAACAGCCGACATATATTATTATCACATTAACTTTTTCTCTTACACATATAAGATAAAAGTATTTATTCTTTTTCTTCGCTTTTAATATTTATGACCTTGCAAGAACGGATTCTTGGTTAAGCAATTTTTAGATACAGTAGAAACTCGGTTATCCGGACTAATTATTGTTGCAGCTCATTCGGATAATCGAAAATACGGTTAATTGAATGTATAGGAAAAAAAAACGAATGTTAGTTATATATGTGACCATTAGGGTGGCGCAAAAAAACCGACTATTTTTTTTTTTGAGTCTCGAGTGAAAAAATGTTAGTTTTTGATGTTTTAAGAGCTACCTCCAAAGAACAGCTGAAAAAACATTTTTAAGAGGTCGCTCAAAATTTTTTAAAATTTCAAAATCCGTCAAAAATCGATTTTTTTTTTTTTTTTTTCTCGTTACAGTATAATTTTATAGATAAACAAAAAATA
This sequence comes from Sinopyrophorus schimmeli, assembly GCA_036325965.1. Lineage (NCBI taxonomy): Eukaryota > Metazoa > Arthropoda > Insecta > Coleoptera > Elateridae > Sinopyrophorus > Sinopyrophorus schimmeli. The sequence goes on along the minus strand of JARFIZ010000089.1, from coordinate 2,302,791 downwards.
AGTTTCTGAAAGTTTCAATTTAAAATTTTAGTTTTAAAAGGTCGCTCAGATTTTTTTTTATTTATTAGTGCATCACTTTGGATTTTTTCGAGCGACATTTTAATATTCAAATTAAAAATTTCATACATTTTTTTTCTATTATTTAGTAAAATAACCAAAAACAATTCACCACGAAACGAATTAAAAATGAAACAAATGAAAAAAAAACAAATATTTTAACAATATTTAAATAAACTTTGTTGTTAATTCTAATAACAAATCTTAAATTTTGAAGGTTGTTAACATTATTTAGACTAATATCATTTATTGTTTTGTTAAAGTGCATTAAATTTTAATTTGAATATCAAAATGTCACTCGAAAAAATCCAAAGTGATGTACTAATAAATAAAAAAAATTCTGAGCGACCTTTTAAAACTCAAATTTTAAATTGAAACTTTCAGAAACTTATTTTTGTTTATCTATAAAATTATACTGTAACGAGAAAAATTTTTTTTTAAAAAAATTCGATTTTTGACGGTTTTTGAAATTTTAAAAAATTTTGAGCGACCTCTTACAAATTTTTTTTGAGCTGTTTTTGGGAGGTAGCTCTAAAAACATCAAAAACTACCTTTTTTTCACTCGAGACTCAAAAAAAAAATAGTCGGTTTTTTTGCGCCACCCTAGTGACCATACTTCCTCTTTTGAATGGGACTGTTCCGTTTTCAGATAATTTGTCCCGTTGTCCCTAAGCAATTATTTGGGACGCCAAAATGTCCCGTTTTCAACAAATTGTGAATTACGATACTGAATATTAAGAAATCCTAACAAGAATTTCATTTTTGCCCCCTTATTTAAATACAAATTAATTTCACGGTAATTTCTTAATGAAAAAAGTAAAAAGTTATGAAAAATAAGCGAAGCCCAAAGAAGACATTTTGAGAACGCAACTACGGTTTTAGAATTACTTGAATTTTTTTAAAGCAAATTGATCATCGTTAATCGTGGCGAAAAGCGGAGTGTGCACATTCGAGCTCAAAGTGGCACATTCCGATCTCGGGAAAATGAAGCGCGCTCTCCGCGTCGCGCTTCATTTGCCTCCCTCGCTCGGCAATGTGCCACTTTTCGCTCGAATGTGCACATCTTTGTGTTAATTGGATTCGATTATATTAATAAAGAATCTTTCAAATCCAGATTTTCTATTCGGAAAAAGTTTTAGCTTGAAAGTGCACATACTCCTTAATTATTGAATTTGCCTATCTTATTCTTCTCTCTTACAAATAATATAAATTAAATCAAACTGAACCAAATGTACCACCTCTCGCTTTTCTTTTAATTAAAATTACAGTAGGGTGTTTTTACCAAAAACCACATTTTAATTTAGTAGGGTAGCGAAGGAATAGCGCTCACTGGGTAATGGGGCTCACCTCTGTAACTCTGTCAAAATAGAACGTAGCAACACGCCTAGTCGCGTGAACCGCGAGGGAAGGGTGCCTCTAACAAACAGCGTTGCAAAGGGCCTTCGGCTCGCGTTATGGTACCGTAAAATACATTTCGTCGTTTGCGGCCGCGCTGATCTAATTTTTGGTTAGGTGTTTTTGTCGATAAGTCCAAAACTTTAATGCTTATTTAATTATTAATTTTACTTTTCTGACAATAAAACTATTCTATTTTCTGAGAATGTAATCAATTTTCAACAATTGTGTATGATTTTTTTTTAATTTCAAATTAATTACAAAACGACCGTTTGGGGCTATACCGCTCATCTGAGCGCCATTACCAAAAAAAGTTGTCGAAGAAAAGAAGAAAAAACATATGAAACAAAAATCTTACAAGAAAAAAATTTTACAAGAAAGTTCTTCATAGAGTGAAGATGAAGAGCACCTTTGCGACGATGACAGTGATGACGAAATGGATCTGAATGATGAAAATTATAGCAAATGTGTTATTTGCGAAGAATTTGGAAAAAATAACGAGTTGTGGTATCGCCGCACCATCTGCGGACTGTGGGCTTATGCTATATGTTCATGGTGGGATTCGCCAGATGGGTACATCTGTGATTTAGGTGTCCAAAAATAAAATATTACTATTTTTAATTTGTCTTACCTCTAATAATAATTATTCTTTTATATTATATTTAATTTAAATATATCTTACTTGTTAAATTCCAAAAAACATGTTTGAGCCTCATTACCCCGTGCCCTGAGCGGCATTACCCAAAGTCAGGGGCAATGCCGCTCAAACATGTTTTTTTTTTATTTTGTCCTGCTACTAGTAGGTCAAACATGTATCGTTTTCTTGTAAAATTGTTGATTACTAGATCATTAAAGATTTAGTTTCATTTGTTAATTTTGATTTATAATAAATAATTAAAAAAACACACCATGTTTTCGTTAAGTGAACGCTATTTCCCCTTCCTACCCTACTTTTAAACTAGACTAGATGGGAGACTTCATCTTACATGAAAAAAATATTTTAACTTTTTCCGAATGTCGATTCTTATTTCCCAACCTTTTTTGTAACATACCCCACCCAAGTCATTCTAAATTTTTGATGCACCCCCTATGTAACAAAAATATTTTTTTATATTCGAAAATTGAGTTAACCGATAAATGAAGTCTAATTACAACAGTGTATACAAAAAGTGCTTTAAAACTAATTTGTTTATAATTGTTACAAGAATGAAAATGACCCAAAAATATTTGGAGACATCAATTTTGACATATAAACCTTCAACAATCTGCAAAAGATGATATTAAAATCAACTAGTTGATTTTTTAAAAGCCCATTTCAGAAAATTTGAATCATATACAATTTTAATTAATCAAAAATGCGAATTAGTAAACATTCGAAAGTACACCTGAAAATATTTTTATCAAGCTCGGTACAATTAAGCGTGCGGAAGAGCACCGTGATAACTTATCAAAAGGAATAAAATAACTAACCTTTTTCAAACAACAAACAGATCTAATTTATTCGACTTTTAATTTTTTGAATTGAAGAATAAAATAATAATATAGGCAAATCCAATAAATACGAGGATGTGCGCATTCGAGCGAAAAGTGGCACATTTCCGAGCGAGGGAGGCAAATGAAGCGCGACGCGGAGCGGCGCGCTTCATTTTCCCGAGATCGGAATGTGCCACTTTGAGCTCGAATGCGCACACTCGGTTTTAAGCACGATTACAAAGCGTTCCGTTTTAACAATTTAAAAATTGGTCCAATTGTTAGGTATATGTTTACAAAAAACGTAACAAATATTAATCACTAAATAAAACAGTCGCACATTATCTTAAAATCAACAAAGCAAAAAAACACTGTTTAGTGCGAAATACAAAATAAAATATTTTGTAAGAAATACCGAGGTTTAATTTTCCAACGACAATCCGGATAATCGCGACTCCGTATCACTGAGGTCCGGATAATCGACGTTTTACTGTAGCTTTATTTAATTTATTTTAAAAAAAATGTCCCCTTTTTTCGAACGAAACCCACATCTCAATTTTTTTTCATTTCGAACGCCATTCCAAAAATTACGCGCAAACCGACGGTCGACCCACTCACGAAAAATTGACGTCAAGAACGTTAAAAACGCTTCAGACGAATTAAACGTCGTGAAACTAACTATATTCAATTACAGAATGAGAAAACCACAAACGTCTACGGTGAACCGATCAATTTTTTTCCCCGTTATGAATGAGCAGGAAATTTTATAAATGAAATGTAAAAATAAGATTTACGTGGGTCGTTTGAATAATAACGCCATAGACAATTTCATACTGAGGGCACGTTTTCGTCATTGAGCCAATATCTGGGGGTAGACTTGTAGACGGCGGCCACCTCTGGAATGCACCAAGGGCGGCGGCGGCCCCCCGGTGCCAGACGTCGGGACCGCCACACTTAGAGTACTCAGCCTTAATTGACCTTTTGAATAAAAGTTCCTCGTATAAAATTTACTTACATGATACCAGAATTATACTGACCGAAATTTCTATGCAAAAGTGTTTTTCTACGAGAGAGCAAATTCAAGGATAATTATGCCGATCTTTTTACTTTTTTTAGCCTTTACTTGTATTGTGGGGCAAAGGAAAATTACCTATTTTTAGATTGAAAGCATCGGAAAATTATTTTAGGCTATTAGCTCTTTTTTCGCTTGGTTGTAGCCTTTCTTTTACGTCATCCGACATTACGTATTATATCATAAAAATATGAATATTCATTATACATAAAGTGACTCAAAACCAAGCTCTTATGAAAATACATTATTTTCATACAATAATTCAAATTCAATTGAAAATAGTTGAAAAGATGCTGGGGGTACTTTAGATCAGGGGCAGCTTTGGACATCTTTGTGAAAAATGCGATAATGTCTGTCATAAACAATGTGAAAACACTATTAGGATGATAACTCAATCATAGAAAAACGGCACGTAAAATTTTATAATTGCTATATGGGATTCTAAGACTTCAGAACTGAGTATTTTTCGCTGACTGTTCTAAATGTTTGTAATTTCAAACATATATATTTTTTTTTATTATTTTTTTTAGGATTGAATCATATGTTTTCATTGAAATGTATAGTTTTGAGTTGCACGGAGAGAAGATAATGGTAATTTTCACTATGTAGCATGAGAATCATTACCATGTAACATGGTTACCAAAACTCTACAAATAATTATTGGACATGGTGATCATCATCATCATATTCAGCATATCAATCCATAGTCGGATTTTGCCTCCCTTTAAATTTTTCGGAGCTTCATTAGGGACGATTTTGATATTTTGCCCTTCCCAGAATCTTTGAAGCAGCCTGTTTTCACAGTGCGCGATTCCGAGATTTTCGCTCTACTCGCCTGGTGTAGTTGAGGTTTCGTTTTGAAGTTCATCATTTATTTCGAGGGTTTTAGCTATAGTGCAGAATATTATTTTACTTACCATGAGCAATAAAGCTACCTTTCATTTAAATTGTTTTTAGACTAATTGTAAAACTTTCAAGTGAGCAAGAAAGTAATTTCGTTTTTTTGGTTTTAAATAGAACTCAATTTTTTTATACAAAGTATGGATTTGAATTAACTATGAATGTATTAGTTTTCAATGGCCTTTTGCCATCTTTCTGATTCTTAGAATTTCTGGTCCTTATCAGCAACAAACTGAATCAAGTACGTATTCAGGTCATCATCATTTATGTAATTTTGACCATTTAAATGGTTTTGCAAAAATCGGGATAAATGATAATCTGATGGTGCAAGGTCAGGACTATATACATAGTGGATGTGACATTGGTTTCCCACCAAGCTCTAATAATTTTGGACGAGTAATAAAGAAGTGTGACGTCAAGCGTCATGACGGTGGAACATTATGCCTATCGATTTGCTAATTCTGGGCGTTTATTTTTGATTGCTTTCTCGAACATCATCAGTTCTTGGCAGTAAGCATCTGAATTGATCGTTTGATTCCTTGGAAGCAGCTCAAAATGCACAACACCTTTATAATTCAAACAAACTAAAAATATGCAATTGGGCTTTTGATATAGGTCGTCCTGGTTCATCACAATTGGATTATTATCTTTTTCGGCTAATGTTATTGTAGACCACCTTTTTTTGTGACAACAGTGATGATTCGTTCTAAAAAAGGATCGATTTCATTGTGTTTGACATGCATATCATAAATACTTACTTTAGCAAAAAACAATTATCTTCACGACGGCTATCAATGCATAAACTCGCCAAGAATTAATTTTCCAATTCAAACCATTGCTGGATCTAGAGGACCAGCAGAGGTTACAGCAATATAATGTGACGGTTCACGTTTCAAAATTCTTCTTGTTCTTTATCTTCACCTTTAATGCAGTTGTTGTCAACTGCTACCTTATCAGAGTAGGCATGTTCTTAAAGATTATTTTCTTCTCTTATAAATCATTTCTGGTTGTATATTATGTTCACGTTGCAGCTTAACACAAGACCTATTCCATGTATTTTTGGGCCTACCCGGTTTTCTGTGTGGTTTGATCGTTTGCACTATGCGGTTTTAATTTCGTTGTTGAACATGCCCATACCATTTTAGTTGAGATCCATCCATAACCTCCTTAATGGATTGAACGAACCTTGGATATGTTCATTACGTATATGATCGATGACATATTCGATTTTGGGTTGCGTTTTAAATGGATAATACTGTACAATCGGCCCAATTGAAAATCACCACCTCTGCAACAACGCTGGCTTTATAGGCAAGCAGATTTGTTCAAGATGTTCAAGTGCGAAAATATTCAACTCTACAGGACCAACACATTTATTTTTAAATTACAATTACCGTTTCTTCTGTCACCCTTATTTGGGGTAGGTCAAAATGCCATTTATTGGATTTTTTAGCGTTCAGTTTTGTAACCTTTTAAATACATTTACCTATGTTTTAATATTAATTATTTATTTTTGATTGTTATTTTTAAATGAATACGAAGTAAATCGACTTTATTTAAAGATCAAATTAATCTATTTTACGATTACTATTAAACTGTTTAGAAACGTGCAGTATTAATTAACAATTATTCTTTTGTGACTTGATATAGATTCTTTTTGAGGCGCTAATGTAATAAACAACGACTTACAACAATTTTAACAATTTTTTTTATAAATATTATAGGCATTATTTTTATAAAAACAATAGCAACAATTACAATTAAGAGTGAGAAGAGTTAAAGATTGTCAGATAAGTTACTGCTGGGGTGGTGATTTGCATTTTGGCTGACTGTACATCGACGTAGGATCTTAGTCAGAGTAGGTATTTTTGCCCATTGTAAATTAAACAATAAAAACGATAAGAACTCATTAAAAACTGTTAAATAGTAAAGAAAAATTATTTCATCTTTTATATTGATTTGAAAATCTGGAAAGGTTTTTCAATTTACAGTTTCTTCAATTCGTCGTAAAGAGAGGCACTGTTTTTCCATAAAAAACACAAATATCTATGCCCTGTGCTTTAAAAATATTTTTATTTCTTATTTTAATAAAAATATTTTTTTTTTTGAAAGTATCTACAGACATACTATTAAATCTGTCCATACAAAGCCACAGCTGTTATCTTAATGCAATATGAATATAAAATAACGGTAAATTTAACAATGGACTAAAAGGCTACAAGACCAATAATTTTATAAAAATAATTTAATTTATATACCCATTACTAGAGATTTATTGCATGCCAATAACATTTATGACCTTTCGTTTTACTGCTTTCACTTCTCGCTGTTAGTCATTTTGCGATATGATAAGAAATTTATTTATATTAGTAAGTGGTTGTTAAGGAATACACCTTTAATGCAATTTACATTCTTACCCAATATATGATATTTACTATACCTAAGCGCTAAATAAATACTGAGGACAAAAATGATTAAAATATTGCAATTGCATATTTTGAAAATTGTAATTATTAAGAAAACACGTTGCATTTGTAAAATTAATTTCTTACAAAACCAACACTGTCATAAGTAATTCACTAGATAGAAAGAAAAAAAATATTGAAGGAATTCCTTTTTGTCAATTATTCAACTTAAAATCTGGAATAGATTTTAAAATATTACTTTACCAATTTGAGTAGTAATCCGGTCAAGTTAAATTCTTACCAAAGCCGACCTTTTTTCAAAAGAGAATTATTTTAGTCAATTTTTGTAGTTATTTTGGTTGGGGCGTTCTTTTACTCACTAACTGGGAGACAAGGCTGGTTGCTTAAATATTTTAAAAACTGATCTTACTTAGCAATTATTGATAGTAGCTAAACATTTGTGTATTTATTTTGTGTCTATTTAATAGCTGTAACTGATATTTAACGATAATAAATATCTTAATTACATCTATATGTTATTATAAAAATAGAAAATGTGGAGTGTATATACCTTAGATATGCTCATACATAATCTAACAATAAAGGGTAAGTTATAAGATTCACTTTGAAAATTTTCTTGAAGAAAGTCAAAAGAACCTCAGAATACAGTGCCCTTACATGAGCAAAGAGGGACAATTATGAAATAATACTGAGATATTGACAATAATAGAATTATTACTTTATTTAATGAACGACGTGGCTAAAGTAAAACTCACTTTTATGGAAAAAAAAATTATTTAGTAACAATTTGTAGCTTGTTCGTTTCGGCTACAAAAAAATTTGAAAAAAGAAACAGGTAAGTTATATTCTACTTTTTCGACCTTATCCCTCATTGCACCCGCAAATGCGATATAAGAATCATAAAGACTTTGCAATAAATATTTTTTTTAACAACTAATGTGATCTCTTCTAAAGAGAAAACTATTTATGAAGAAATATTCGATTCCCAAGAGTGAATTTGAAATGCGAAACTAATACACCTTTTAACTTTGAATTTCTAGCCTCTATTAGAGCATTCGTGAACTAATCGTAAAACATAGACCTTCTCCACAGATTTCTATTTGTTCAACAATAATAATAATGTTTGATTGTCAACAATAGTAAATACCAGAACAATTAAAGTACTAATTAAACAAGATACACTCATTATTTGCAAATGCTTTAAATACCTAAGGTATTTTATTAACCCCAAAAACGAAATGCAACCACAAATCGATTTATAAACTTACAAAAATTTCTTTTTAGCTATTGTAACATTATTTGAACGTTAATAATAAATGTATTGAAAAAATACTAGCTGCTATTTAAGTAAGTCAACTATAATTATCAGCAATGAAATAAAGGTAAGGTTGAATTATTTTGACACACCCTTTAAAGAAATCAATATATTATGTATTCTAGTTTCTAAACCATATATGCTATTTAAATACAAAAATATATACTTATATCATTAATGAATTGAATACGATATACAAAAGCATTTTATATGTTAATATAACAGGAAGGAATTGTAGTTAGAGGGATATATCACTAATATCGGGTAAGTGATCCTAAAATTATTTTACATAAAAGCAATAATTTAAACTTTATAGATAAAATGGTGAGAGTAATAACAGTTCACAACTTTAGTAACCAAGACATCCAAACGGTAGAGCAGCCTACCGCCAGTACAATTGCTTCTCCGGACCGACTCTTATTAGCTCTACCTAATCACAGCATTGAAGTGCGTGATTTAAAAGCTGAAGCAAACTTATTATTTACATTTCCTACTGTAGACCAAGTTATACAGATTTTACACTGCTTAAATGGTGAATAATACTAATCCTGTAAAATGTTATTTACTTTTATATAATTAAACTTTTAGGAAACTATGTTGTAACATTAGAGACTAAATGTAACAGGCAGAATAGAGAAACCAATTTTATACGAGCTTATGTCAATTGGGATAATATAGCGACTTTACAACAGTCAAAAATGACTAGTAGTGGAGCTAGTTTAGACTCATCAGAATGTGGAATGGTACAACCCATGCGAGCACGTATTGCTGGAAGAGTTACTCCAACTACAAATCAATCAGAACTTGGCAATTTAGAAATGATAGAAATACCAGTATTAAGAAATCCAAATTATATTGCATGTTGTCAGGTGAGCCTTTTTGGTCAGACTTACTATAAGAGGACCACTATTAAAAAAATACCTGTTTTGTTATTTTATTATTAATACATTCCTTAAGTTTGCATCCTCAAAACTGCGAATATAATACATTAAATATGTATTTAAAGAACATTGAAAACTATTAGCTTGATGTACTTCTAAAACTGCAAAATAAAGTGTTACATTTATATTCAATGAATATTATTCATGCTTGGTCCTCACCGTAAATGTTATTCAATTTGGAATGTATTAATAAAAAGTTAACAAAACGAAGCCCTACGTTTTAATGATGGTCCTGCTACAGTAAGTCTGCTTGTATTTTTAAAATACAGTAAAGCTCCGTTAATTCGGATCAATTAAAACATATTAATTAAAGCCTAATCCGGATTACTCGAGCAATACCAGTGCCTAAATAATTACATATTATTTTCTAGGAAAACTTAATCTTTTAACATATTCCTTAAAAATATAATCAAAATTTATTACAAAAATGGTATTAAGACACAATTTTCAGTGTAACTGTAAATACAAAAAAGGCAGTACTAATTACTCATTGAACAATGGAAAAAGAATAGTACGTATGGCCATTATTTTGTCTTTGTTATTTTTTATTACGGAAACGGTGGATGTACCGTCACCATAATTCTTTGCTAGTGCTTTACCACTGACATCACTATTCAATTTTTTCAAATACTTTTCAGTAAGATTTAACATTTTGTTTAGCTTTTTTGATGCCATGTTGAGTCAAATTAATGTTCCCAAGCCCGACGATAGAAATACTGAACCCCCTTACTTTGATTCCCATGTGGGCCCTCCTGGTTCCTAGTTTTACATCTGGTAGTGTGTATATTATAGTAGTATATAATATTACATGGGACCCCCTATCATCCAGGGCCCGGTACAGCTGTACCCGTAGTCCCCCTATTCGCCGGGCCTGGATGTTCCACACTTCGTCGGAGATTCTTCGTGTTTTTCAAATATGCCGAGAAATACATTATACTTAACGAAAACACATGATACAATTTTATTATATTCCTGATTATGGATCCCTGGTTCATCCAGATTGAACATATAACGTAAATTGTACATTTGTTAATTTTGTCCGTATTACAAGGATATCCGAAATTGTGGAGTCGGATTAGCGGAGTTTTACTGTACTTTAAAACGCATACCATTATATTATTGATATTATTGTAGGTGTCTGGAAATATTCTCATTCAATCTAACAGAATATTAACAATCTATGCATTCCAAATAAAAACACATGATATATCCAAATTAAAATTTGTGGATTTTGAAGAGCTTCCGATGTATATTGAAATAAGTTTTGCACCAGTAAAAATCACATTGTGCGAAAATTATATTGCTTGTTTAAGCACAGACAGCATACATATGTTTAAAATTGTACCTAAAGTTAACACATCTGATAAATCAAAAGATTCTGATAAATGTGATACTAATTTTAAGAGTAAGTTATTTGTACGAAATTTTTTTCTTTTTGAAATAATGGTTTTAATTAATTTTTGTCGTAGTTGTGCAAGAAGATATAACAATAGATTATCGAGAGTTGTTAAAAAAAGAAAATATGAATAATACTGAAGAAAAAATTACAGTTAATTTACCGAGTATTATAAAAAGTAATAGTTTAATTCATAAGCATAGTCCGTTTACGTATACTGATAAAGAAATGACTGCGCTAATAAGATATAATTTTCCAAATGAGGTATTATGAAGCTATCTGTTGTTATTCATTTAATTAATTAAATATTTTTTTAGGATAAATTACATAATTACGAAGTAATAAATTTAATACAAATAAGACTAAAACCAATTCTAATAGAAAATTCTCAAACACAAGTAATTGAAGAATTTAAATGCCTTCTTTTAAACCCTCTCTATTGTGATGCGATTAATCGAAAGAGTGATACATTAAATTTTTGTAAATTACTAAAAAGTAACTTTAGAAACTCTTTAAATGGTGTTGTTTGTGTGATTACTACTTTACAAGAAGGCTATTTATTTCAATTCTGTGATTCAGGTATATTATGATTTTTTTTAAACGTTGACAAATAAAACTCGTTATTTTTAGCAGATGTGGATATGAATATCGATCACTGTATATCAGTGTATCCATTCATGGGTCCAATTTATAACATTGCTTTAGAAGGTCACTTATTACATGCGTTAACAGAAACTGGATTGGAATCATATACTGTACGAATTGGGCATAAACTATGTAGAAGTTTAGAAAGTATGGATAACATAAACAGTGTACGTTATTTTGCAAATATATATTTTAAACTCGCAATTATTTCTTTTGAAATATCACATCACTACAGTTTAATGTTTTTATTTTAGGTTTGCCCACCGGTTGAACAATTGCTCTGCTTAATTGGCCATAGACAATTTATAGGAGTGGAACGAATGATGCTAGCTGATAATTATTTAATATTATTAACAAATTCTGATAATTCTCCTACTCATTCAGTGGGGTCTAATAGCAGTTCAAATGCGTCATACTGGACATTATACAATTTGGAACTACCAACACCTAAAATGATATTTACCGATATTGCAATCGCCGCAAACGCACACCGCTTTACTGCACCGCAAACTTATTGCCATTTGTTAAGTGAAGGCCATATGATTTTAAGACTGTCTCTAGTTTTAACCAAATGGTCATTTCAAGAAGGGAATGTTAGTACTCTTATGCCATTCAAACGCAACATTGAAGATTTAGCTGAAGCTTATAGAACGTCTTGCTGTCTCTTGGGTGACCATTTTATAATGTATGCATTATAATAATGTTGTTTTTTCAAATCTAGATTAATTATTGTATTTTAGAAACGAAAATGATTACAATCTTTGTTTACCTTACTATAAAATGGCCAGTTTGGGTCCACAAGAAGTTTTAAAAAGGTTTAAAAGAATTCAAGACGAGTCTAACAGTGAGGTAAGATATAAAATGAATTGTAACGAAAACAATTTAATTTAATCTAATTCAAAGGAAATGCATGGAATTATTTATTATTTAAAAGTGGTACTTCAAGAACCACAATTTAGAGCGCCCAACAACATTTCAGCGGAAGTATGGAAACAGAATTTTGTAGAAGAAATTTTAAGAGTTTTTGAAAAACAGCAATATAAGGATTTGGCGTATCTCGTTTTAAAAAATAATATGCTTCGGGAACATTGCACACATAAACTAATTAATGTCTTGAAGGAACAAACTTATAAGTAAGTTCTATTTATAATATTTAATAAATTTAAATTTCTAAAAGGAATCCGTTTAAATGTAACGACTTTTTGGTAACGTTTATTAGGAACAAATTTAATGACTCTAATGACGCATTATTTTTAAAAATGGTAACGAAATTTTAATACAAATATGGACAAGTCGGAAAATAATTGTAGATATTTTAGTTTTTTTTATTTATTGTTTAATTATTTTAAAAAAACACGTTATTGTCTTCATAAGGACAATTACAAAAATCAGTAATTTGGTCACCGGTAGATATTCCATAATTTTTAATTGAAAATTACAGAACCAAGACAGGGAACACCAAACCTCTGATTTGGTGCTTTTAAACTCCACAATACCTAAATCTTAATAAAATTTCTCAGCAGAATAGCAACTTCTACAATTTTTATAATAATATTAATTTTTATCCGACAGAAATAAAAGCTTAAACTTTAAAGCGGTATAATAAAAACCGCAAGACTTATATGGATTCCTTAAAATATTTGTGAAACAACTTAATAACTTCATTAACTTTTAGTAACGCACAAAAAGAAACGGAAAGATTGTTGGCTCTTGCGCTTCTTTATGTGCAAGAATATAATATTGAAGAGGCAAAGAATACCATTAATATTATTAACAACATTAAGAATAATTTACCCCAACTGTTATTTGACAACTGGAAACTTCTCTTCGAAAAATCCATATCGCACTCCAATAAACATAAAAATTCGTTAGCATTTACAGAATTCTCTGTGATATTAATGTTTACATGTAGCGAATTACTGAGTGATGTTTTTATAAAATTGATTATAAAAGAGAAGGTCACTTTGTACGATTTACTATTGGTAGGTATGAACATTAACATTAACATTCAAACAATAGTAACAAAAAGCAATTCCAATATGTTATTTTATAAATATTGCAGATGTTTATTGAATATCTTGCTTTAAATATGGGGACCGATGGCAACATAGCAGCTAAAGTGATGTGTAAAATATTGGAAGAATACTTCAAAATATATTTTACAAATTATGAAATGGAAGAACTGCCAAAATTCTCTGCAAATGGACCATCGTCATTGCGTCAAAGTATGACCGTGTTAGTGAGATCGTATTTATCACAATTACAAATTTTGAGTCTAAAATATTCCAATAGTCCATCAAACAAAGAAAAAAGGTAAATTCTACTGTTTTAATAACCAAGTAACTAAACTTATAAATGCCCGATTTTTGCATTAGCAAATTTGAAGAAACTGCAGATGAAAAACAAGAAGATGAAGAAAGTGTATCAAAACCCGCTAAAGATAAACCGCTGTTTCCTCAACAATTAATTAAGCAAAATCTGAAAGATATACTTTTCGGACATTTAAGACATGAATATGTAGATAAAATGCCTCCATTTCAAATTGAAATTACATCAAAATTATATGAAGCGTCGCTTCAGAATTATACTTCTAATGAAAATTGCACGCCGAACGAAGAAGCTGATTTAATATTACAAAAACTTCAAGCTTTGTTTTGTAGTCGAGTTCTTCCAGATGAAGCAATAACCGAAGCGGTTACGTTTTTAAATTTAAATCAATCACTGCGAGGTTACGCAAGTTTAAAGTCAATTCTAATGAATAAAAATGAAGCCGTGCCATATTTGCTTAATATTTGTCCTCAATGTCTTTTGCAATATGGAAAGGTAACTAGCACTCGTCCAATAATTTCTATGAGTTTTATGTTATTTGTTTTCTAGGACTGTTTTACAAAAAGTGAGGAATGGAAATGTTTGATAGAAAATGTACAGAAAAAGATAGTGGAATTATCTCTCAATGATAATTTAAAACGGGTCTGTTTTTTCTATAAAAAACTACTGAAAGGTATTAGCTATCTAGTGTTTAAAGTTATTTTTATAAATCGTTTGTTTATTTTAGATGTTTTGACCCATTTGGCCGCAAACATACATTTGGAGCAATTTTGTCAAGTTCTTCCACAACGAAGTACCAAAACAATTGATGACGATGTGATACAGAATAATGATGCACAAAATGATTCAATTTTAGACGAAATTTATACGTACGATTTGTACATAACTATTTGTCGCGAAACTATGCACGCTAATCAAATCAAAAAATTAATAACCACCACAGGACAGCAGTTATTGTGCACTTTAAATTTGTAATTTTCGTAAGTATTATTTGTAATTGTACTTTTTTATATTAAGAGAAATGGAAGTCTACACATAAAAAAAAATTTAAAACAAATCTATTAAGACAATCCGAAAATAAAGTGAAAAAGAAACGCTTTGAATAATAAGTATCCAACTTTATTTTTTGAAACAAACTAAATTAATCATAATTTCATACTATATCAACAATTGTTAATATTCAAAGTAAATTTAATATTGTAGGTATATACAAATTGATGAATTCCTACTGTTTTAGTATTTTTTTGTAAATTTAAGATTTCGAATTAAAATTTTTCATAAATTGTAAAATTAAATGAAATTATAAATTTTGTTGTAATATACAAAGATTTTTAAATACATATCTCAGAAGGGATCAAAATATGGATTCAATTATAATTAAATAAAACACACTACTTTTAAAGTTTTATACATTACTAATAATTAATAAGTTCTTAGTGTTTGCACTAATTAAATTTAATATTTTTAAAAGAATATTTCTCCAAACAACTTTTGTAAAAAAATGGACTATCGACTTCCTTATCTCTTGGTATGAAAATGTTATTCCATTTGGAATTTAAAAGGTTCTGATATACATTCAATAGTCATCTGATATATAACGACGTATTATTAAAAATATACAGTTAATTTAAATGAAATAATTTTAAAAATATAAAATTATCTAGTCAATGAATGTTGTTAACTAAATATTAGCGGATTTGAGCGTTTTTATTAATGTTACTAAAATTTTTTATTGCAGAATATTTAATTAATTTATGATGTTATTTATAAAAACATGCTTAAAATAAGGCATATTTATGAATAGTTTATTTGAATTTTTATTAAATATTGCTAATTTCCATTTGAAGAAACCAATTATTTATAATAATCCCACAAACACCTATTCTCAAGCACCATTTTAATTAAATAAGGAAATATAAAAAAGCAGTTATTAATTGGAAAAAATACGTTGACATGTTTCTATCAAAGACGGATTAGAATAATTAGTAAATTTAATGCTTTATTTTAAAATTATTTTTTGAAAAATTATGTGCCTAAACTTCTTACCAAAATAATATCTTCATCTTATAGAAATCTTTTTTGGTTTAAATTTTATCCTACAAAAAATATTCCATTTTAAATACTTTAACCCAGACACCACAATTTTTCTTCTAATCAAATCGGAGCCGCTTACGAAGTCCAACACCCACTTAAACCAATATGTAAAAAAGCATGAACCAATTTAAACTTACAAAGAAGTTAGAAAATGTTTTAAGACGCCAAAAAAAATTAATTCATATCTTGAAGTATATTTAGAAAACTATAATATTAGAAAGTTGAATTGGATGATTTGTGAAAATGATTCCAATTCTCTTAATTTAACAGTATATTCTACGTTCTCTAATGTTACTATAAATGCACATATACAATTCTACTCGGAACAGTTCTAAAAATAATACTAATTGTAAAAATAGAATTTTACAATACATTTTGAAGTCCCAAAAATATGCAACAAACAATTCTATTACAGGAACTGCACGCCAATGCCAAATTGAACTCCAGCTTGGGGTAAGTCGCTTTCGTGGAAGGTATGAGGGAAGCAATAATTAATTTCAACGCGAGCCATTTGTCCTAATCGTATTGCTATTCCGATTCCGTACGCTACTCTGACATTTTGCGATATTTTGTCAATTAGCGTCTGATCTCCCTCTTTAAAAGAAAATCGTGTTAAGTTAAACTTTCTCATCGACATATAACGATATTACCCATTTCAAAATTTCCTATATTTCCTGCATTTAGAAACAAATGTGTTCGAAATAGTTCACCGAAGCCGCCTTTTCCTGGTTTAAATGGCAAAGGCATGAATATATGCATTCCACTAGACCAAAACCACTACCAAAATTATTAAGATAATTATCTAGAAAAAAGCAGTTAAAAAAATATTAACGTACATTTGATCCCAGAGCGTCTCCTTCAGAGTGCGGTCCAACGCCACGCATTTGAAATCCACGCAAAGACAAAGGACCTCCCAAGTAATACATATCAGCCATACTAACTCGCCAATCGTTCCCCAGAGAATTTAAAATTCCGCCAGAAAGTGATGTTTGAAACACCTTTCAAAAGTTAGTCGATTAAAAATTGAATTTTTACTTAATTTAATACACTTACAACATCGTCCAAAAGTGAATAATTTGCCTGTACAAATGCATCGTTTTTAACAAGACCCACGTTACCGCCAAGCCCTGAAAATTCAGAAGTAAACTGAAACAATGAACCACATGATGGAAAGATGGTATCATCTCGTAAATCTATAGATAGGATATGTCTTATAGCGGATTTCAACGTTAATCCTGATTCTTCTCGAATTGCAAATGATGATCCCTTACTAAGGACTGATAATTCTCTAATTGCGGCATCATATTGAAGATTATGTTTTACCTGAAAACAAAAAAAATAATAACGTTATCAAAAAAGTCAGATCATTAAATTATTGTAAGACACAGGCATCCTCAGATTAGGGCGATTATAGGTTGCCTGAAAATGCCGCGCTAATCGAACTTGATAAGCAATATAAGATCCTTAATTTAATGCGTCCCAAAACCTTTCAATTATCAATCAATTTTTTAAATGTTTTTATGAGAATTTAACATTACAATAAAATTGAAACATGGTTTATTAAAATTAACACGGTTTATTTTTTAACAATTTCAGTGCAGTAAGAATACAAAATATCGGGCAATTCGAAATTCGGGTGCTACTAGGATTCCGTTATACTTAACTTATTCAAACGCCCCAAATTTATGTTTATTTAACAATGACAATTAACTATACCTCCTTCGAAAAAATTGAATTATTATTTAGAATTGGATGGTCAAGTTATGCATAAAGCAATTCAATTATAAACTGCGTTAATCGAACCCGCGCTAATCGGGGGTTGCCTGTATAAAAAAATTAAAATTTAGTAATAATTATAATTTAGCAATAGAGGTGTTTCTGAAAAAGAATTTAATTCATAATTAGATAGAGGTAGTTTAATAAAATAAGTTAAAAAAAAATTTCAAGCAATTTTGTAACAGAAAAAAATTATAAGATTCTTATACCGACATATATAGCCATTAAAGATTAATCGTACTTACTATAGGTAAAGAATTAAAACCCAAGTCTAATATAAGCCCTCTGAGTAATTCTTTATATCCTGATGTAGGCCATTCGGCAGTTGATTGATAAATAGATGCAGTAAACCTGTAAAAATTAATTATGCTATTGATTGCCTAATTTATAAGAATACAAGAAATACTTACAGAGGATTACGTTTGCCTCTGAATGGTTTAATAAATGAGACATTAAAAGTATCCGATCGTTTTGATCCATAACTATATTCGGTTTGTATTCGTTCGCCCCGACCAAATAAATTAGGAGTACGTAAACCAACAACTAAGGATCCTTCGTTTTGACCAACTTGTGTATTTACACCTCCAACAACTCTCTTCAACTCTTTCACATGAAAAGTAACCTTTGTGCATTGATTTATATTATTAAAATAATCTCTAATTTAACCTTGTTATACCTCTAAACCATCTGTTGTAGCATCAGGTCCTTTACTGGTATCGATAAATACAGCAATGTTTCGAAAACAACCCAAGGAATCTAATTTTGTTCTTACCTAAAATTCGAAATATATTTGCATAAGCATTTTACAAGATTTAAAGTACCTATCGACCTTCTGAGCTTTCAAAAGTACTTCTTCAAAATCACTAGCTGAAAATAGATCTTGCACAGCATCCTCAACTATGTCATTTTTTGTGCGAGCAAGGCCATTAATATGTATCCTGTCTACTCTAGCCTGTAATATTACACAACACATATTAAATTAGATTTTCAACATGTTCAATAAATTTCAATACCTTTACACCTTCTAATTTTATTTCACGAGTTTCAACACCATCGCAATCATTATAATTTACTGGTTGTTCAGGAATTCTGTGGCTTTCCTAAAAACATGATCGAATTAGGGGTTAGGTTATATTAATTTTAGAAATGATGTTATAGTTTGAACTGTTGCCTTACCTTTGCATGAACGATTCCCATAATCGGTGTTTAAAAGAATTTGAAACTTTTACAAAAATGAGACGAAAATGTTAAGTTAATGTCGCATGACTTATGATTTTAAGCAAATGTCACGTTCTATGTTCTAAAATTGTTTACATTTTAGATAACTTTTGTATGACCAACATTGAGTAATGAAAAGTTTTTTGGTGACTTTTAAGTACATCAGCGATTCTCAAACTATTTTTGAATTTTACTTCTTACTGTATTAAAATTAAAAGGGATTTGGGCCTGGTTTATATTTCTTTACGCAAATTTATATTTTAAAGAAATATTTAATTTACTATCCTCAATATTTATCTATCAATCTTGACGTCTTTACATACAGGATACATACAAGTTGATTTTTTAAGATGTAGGACATTTTCAATATGGCACCACATTAATATATTTTCATGGTGGTAGTTCTGGATGGGAGATACCAGTGGCGTTTCGAATTGAGATGATCAATGTCATACAGTCAACTCGCGTTATAACGAATTTTAAGGGACCCACGAAAAAGTTCGTTATATCGAAAGTTCGTTATATCGAAATTCATAAATTTACAAACTTTTACAAATTTGTTTAGAGATATAGAATAAATCAATCCATTACACCACAAATTCGTTGTCGCTTAATAAAATAACCAATATAACGCATAAATGTAAAAAAAAAAATTAATAAAACAATAAAAAACAACAATAAAAAAAAAACCAATAGAAATAATAGAAATAGAAATACGTATAATCTAAAAAAAATTCGTAATTTTAGTTTGTATGCAAATGACTGTGCGTGTCCGTTCAATTGCGTTCTCCAGATTTAAGATACTTGAGAATACACTGTCATCAGGGTCATGGCTTTACAAGTAATTGATAATTGATAGTGTTGAGTCTATATTGCTTTAAGATAAACAAATCAAAAATTGTGTAGAAACACATTATGTAAATTATATAACATACCTACAATACTTACTTTTTTAACAAAAATTATTAGACTTTGGTCAAGAAAACTTCGTTATATCGAGAGGACCAAAATCCATTAAAATTTTCGTTATAAAGCGAGATTTTCAAGGGACCGGCGGTTTCTTTCTTTATATCGAGATTTTCGTTATAACGCGAGTTGACTGTACTAATAATTTTAAATAAGCTGTTATAGATTATTTTCCGTTTTCATACAAAATGTGACAATCTAAAACAATTACACTTATATATTCGTATATTAATTTTTTTTTAGCCATAAATATTTTGTATATAATTTTGAAGGTCAATTCTAAATTAAAAATCAAAATTGCCACAGAATTAAGTATCCCTCCTCGCCCCTACTTATAAGAAAATATATACAATTAATTTGAGTGGGAATATTTTTTAATTTAAAAAACAGAAATCGCTATTTTTTTAAAATATTAGAAAAATTTGGGGTTTATAAGAGTCCAATTATTTAATAAAACGAAATCACACTTGTAATACAAAAATTAAATACAATACATTAATAATAATTAACATTAGTAGTTTAATTAACATAAAACAACAAATTATAAAATAGTTTAAATACCTCGTAAAATTAAATGACTCAAGTTTTTACTATAAACAATTAATTCATTACCTAATATACACATAAATTAATAAATAATAATTATTACAAACGTATTCTAATTTTAAAACACAAGTCCATATAAAAACAATAATAATTTAACCAAACCATAAACTAATATCGTAAGTAATATATAATGAGCAACCTTAAGTTTTAAATATTTTTTACGTCCTTCTGGTATTGTATCCAAAGGATCTTTCAATAGATACATACGTCCACCTCGCACATAGTTGTAAATATAAGCATCCCAATCGAATTTACTTAAATCAAAATTAAAAAGTTTTTGATCTTGCAATTCCAGTTTTGTAAACAGCGATTGGGTGTTTTTATTTTTAAACGTCCATTGTCTTGTCGAAAAGTAGGTGAGAACATTTAAAAATTTATCGATCTTTTGGTAACCTTTCACAAGCCTGAAAATACACAAATATAAAATCTCAAAGAATTAATGTTAAATAAAAAAGTAATACTACAGTAGAAGCATTAAAAAAGAAGCCACCAAAAAGATCTAAAATTGATTAGTTTATTATCACAAATGCGATATCCATTGTAGATAGTTTAATAAACTAATGCAATACTTAAATCTTCTAAAATTTGCTGTATTTAAAATTTTCAATATTTAAATATCCTATTAAATTTCATAACTTTAATTAAATATACAAACTACTATGTTGAAAAAAGAAATACTTACATTGGTTGTTTTCCTATACAATACAAAACAAAGTCAACAATATATGCAGGAAGTCGATGCATTAAAATTACGCAAAATAAATGCATATAACGATTCGGATTTAAGAACATAAAAGGATACCATATGAGAAGCGGCGTTGGTATTTGTATTAGATGCTTCTCCATTAAAGGCATTAATTGTCCTAAAAATTTTCAAAAAAAAATTTAATAAAACGTGAAAAACTAGTTATTCTATACTTACTCCAAGTAATAGGTTTCTGTGGAGAAGACACATAATTGTAGACTGGAACATCTTCCTTCTCTTTTTCTTCTTCTTTATTATTTTTATTTTCATTTGTATGACCATTTGCGAGCATTGGTCTCTCGGGCGATTCTCTATAAAAAACATTAGTTTTAAAAGTGGCGTCTTTTACAGTTGAAGTAATTACTTTTTAAGTGCAACATTCCATGCGGCAGCAATAGTGCAATTTATAAAATAATCGGCGGGAACCATGTCCGAAACAACATCGGGATTGCAATTCAAGCTACGAATTAATCCTATAGCACCCCCTAAGAAAATTCCCGTCGCACCATAAAGATTGTCGATCCATCCAGGTACAGGATCTCTAACTGTTGCAATCACTAAGACAAAAATAACAGAATTAAGATAAATCTAAACGCGTATTATTGTTTTTGAATTGATTTAGGTATTAGCGAACTACGTACCTACAGATGGTCTTGTAACTGCAATTGGTAATCCTTTGCCTTCGGTTTTGACAACATCTTCTGCTACTGCTTTGGTAAAAACGTATGTATTTGGCCATTTACCTATTAATCTGAAAAAAAAACGGATAAGAATGTCATTATCAACTTAGATTGTAAGAAAATCGATATACAGTGAAAACTCTTTATAACGAACTCTCTTATAACGAAAAACTCTCTATAGCATAGATATTGCGCGAGAATGGTTGGTTTATGTTATTACACATACATTAAAATGCTTTCTATGACGTAATGATCTTTCTATACAACGAAATATGACGTCTCTGTTTAATAATTTGTTGTTTACATTTTCTAAGAATTGTTTCGTATAAGTGAATACTTCGTTTAAATGAATAGTTGCTTATTTGTCTATCTTTCTTCGTATGTGTAACTGAATAAAACTTTACTTTGTATAACTGAATCATTTGTGTAATCGAATATCATATAAATGGGATTCGTGTAAATGAGGTTCTACTGTAATAGGTATTATATTTTTATTTGAATCTTCAAAATCCCTTCCTATATATACAATACCAAAATATGCAAATTTTGAAAGCGAGAAAATCGTAGTATAATACTTAGAACACAAATAAATTACGCGTATTAAAGTTTTTGTCTAGTATTTGGAATTGTTTGCTAGTAATCTTCAATTTATCAACAACCGACAGCTTCAATGCCAAACACTTTAATACATGTTACCAGTTTCTTACGTTTGTTTTTTATTTAATTTTCGAACAATTTCAATTTTATAGTAGAAATATCTACTACTAAAATGTCCTTTGTTAATTGAGCAAATAAGCGTTAAATTAATATTAAAGTTACAGTTTTACTAAAAAAAAAAATTCCAGTGACCTAAAACTCAAAAACGGTAGTGTATGTAAATATACACATATAACATTTATAAACCTGGCATTTGGGTAATGTATAACCGGAAGCATTATAGCTAAATCACGACCATTACAACATATAACAAGAATTAACATAACAATAATTAACATTTTTTTACATTGCTTTTTATGCTTCTATAATTTTTATAAAAAAAATTAATTCCAAACGTTCTCTTGTACAACGAAAATTATACAGATTAATGTTTTAACGCGTAACAAACAAAAATAATAGGAACTCGTTTATCTGACGAGATTCGTCCGATAGTTATTAATTTCTTCTAGGTTTTTTTAAGCAATAGAATACTAACTAATTAGGTTTTACTTAATTCCTTTGTTATTTTCAATATTACGCATTTCTGTAATTGCTATTAGAAAAGTGTCTAAAAAAACCCAAACGGTTTAAACTAATGAGCAACACCTTATAGTAAATCTTTGACACAATTTGAATGAAAGTAAATCTTACGATTAGTTAGAAATGAAATAACTTCCAACGTAAGGGTCCGCAAAGATTTCACTTTGTAAAGAATCGATTATAAAGATTCTTTTTATATACCACATATTATCTTTTCAGATAAAATACTTTTGTAATACAATATACAGTAATCCCTCAACATTCGCGAGGGTTGCGTTCCAGAAAATCCTCGCGAATATCGAATTTCTTGTAACCAGAAATCACTCATTTTCTTAATATAAAAAAATTATTCTTGAACTAAAGAAAAAACTTTTTTGAGACAAGAAATTGTTGTATTAATAAATGTACATTCTCGACATAAGAAATTTTACTGTTGAACCAAATATAACGAAATTCTGGTCTTAAGACATTTCTTCTTAATTAAAAATTGCCGAAATCAAGAAATTATTTCACTTCATTTAAGAATTTTTAATTTTAATTTTTTAATGGTTTCGCGAATAAGCGAGGACACAGCTCGCAAATGTCGAATTTTTCCGCATTTTAATAATCGCAAATAAACAAAATTCGCGAATATAGAAACCGCGAATGTTGAGGGATTACTGTAAGGGAAGTTAACCGGTTGTGGGCATTGTCCGGTTGTGGGCACCCCCGAATAATTTTTGATCGTGAGCAGATACAGGTGTTTTCACGAACGTCATTTGTTCGCAATGTCAGCACTATGTTTTATTGCTAATATAAAGCGAACAGACGCATATGCGTAGTAGCTACGCGTTATTCCATGTTTTCATCTCTAAAAATGTACCGCGATGTAATCGTTTGTTGTGTTTAAAGTGCGATAAATAAAAGTAACTTATTGCAAAAGGTCGGTCTAATGTAAATATATGCAGGAAATTAAATATATATTATAATTTTAATTTCGATTCAATCAAAATCTTTGCGAAATAAATTTGCTAGTCATTTGTCGACAGTTATGAATTTTCCAGTTGTGGGCACCTACATTTTACTAGTTGTGGGCACTTAAGTTTTTGCCATTTAAACCTTGTATTTCGCTGACAATTTGTCGAATATTGTTGTTCATGTTAACATAACCCCCCTGCGGAGTCTAGGGGTGTAGCCGCGGCCTGATTTCGAGGGGGGCGGGCAAAGACCCCGCTCGATTATCATGTACAACAAAAATATAAAGATATTAAAACTTTTTCACAATAATTAAAACAAAAATTAAACATTTTTGGTTTTGGATTTCAAACAGACATCTTTTCACAACTCTACTATTGAAAATCAGATTTTCGATTGTCAAGCATCTTTGACAGACCAATTCATATGACTTGAAAATTGTAAATAATATATTTGCGAAATTTTTGCAGATTTTTTAGTGCATTTTTAGCCATGTCGATTTCAAAAATCAATTTTGATGCATACATAGGAGCCATTTGACGATGATTCCGTGAAGTCCACTGCGAAAGCCTATTTTAAATTTTATTTTCATAACTCAAGACTTTGAATGTGAATAAATTGTGTTTTTTCTCTATATAGTGGCGTTTTACTCCATATTTTCCCGGTTAACTTCCCCTACTTAATTAATAGATACAATACTGAATTTAATTATCTGTTCAAAAAAATTATTTAAAATAAATTTAAAAAAGTTTTTAAGGTTTTTTCCTCTACAAATCCTGCAAAACTGCTAAGTCTCAAATTATCTTCCGATCATAATATGGTACAGTAAGATCTTGTTTAGCGCTTAGAACTCGTTCCTCGACGTTAGAGCGCTAGTCATTTTGAAATACCGCAATAATCGAGGAAGAGTTAAACGAGGCCTTACTGTGTATATCTAAATCCATTTTAAATTTAAATTCAAAACACTTACGCTGGTGTAACTTTTTGTAGAAGCTCGTCGTCCAACGTATCAACAAGTGTCAGCAATTTTTCTCCGGAAATTGTAGGTTCGTAGAGTATTTCATCGATTTCGCTTCGCACACAATGAGAATAAGCAGTAGAAACGTGGACAAACGACTAAAAATAATTAAAATTTACATATTTTCTCTTAAATATTTTTTTCAAAAATCTTACTGTTAAATTCTTCATTTTTTTAGCGATGCGTAGCATATCCCTTGTTCCTCTTACATTGATATGAGCTGCAACTTGAATTTTTTCATCAAATCTAACGGTTGCGGCACAATGAAAAACGCAATTAACTTCTTCTATTAACGTTTCTTTATCTTCTAAACGTAAACCTAGATCTGGTAACTGACAATCTCCACTTATTAAGGTTAACTTTTGCGCAAATTTTGGATGTTCTTTTTTGAGACGTTCAAAAATCTGGAATTTTAAAATTATTTTTAATTCAAACGAAGAAAAACTAAAATCAAGTCAACTTACGATACAATCTAAAAATTCGTCGTATCTTTGTTCGATCGTTTTTCCTTTCTTCGATCTTATTAAGACATATATTTTTTTGATATCGGTGCATGTCCGCAATAGTTTTTCGACGATCAACTTTCCGATAAATCCTGTAGCACCAGTTATGAAGACGGTCGATTCGCTAAAGTACTCTTGAATTGGTGATTTGGTTGAGATTGGATGTTCGTAGGCGTTTTGCAAATCGCTGGTCGGATATTCGAGTGTAGATGCCATTTTTTCTGGATGTCCCAACGTGTAGAAATGCATTGTGACAAGTTTTAGCTGAAATAGAAAAAAAGTCAAGTTATGAATTGACTTTTTTCACATTTTGAAGTTTGATTTGAGAGAAACACTTACATAATCGTAAATAATAATCGAACATTTTATTTTGCAAAACCAAAAAAAATTAATGAAATGCCACAAGAAAGAAGTTTCAATAAAATAGTTTTTAATTTAACTTGCTGATTGCTACTTGTACTCAATTTGTGTAACTATATAAATAAACTAGCAGTAAATACTAAATAATAGTGTTATAGAATACGGAAACGAAAAGAGTGGAAGAAAATAGAGCGAAAATACGCACTTTCCACACACGTGCAGAAAGGAACGACTAAATTATGCTCTATTCTGACATGGGAAAATCGGTCACTTTACTACCGCCGCATAGCGCTCAATAAACAAACTTTCGCAGCGGATATTACAGGATTTACTTGCTCATGGCAATTTTTACGGTACAACAAATAAAATTGAAAGTAAAAAATACTATAATGTAACGGTTAATCGTAAAATTATTATTTTTGAAAATGCCTTGACATAAGATGTACTAAGATCTGACTTAATTCCAGAGGAATATTTGCTCAAAGTATTAGGAGATAGTTCTTTGAGTTTAATTGTCTCAGTTGTGTATTTTGATTTATCCTAGTTTGAATTTTAATATATCTAAATAACAAAAAACGAAACGAAATTGTTAAGTGCTGCTATTATGTTAAATAGGACTATTTATGTATAAGAGCTCAAAGTCTAATATTTATATTGTTTTAATTTCAAAATTAGCTATTTTGGTTTATATTTTAAAACAACACTTAAAAGCAGTTAAACACATATCTAAAACAATAAAATATGTTTTATATGAATATTAAAGCTAAAGAAATTCATTCTTCAAATTAGCACTGTTCAATTCACGACCTCTGAAGTCCGTTAAAAAGTTAAATTTGTAATTGTTTTTTTTTCAATTTTGTAAAGTAAATATAGGTACTTATAATACAAGTTTAATTTATTAATAACTGTTTATTTTTTCAATTGACGACAGTTCCATCGTCATTGTTAAATTGTTTTCTTATTAAGTATTTAAGAGTTATTATTAATTAATTTAGTAGACAATAGTAAAAATTTATGGATAATGACAAAAGCTTTATTTTACATATTTCAAAAATTTTGGTAGATCACAACCAACCTTGTTAGAAAATTAATATATTTTTTATATTTAAAACAATTTTATGTTTTGATAAAATACTTTTAATGAATATAGTAATAGTGACTTAGAATATGTAATAATACATTATTTCTTTTATTCAATACTAACTGATGCTATTGATTTATCAAAAAAAAATATAGTCTATATTACTCAGGGATAGTATAGCATTTTATTTATGAAAGAATTATTAGAATCGGTACAATAGTTCCAGAGATTACCCCCTACATAGAAACAGACAAATTTTACCCGCAGTGCTACCTCAGAATGTTACGCTTTCAGAAACTTACAGATTTTAACATTTTTATGATTTTTGCTCAACCGTAAACTCCAAAAAAAAGATTTCTAGTTACCTAAAGCTTTTTATTTTTACCCAAGGTTGTAGTGTACGTAACAGTCTATACGTGTGACGAGTATCTATTTAAAATACAATCCAAATAACTTAATTAAACGCAATAATGTAAATTTGCATCCTAATAAATCTTTTCTATATTATACGTTTTTCCTACTTTTACATACACACTGCCAAACTTTTACACCAATGCCTTGACCCAAGGTGCCATTGAAACTAATTTTTATACTGTTCCTCAGGATTTTACGAAGTTCCCAAATCCTCATAACATGCAGACATAGTACTGTATTTACAGAAGTCGAAAGTTCCTCGCTTGCCCCTTACGTGTATGAAAACTTTAATAAGTTGTTATTAATTAAGAGTATCATGATAATTTTTTTGGAGATAAAGACCAAGCATCTGAGAAATAAAACTAAAAAAAATTGATCAAATTATATCCAGTGGTTTTTGTGTCATGTGCGCACATCGACAGACCTAACTATTATTTAATTTATTTAAATTACTTAGTTTTATATAGTTGTTATCCATACAGGGGTATTATACTGAATATTTTTTTTAAATTTTATTTTAGTTATTGCATTTAATTGTATTATATTTGAACGAATTAGGATCCGCTGTTTAGAAGTAAACCCGTTTTTATTAATAAACTAATTATTAGTTTTATAATTAATTAACGAATAATTAATCTTAGTAATTTTTATAGCGTTATAAAGTAAATAGCTGATAATAATTTACAAGGTTTTTTTAAATGTATCAGTAAATTAAAAAAAAATATAAACAATTTAAAATAAAAATCTAAATTGGTCATTTTAGATTAGTATTAATCATAGCAATAAATTAATAATCATTTTTTAGATGCATCTTTTTTAGCTACAACTGCGTTAGCAAACTTCATATGGTTTTGCAAAAAATAAGATTGTTCTGCCACAAAAACGACGTACGTAGTTGCGAATGTACATGCCTAACAATAAGTACACACCTATTGACGAAATTTGCTTACGAAGTATTAAATAATCATTTAATAAATTAGATATAACTATACGTTGGTATATAAAAAGTATGAACATTGATTAAAAAAGTTATTGTCCTTGAATTATTTAATTTTTGCTACTATTACGAATAACTTAAAATAGCAGTGCTAATATTATAAGACACGCATATTTTAATAAATAATCATCGTTAATAAATTTATCAGACGTATATAGGTAATATTATTATTTTAAATTATAAAATGTGGTTTATATCAACATAAATTAGCATATTCTTTTCGAATGAGTAGCATACAAAGTAGACGCAACTTCAAATTAAACTTCTATTATTGGAAAAGTATACGTTTTAATAACACTATTTCTAGATTATTGTGCTATCCAACCTTTTTCTTTTACAAAATGATGATTTTGAAATGTATACGATTTGACAAAGTCAAATGCTAAAATCCTTTGAGAAACTTTGCATAACGTTAAACAGAAGTTTCCTGAAAATGGACGCTACTTGCTCTTGAATTCCTTCTTTGAGATTATTCAATGTTTGTGGAGCATCAAAAATCATCTATTGCTCCACAACATTTAATATTGAATGAACAGAGATCTACAGGTAAGACCGGGGGAATGACACCACCTTAACACTCAACCTCACTAGAGATGAAACAGATATCCGGTAACTATCCGGTATCCGGCCTATCCGGCTCAAATTTACTATCCGGCCGGATACCGGATATTCAAAAAACTACCACAATTCAAAAAATTAACTGAAATACATAAATATTTGTAAGGAAAAATAATATTACAATAGTTTATATTATACATACCGTTTATTTTAAACTAAGAAACAAAATTAATTCTCAAAATTAACAAGTGATAAATTATGGTAAATAACAACTCAATTTTCCCCATTCTTTAGCAACAAGCGATTTCGTTTATCTTCATAAATAAGGCCAACTTAAAAAAAAACTCTTTTGCTATAAACGCTACTCCAAGGAGCTGAAAGATACAATTTGGCAAATTTTGGCAAATTTGGGAGCTTTTTAATTTAGTTGACCACCAAGTGTACTGGTCCCGACTATGATCGATTTGAACTGTTTTTAAATAATAGTCAATCTCACTTGCAATACTATTTTTTTGTGGGCCATAGCACTGAATATTATCTTTTCTACGAATTATCAACAAATATTTATGAAAACACCCGCATCTACCTGATCTTTTAGCTCGCCGGATATTCGGCCGCCGGATATCCGGCTATCCGGCTTCGAATTCAAATTTACCACTTTATAAAATCCAACGGTTATATTATCATTGATAGTGTGTTTATGTATTTGAGAATCGCTGGTGGATACGTTAAAAGTGATATTTTTTTGCATTTTTGGTGGTTTAAGGTAAATTCTTTGTTTGGTATACTGATGATGTAAGCACGATGTTAAAAGAAATATGATTATTACAGTGGATGCAAAATATTACAGTAAATTATCATCGCCGACTTACCGTGGCATTCTTAATCTGCAATTTATCACATGTCTTGACCATATAATCAAAAAATATCGTGGTTTGCCATATATTTAAAAGTTGCGCTTAATTTAAGGGCAAGGCGTTGTAATGTTTCAGGGAACGACACTGCCTGCTTCTTTTATGACGGCAAATACAGGTAACCCTCCTATACCACGGTAGATAGGTTCCTTGAAAATGCCGTATTTTAGGAGGGCTACCTGTACATTGACTTTGTGGACAAATGGGTACAGTGCCTTGCATAGCAAAAATGGTTCCATATGGCTTGCATGAATTTGTGATATAAGCAGATAATTTTGTGGAAGATTTATTTATTTAATTATTGTAACAAAGTGCGTGTCTTCTCTTGCCCCGTTGATGGGGCAAGAGGCAACAAATTAAATATTTAAAAATAATAAGTTTTTTCTGAAAAATGCGTTTCTTTTTCTTTTAGATTTTTAGGCTAAACATACTAAACATTTTACATTTTGGACCGTTTTGCTTACTTGTCTTTCAAAGGCTTAAGGGGTCACTCCCCTCTACTCGTAACTTTGTACTATCACATTACCATTTATTTTACAAAACTCTTTAAATGGTAAACATTTTACTGAAATGGCACTTGGTTCAGTTTTTTGCTGATAAGAACCAGAAGTTTGGCGAACGTGGAATCACGAAGTCACCAGAAAGTTGGCAAAGGTCATTAAAAAAATGTTAAAATTATAATTGATTAAAATGTACTTATTATTTGTAAAAAAATCGAAATTACTTTCTGGCCAAACCGATGTATCGTTCAAACTGCAACCTGTACGATTTGCAACGTCTGAAGAACATTATTTTTAATAAATTCGCGGCTCTGTGTTACCTATATGTTTGCATTTTTAATAAATTGTGAATTTGTAAAAATTTAAACAAATGTAAAAATGCAACAAAACTGTAACAGAAAAACACACGTAATTTTTAGTAAAGGACACCTTTAAATTTCAAGTTATAAATAGGCCATCTTATACCTACATACATATGGTCCCATATATTTTAATTAACATAACGTATATATGTATAATAACAAATTAAATAATTTTTTAAATATACCTATCTATAAATACTAATTTATATATTTAAAAAATGTTGATATTACACAACATCATTTTTATAAATAAAATTAGATACCAATTTGGGATTTCTATAGTAGGTATTGCATAAGTAACGACATTTTTATGAAATTTGTTATCGACTTTTCTTCATTTTTTGTTTTTCTGTACGTAATAATTAAAATAAAATTTAATAAGCGTATATAATAAACCGCTTCATAATTATTTAAGAAAAACGTTTTTAATTATCCGGATAAAAAATTATATACTTAATACATTCAGTGGAATTGCATTATTTTTGAGGAAGTTGATCGCAATAGATAAATATTTATAAGGTTAATAATTTGCATTAATTTAATTATGAATTTCAACATGATTTAAAGCGCACACAAACCTTTTTTTAACATTTTTATGTACTTTAGCATCAAAAAATTTAAATTTAAAATTAATTTATTATTTTATAATCGTCTTGGTTCAAATTAAATCGGTTACCTTTAATAAAAATATTTAACATTGCCGACTGACATTGCTTTGGTTTTTAAGTCAAGGACCTTTCCAATAATCATAAACAATGCAACACTTTAATTAATAAGTATTCTTAGTTTTATTTGTCATTATTAATATCTTATTTTTTTATATGTTAATTTTACACCCTTGTACATTTTTTTCTATTATCAAATATTGTATTGTAATAGACATTAAAATTTATACTTCTAAAGAAACAAATTTTATATTTTATATAATTAAAATCAAGATTTATTGTAATTTTTATAAATTTAATATCTTTTTGATTTCTTAAAAAATTGTTTTTATTTTACAAGAAAAACTTATTAAGAAAAAAAAACAGTACATACAATTGGACATTTTGCATTTTCTTTGATGAGTTTTTATATATTTTTTTTATTATTTTTATTTTTCAACTTAGCAATACTTTTTTTAAATTGTTTTAAAAAAGTTGTCATAAAGATAGTAATTTATTAACCAAAAAAAAATAATAACTCTTAATTTGTAAATTTAGAGTTAAAGAATTATTTTTGTATGATTGTATTTAAATTGTTATTGTGCAGTGACGCATTAACATTAAATACTTATTATTTTGTTTAAGCATATTTGGAATAATAAACAATATTAAAATGTCGTTAACAATATCAAAAAAAAATTATTTTTATTTATAACGAAATTGTTAGTTTTGCTTGTTAATAACTACCTAGAATTATTTTAAAAAAAATTATTTTGATTTCTAAGCTTTCCCATTTAAAATACATAAAAAATTTAGGGTTTTTTATATCCTATAACTTAGGGGCATTTTATGCTACTATAATTTCCATTGATAAAGAATTTCCATATGTAGATAATTTGATGCTCTTTACATTGATGCGCTTACTGTAATTTATTTGTAACCCATATATTTCGAGCTATATATTTTATAAAAATCATTTTTTTTATGAAATAATATTTTTCGTATTTAACATCAAAATCAAAACTGTCAAAGATACGGCTAAAAAGTCCATGATAATATTATGAGAAATTTAATTTTCTACAAAAAAGATGCTATGTATAAAACTGATAAAATGCATAGCTTCAAAAATATGGAGCATTTAATAAGTTTTATTTTAAAAAGTTGATAAAATAATAAGCCTTGTGTTATTTAAACTACAAAATAGGTTTTTTTTAATTCTAACTGAACAAAATATTCTCAGTAAGGAAATATTTCTCGATTGAAGAATTCACTTTCATTAATAGTTGTCATTATTAAATGCTTATATTAAGATTATAAATGTGGTTTCAAAGAATTAATTTAAAAATTTTTATTAATATATGTATTTGAACTCGCAAAACTACTTATGAACTTATTTGTGAAAATACTTTTGTAAGTAAAAAAATTGATTGGTTTAAAAAAATTTTTGTCCAAAATTTTGTCAAAATTAAAGTACTTACAAATAAAATTAATAGCCGAAACTTTTAGGCTTTTTTTTATATATTCAGCCATATTTTACGGCGGGAGCAAAAAAAAATTAAATGTTTGTTCAAAATAAATCGCACTAAACTACTATATTTTTTTTAAAATAATCTTAATTTGAAAAAATGAAAAATATTTATTTCATGGTAAATGGATCGTCCTAATGCAACTATTATACAGATATTTATTCACATATTTACGGCTTAAAAAGTTTTTAATGCTCAATATAATCTGTCGTAAGAAAAAAATATATCTACAATTATTTTAGGGTTGTTATCAAATAAAAACAATTAATTACTGCTTTACACAAAACAAGACGTATAATTATGTAATTTGTGTTTTATTTTCAAAAAAAAATCAAATTATATTACTAAAAGAAATAACTAAAAGAAATAAAATAATGACTTACATTTTTCAAATATTGTTTATTTCAAATACGCAATTCCGTTCACTAGTTGAACACTTCAAACTTGAGGGTTATCATGCCACAACAAAACTAACAGTTTAAAGACCGGCCGAAAAACTTAGGTAGTCCAGTTTTATAGTAACCTTCATCAATATTTCATTACATGGAAAATACCGGCCGACGATCGAATTAAGGAGTAACGAAAAAACATCATTTGGAAATACTTATTTGATTATTATGCTATTACACCAAACTTAACACTTCTCGGAATTTGACCGTCACAATTTTGGTCATTGTTAATAAAATTCAACTTATGCGGTCCATAAATACAAGATTAAAAATTAAGCTTATAATAAGAAAATCCGAACAGTTTCAGAAAATATAATTAAAATTTTTTTTGATTGTTAGACTAATAAGTAAATACTTGCATTATTATTTTATAAATTAATTTTTTTTTTTTTGGTTGTAAATATTTCAAATCGACGTTTTATTTTCTTCTAAATCATTAACTGCACTCAGCTGCTAGAAATCCTCGATAATATCTTCTCAAAGTCACACATATTCAAATTACCCAAACGATTTTAGTTTTTGGAATACGTACACTATTAACAAAAAACGTGTATTTCAACAAAAACCGTTACAATAATAATATTACAATCTAAATGGATACAATTTATATTACATGCCTTAAAAGTATTTCAAATAATTTATAGATTACAAATAAAACGATACATACAAGAGCGTAATGGAGAATTTTTAGTTTTTCTTGTCTTTTTAACGCTTCGGGCATTGTTTCATAAGTGTCTTTTAGTATATAAAGCCCAGTTCCGATAGCATTCGCCTTAATATAATCATCCCAATTGATAGTCTTTGGATCAAAATAAAACTT
Source organism: Sinopyrophorus schimmeli (assembly GCA_036325965.1). Classification (NCBI taxonomy): domain Eukaryota; kingdom Metazoa; phylum Arthropoda; class Insecta; order Coleoptera; family Elateridae; genus Sinopyrophorus; species Sinopyrophorus schimmeli. The sequence goes on along the minus strand of JARFIZ010000089.1, from coordinate 2,268,425 downwards.
TTCCTGGTCGATTTCACTTAAAGACTTCCATAGAGATTGAGTGTTAGTGTCTTCGAATTTCCAAACGTTTGTCATAAAATATGATAACACATCTAACATTTTATGTATCTTTGCGTATTGTTTCTGCATTCTAGAAAAAAATCTGACCTAAAGCAACTTTTAGACACAGTTCAATATAATATACACTGCCACGTCTAAACAGGACTAAATGAACTTGCATTATTCGCAAACTTGTACTTAATTGTGATTCTAAAATTTCTCGTCAAAGTATTCGAGAGTTATCACGACGACCCTGTATACTATTTTAAATATTAATCATTATATTTTGAATTATTTTTAGTTAATTTATGCACAACATTGTAAGTGTCCAATTAGAATCATTTGTATGTGGGTCATTCTATATAAAATCAACAAATGGGGTGTGCCGCATGATTTTAAATTTTAATAAAAAAAATTGTAGATGATCTTTGTGGTGCCAGAAATGTTAAACCACCATCATTTTTTTTGTTTTATTGTATAACTTCTGATCCGTACCCATCCGAAGTCAAAAATTGGGTCAATTTTATGCTTGTACATAATGGGCTCTAGCTTTTTATTTAGAACAGGTATTGTTTTCATATTTATTTGTAAACATAGCACTTTTAAAAAAATCATATTTCTTCAAGAGGTGAAAATAACAGAATGGCACTAATTGGACTTCATTAACGAAGATATGGACTACATTTTTTGAAAATTTCAGATTTTTATTTTTTTTTCTACATGGGTTTTTTTGGGGTCAAAGTTTAGCTTTTTTCAAAATTATCAAATTTTACAATATTTTTTTTCGTAGAAGATTTTATTCTAGGCCAATGATAATTATGTCACAACATCACAGGAGTTAGTACTTTATTGTAAAAAAAATCAATCCTTAATATGCAAAAGGGTTGACACAGGATCCAATCAAATATCGTAAAATTGAGAAAAAATTGTGAAAATTTGGGATGGTCACCATCTTCTTTCTAATTGTTTTAGTTTAATTTTATTGTATTATATAAAATGCACATTTATGACCCTTTCAAATGAAGTAACAACCATTTCAATACCTGTTCTAAATAAAAAAAACTAAAGCCCATTATGTACAAGTATGATATTGACCCAATTTTTGACTTCGGATGGGTACTGATCAGAAAATATACAATAAAAAAATAAATGGTGGTGGTTTAGCATTTCTGGCACCACAAAGATCATCTACAATTTTTTTTATTAAAATTAAAAATTATGTGGCACACTTTTTAATTAAAATTTGGTGATTTCATATGGAATGACGCATGTTTAATGGAATATAAAAATTTAGAAGAAAATATGGATAAATGTACAAATTTTTTTGCGTTTTCTTTGCAAGTGGAGCTTCTAGGCCTTCTATTTGTATTTTTTAAACGTATTAAACATAAATTTTGACACTTAATGTGTCATCTCGCCAGGCAAAGTTAATTGCTTTGCGGTTACTCTAACGATAAATATCAAAACTAGTATAAAAAGGAATCTTCGTGCATTGTTGTAACCATTATTATTAAACACTTACATTTTTGGTTTACCTATCAAATATAGACAAGTATCCGTAATGAATGCTGGCACATCATGTAAAATAAATACTACAAACAAATATAAGTAGTAATTAGAAATCATGAAACCAAATGGATACCACACAGACGATTTGCTTGCTGCAATTGGTCTCAATTCCTTCAAGTTCTTCAGAATAACACCTGAAACCAAATACGGTTACTATTTAAATAGTTTAAGGTTGTCACCAATATTAATTTCAAATAAAATTAGTTTGTTAATTTTCTACTCCAACAGATTATTTTCAAAAACATATTTATATTAATAAGAAAAACAATTATTGATCTTTGAAGTTATACTTCTTTTGGCGCCTTGAGAGTAAAATTTTAGTAGGCAACGCAAGTTGCGCGCGCACAGCTAACAAAAATTTGACAGTAGAAGTTAGCCGTCTGGGTAAGTAAATTAATTATTGTGAATCGCGCTTAAAACCGAGTGTGCACATTCGAGCTCAAAGTGGCACATTCCGATCTCGGGAAAATGAAGCGCGCCGCTCCGCGTCGCGCTTCATTTGCCTCCCTCGCTCGGAAATGTGCCACTTTTCGCTCGAATGCGCACATTTTCGTATTTATTGATTTACCATAATTAATCTTTTCACTTTGAAATAAAAAAATTAAATGTTCAGTAAATATGGATTTTATGTTCAAGAAACGTATTTACCATAGCAATGAGTGGAAGTGAGCAAAAAAATACAATAATTTTGTAGGTGATAGTGAGAAAAAACGATTAAATTATTTATTTAAATTTTTGTCTAATTTATTATTCTAAACTTTGTGAACTGAGCTTAAAATCCAGTTTTCACATTTTCGTATTGATTGATTTACCTTAATTAATCTTTTCACTTTCAAATAAAAAAATTAAATGTTCAGTAAATATGGATTTTATGTTCAAGAAACGTATTTACCATAGCAATGAGTGGAAGTGAGCGAAAAAATACAAGAATTTTGTAGGTGCGAGTGAGACTTAAAGTGTGCACCCAAAAGGATGGCTGCCACCTTAGTGATATAATTTTTTATAATTAATTATCTTAAATCAAATTGTAGATATTAATTTTCCGTTTTGTAAAATAAAAAACATTTTTCATCAAAGTCAACCGTATACAGGGTGTGCCAAATTGAGTAGGCTAACGGTTTCCAGAAAAAAAAATGATGAAAATCATTTTCCACATTCTTTCAATTTGGTTACTGTATATATCCATACTTTTGCATATTCACATCCAATCTTTTAAAAATTTTAACGATTGGTTGTTTTTTTTTTGGAAAACTGTTAAAGTATGTTTGTGCAGCAACGCATGAGCTTTTGTAACATTTAATATAAGTACAAAACATATCATACTGCTCAGTTAAAAACTTTGTCATTTTGAATTATTTATAAGGTAATTATTATTATTATTTAAAAAACTTACAATATTAGTCAAAAAATAAATATAATGACGTTGGCTTGTATTATGCTGTTTTATTGCTCTTAGATGATTCATGGCTACTTGATTTAAAACAGAAAAATTAAATATTGTTAATAATTTTTTATTTAAATATGTGTTGTTATACATCGTTGAAAAAAGAAAAAAAATTTAATTTAACTATGTAAAAATTCAATATGGTGTCCATTTAAAATAAGAAAGTTGGTATCAATATCTAAGAAGCCGCCATTTTGAATTTAATTTTGACTTAATTTCTATTTGTATTTTATAAAACCTAGTAACTTTTATATTAATTTTTTTTTTATAAATTTTATAATTACAAAGTTATTTGTCATTAAAGAAAATAACAATTTTCAATTTTTTTACGATTACTTCGAAACTATTCGGAATTTTAAAATTATCTTAACGGAATCTGAATAGGCACCTAAAACTGCAAAACATTGCCCATTTAACTAAACTTCTATCGCCACTAATGAGGAAGATACCCTGTATACATTTATTTGAAAACCGTTCGTTTCCTATATGTCACGCTGTATAAAGTATTTAAAATACGTTAATAATATTTGTATGGAATATGCTGCCCCTGGTGAGAATAAACAGCATTAAATTCTTTGTTGCGGATCCTTTTAATGTTTATTTACATGTTGCTAACGTATACATGATGTTACCAATACTTGCACGTGTGATATCTATAAATACGTTTATTGAATATTTTCTACGAAAAATTGAAGTTAGAAAAGTGATAGAAAATAGAAATAGGAACTATTGCTTTCAGTCTGTAATTTGAAAATTAGTAGCGCCAGCTACTGTCCGCGAAACGTAATAACTAGAGGTACACTTCTACGGTAAAGGTTTGTGGATGTAATTCTAAGTGTCGATAAAAACTGATTTATACCGGGTGTTTCATTCATAGTGTTACGAGCTTATAACTCCTAAGCTAATAAAATTTCTTTAATTTATACACTATGAACTGGCATAAATAGAAATCTTGTACTACTTTTGGTTTAACCGGAAAGCTTGTGGCACTTTACTGAAATACTGTATAATCCAAAATAAAAAAAATTTTGAAATTATTTATTAATCAAATGGTTACTTGTTATACATTTTTGGAAAGGCCTTGACGAGCCTTATTTAATTATTACAAACAGTAATACTCTTTTCTTTAAGATACGAAAGTTTCGGCTAAATCGAAAGTAGTACAAAATTTATATTTTTGCCGGTACATAAATTATATACATTAATTTTTTTTATATTTGTACTTTTTGAAATTTTTGTTAATTTAGGAGTTATAAGCTCGTGGCACTTTAAATAAAACACCCGGTATACTTAAAGTATGTCACCCTATATATGCTTTATTGCAATTCATAAACTCAAACAAATCATAAAATACGTTAAAACTTACCAAGTGTTACAGGATTATGTGTGGAACTAACGCAATTATAAATGGGTACGCTGTCGTCATTGTTTCTTCCGTTCCTACTTGTTAAAAATAATAGCAATAATAATAAAAACAAATTATTAAAAAAAAATTACGAGTTATCTGTGCTAATTTTCCAGCCAGCTGCTATTATACAATTCACAACAAAATCAGCTGGGATAAAATCTAGAACGGTTTCCTTATGTCCTAGTATCACATGTATTAATCCAACAGCAATTCCTGCAACAATGCCCGGAAAACCGTTAACGTTATCCAACCATCCTGAGAGGGGTTCCCGATTAGAGCCCAATACTAAATACATAAAAATGTGCTAATTAATGTATCAAAAAACAGACAAAGATACCCAGGTAGGAAGGCACCAATGGGCAAGACCAGGCCCAAGCTTCACCCAGGCGTCATGCCAGTGTTCCAAGCCTTGGCGCAAGCCCCAATCGAGCCTTGGCTGAGCATTGGGTAAACACTGGTCCAAGCTTTGGATGATAGCCATGTTCCAAGCCTTGAAGAACGAAAAATTTGAGCTCTGACCAAGCTTTAAAATATAATTAATAATTATTCGAAAAATCGCACCGTTGGGTCTAACCTTGTACTAAGCCTGGCCAGTGGTGTCTTTCCAAGGCTCGATTGTAAAATATCGCACCATTGGGCTTAGTCTTGGATCAGGCTTGGGGTCAGTGGTGACTTCCCAAGACTCGGTTGAAAAATTACGCACCATTAGACCTAGCCTTGGACCAGGCCTGGCCCAGTGGTGACTTGCCAAGGCTTGTTTCGAACATATCGAACCATTGGTACAAGCTTTGGACGAGGTCTGGGCCAGTAGTGACTTCTTAAGGCTTGACAAGTAACAAATGGCCCAAGGATGGGCCACTTGTCAGCATTGGCAAACCCTTTCTGGGTACTTTAAGCATATTTGGACAAACTTTAGAAAAAGTTTACTAACTTATCGAAGGTCGTACAACAGTGATTGGTAACCCTGCAGCTTCATCTTTGACAAAACCTTCGGCAATCGCTTTAGTTAAAGTGTAAGTATTCGGCCATTCTCCTATAATTCTAAAATTTGTTGTGCCTTCTGATTAAATTACAAAAAAATACTTACTTGGGCGTTTTGAAAGTTAAAGCTTCTCGACTGGTTTTCTCTACAAGGGATAAAATGTTCTTCGTTGTGTATGGAGAAGAATAGAACTGTTCCTTAATGTTGTTTCGGACACAATTAGAATATGCGGTAGAAACATGAACGAAAGACTATAGTAAAAAATTATGTAGTTGCTATTTATTAAAAATGATGAGCAATTTATTAACCTTTAAATTTTGCATTTTTTTCGCTAACAGTAAAAGATCCTGCGTGCTTCTTACGTTTGTATAAACTGCAGTTCTGATATGCTCATCAAAACGCACGGTAGCCGCACAATGAAACACACAATTGACATTATTGATTAGCATTTCTCGATCTTCATCGTTTAAACCCAAATTGGGCAGTCCACAATCTCCATTTATTAATATTATTTTTTGTTCGCATTTTGGATGTGTTTCTTTTAAACCTTCGTAGATCTAAAAATTAAAGCATTTTAACAATATAAAAAAGAAATTGTATTTTTATTTAAAAAAATACAAATACACTTCTAAATATACTGGTTTGTTCTAAAGTGAACATTCTTTGTCATTGGGCAATCACTCTATGGCAGAAGTTCCCAAAAAACGACCCGCGGGCAAGATACGGCCCCCAAGTTGTTGCAAGTTGGCCCTCGAACTTGATTCAAGCTCTCAAATATACGTATATAGATAATTATTTTCTTAAAATTGTGGCGCGCAAAAAAACATCTTTGTAATATTTGGGCCGCTAATCAAAAAGTATGGGAACCCTTGCTCTATGGTTTACCCAACGTTTGCTTTACGAGAGGCACAATTTAAAATGCCCCGTTTACACTATGCAAATACCTCTGACAGATTGACATTTAGCGGTGAGTTTAAAATTAAAAGTCAAACATAACCTATCTTTTTTTGCATAAGCAATATCAAATCCGTTCAGATTAAAACTTAATTTTATATAATACGAACGAATAAAACGCTTTTTTTAATAAAATGTAAAACAATAATAAAATAATATTAAGTGTATGTCGATAGTATCGTGACTATTTTATTGAATTAAATCCATTCCGGTACTTTTAAAATTTTGAAAAATTACAGAGCCGTATTCTACCGAGAAATCAAAATCTATATTTAGTGTTTTTAAACTCTACAATGCCACACTTAAAAAGATTCTCAGCAGACTTTGTCTTGCGTAAAAGAACTATAAAACCTTTTTGTAGAGAATACACGGTATCAGACGAATAAGTACTGAAACTTGACCGTGTGATACCTGACACCAATCTAATTTTGCATTGTAAAACGTTTATTTTTTATAGTATAACAAATTAAATTTTATCCCCGCCTCACAATTGACATATTTTGCTGAAGGTGTACAATTGTGACACCTGCCATAACTTTTTTCTTTTCGGATATAATCGATTTTACGCTTCGAGAACGTATTCTACAGATAAATTGTAGTTTCTTCCTAAATTTATAATCTTATTTTTAAAACTAAGTAGTTTTTGAACTATGTAAGATACGCACTTGTGACTTTGCTTAAGATGCAAAATAGCCTTAAATTGGTTTATAAAAAATAGTATTAGTACCTACACGTATAATTTCTTAATAAACAACATTTTGCAAAAAGATTAAAATTGAAAGTGATGTGCACAATTATTTAATGAAATTTAGTGAACACAACTATAAAGCCAAGATTACACTTACGACACTTTTCCAAAGTTCCTGAAATCGTTTTTCTATAGATTTTCCTTTTTTAGGACGAAGAAGTAAATATATACACTTCACATCGCAGCAACTTCGAAGTAATTTTTCTAAAAGTAGTTTTCCTAAAAATCCAGTCGCTCCTGTTATAAAAATTGAAGTTTCCGAATAAAATTCAGAAATCTGTGAGATTTTTTCGCCGTTACAGGTCATTCTGGATAATTTTAATGTGACCACAACTTGAACTACACTATTAAAGTACGAATTTGGAATTTGCTGCAATAGAAAATTGAGTACCTATACGTGCGATAAATTCACAGTCTCTGATAAAAATGATATTAATTAGGAAATTATATAGACATGTTTACGCAAATGGATAAGTATTAATAATTGCTTTTAAAATTAATGAACTTCAATTAAAGGCTTACCTTTAAAAAACATTGAAAAAAATTAAATTAAATGACCGTACCGCAATAAAATATATAGGTACATTAATTTAAAAGTTTGAAAAATAAACAAACATAGTTTTTGTTAGATACAATGACGGTTATATAAAAAAAAATTGTGCTTCTTCTTCTTCTTTTCTTCTGTTTATTGCACATAGTGTGTGAAGTTTTATAAAACATACGAAAGGAAATAAAAGCGTTTTCAAAAAAAGCATGGCGCTGCATATATTTATCCATATATCCCAAGTTTTAATTTTTAGTTAGCAATTTAAAAATTAATTCAACTAATCTTTTTCAATTTTTTTATTTATTTTTTTAATTTTTTTATTTAATTCATTTAGTAATTAACTTTGAGTTTTAATACGCTGAACTAATTGATTTACACTTGTAAATATTTATTTACATTATTTATCTTTACGGCGTGTGAGAGATTACCTTGAGTTTTAATCGAGAATCAGCGGAGCAGAGAGCATTAAACTGCACGAAACTAAACTTAGTCTTAAACTAATTATTACGGAAGTCGACTACGCTTATATGTGTGGTTCGGTATTAGTAACAGAGCTTCCAGAAAGAACGAGATAATTCTCATCTTTAACGATACCCAAATTCAAGCTTTTATAAGATAATTGTTTCTCGAGCGCGTGTTTAGATTAATGTATTGCGTTTGCTTACATTAATCTTTCACGTTCCATTAAATTAATCTACCGCGTTTGCTATAATAACCTAAACACGGGTGTTATTTAACTTTCAAAATTTAACATTGTTTAAAAACTGACCATTTATAATTTTGTCTTCGCTTTAAAGAAACGTTGTGTATAAATGAATTAATATTTTAGTCCACTGGTACTGTAATATCCTATGAAAAAAATATTCTACAAAAAAAATTGTTTTTGGTATTAAAATGCATTTTTTCAGTTATACACCTATTTAGATACATTGTGCTTAACATACTTTGTTAAAAACTACCAATTGAATATTACACAAATTTTGTTTTTAATATTTTTTATTACTAGTAATTTTTTAATCAATACAAACTTAACAATATAAACATGAGTAATTAATAAATATTATGACAATACTAAATTCCATAAAAGAACTTCTAATATTTTATATATTCCAAGTGTCAGTAGAATGACAAAAAAGTAATGTATAATTTTTAATACTTGTTGCCTCCGTAGAGCTTTTGCCATTGTTTCATAGGTGTCTTTTAGTATATAAAGTCCAATTCCAATAGCGGCCATCTGAGTATAACTAGCCCAATGAATACTTTTGACATTGAAATTAAAATTCTGTTGGTCGATTTTGTTCAAAGAATTCCATAAAATTTGTGTATTTGTATCTTCAAATTTCCATTCGTTTTCCATAAAATACGATAATGCATCTATCATTTTATGAACTTTTTTATATGCTTGTCTCATTCTAAAAATGATTTTAAATAATATCTAATACACTCTATTATAATAAATTATATTAATTAGTCCAGAAAAATGTCAATTATATTTTTAGATCGGTGATAAATAAAGAAAACGCGCTGTATATAACATTTTATCACATAATATTCCAAAAAAAAATTATAAAAGTTAATATCTCAAGAATATGGAAATTATTTCTTTTTATATTTTATATTAATCAAAGCTTTACGATAATTATTGCAATAACACCCTAAACCTATTTTTACCATAAGTCGCAAGTTTTTTATTTTTATTGCAAGAATAGAGTATTTTAACGCAAATTTAAATATTTTCACAGTGGCCAAAATAAATTTAAAAATAAAGAAGTGCAATAACAAATATTACTAATTCTCCTGCAAAATAATGGCTGGCTAACTTCAAAGCGAGACTGCGGGAATGATATACGTGTGCTTACAAGGTCTGTTCAGAAAATAACCGAATACAGTCGAACCTTAATACGTCGAAGTTGAAGGGAAACTAAAAATAATTCGAGTTATCAAAAATTCGAGTTATTGATATACAAATATTAACGTTGAAATAGGCAAGTCCTAGGGAAACAAGTTCAAGTTATCAAAAATTTTTTTTTTGTTTTTGTGTCCACGGACTTTGTTTCAGCTAAACCATTACATGGAAAGAATAGCTTGTTTATTTAGCTTTAAGTTTCTTTTTTTAAAACAACGATATGATTATTTTTCACTTGAGATACCGGATGTTAAATAAAAACATCCCTTTGTCTTCAATCATTGATATCTCAGTAACCAATAATTGTACAAAAAATTGCAAAGCAGTTTTTAAAACTGGAAAATATGCTCTACAAAAACTGCTACAATTTTTAGGAATTTTTTTCCTTCTTTAGCGTAAATTTGAAAAAACATAATAAAAAGAATAATTTATCGTTTTTCAGAAAATTGACGGCTAAGTTACAAATATTCATAAAATGGCTAATGTTAAGCATGACTTTTATAGCTAAATATACCCAAAAAAACTATGTGAAGTTATAATTGGATCTAGCAAACTTTTTTGTTTCCTTTAATTTTAATACCCTTTAATTTTTTTCCTTTAGTGTAGTTAATTCCAAAAATTCATTTTTTAAATCACGACTTATCTGGTTACAGGATACTTACTTTGCCGGTTTACTTCTCACATAAAAGAAAGCATCCATAAAACATGCGGGAATTGTGTGTAAAAGAAATGTCCATATTAAATAAGCGAACTTATTACAACAGGGTATTGCGAAAGGATACCATATTGATGATAAGGTTGCAGCATTCTTTCTTGCTGCACTAAAATATTTTATTACGTCATCTAAAAAAAATAATATATAGTTAATTCCAACACATAATGCGATTTTTTAAGATTGAGAAAGTTTTGAATTTGACGCCAAAATTTTTAGTTTATTTCATATTTTGAATGTGGTTAAATCATAAGAATCTGGTTAATTTCGCTGCCAACATCAATGATTTCGGTAGTTGCACTTGCGTTTTTTTGTTTTTATTCTCGTTTAGAATTTTATTGTTTGTTACATTTGTATGAAACTCTAAAACAGGTTTTTTTTAATTATTAATCGATCATCTCTGTTCAAGCCGCCATTGGCAATTCCTGGCTAGCAGATCTTTTATCCAGTACTACCAACAGAAAAATAAATTAATACAACGCCAAATTCCAAATGTTCTCAATCTTAAAAGATCACCCTCTATTCCAAATGTAAAATAAAGATTTTATACAACATAATCTTTCAATTATGTTACATTTATACTAGTTAAATTAAAATAAAGAAATATATTTTGTTTTACTTCCCAATAAAATTTTAAGAACATTACTGGAAATACTTTTAAAAGAACAAAGTTAAATAATTAAGTACCTATTCATTGGAAAATCATTTGTCTTTATTTGAACTGTACAAAAAAAATTTAAAAGTAATATATTATTTACTTGCCAATTGTATTATTCAATTTGTTTCATACAGTTATAATAATACAAACATAAAAACTCAAAAACCAATAAGTATAACTTACACCCTAGAATAGGATTTTGTGCGGAACTGACACAGTTGTAAATAGTGATTTTGTTATCGTTCTTGCTTCTGTTCCTATCGATTAAAAAAAAATTATTTTATATAAAAATTTGATATAGGTAACTCACAAAGAATCTGTACCAATTTTCCACCCTGCGGCTATTATACAATTTACAACTAAATCAGCTGGAATCAAATCGTAAACACATTTTAGATTTCCTGGTATCACACGCACCAATCCAACAGCAACTCCTGCCAAAATGCCTGATATACCTTGAATACCATCTACCCACCCTGTGAGAGGCTCTTTATAACAACCTAATACTGAAAAGATAACAATATAATTTTGTAAACGTATCACAAAATAGAAATTTTAAAAAAATTGCATATTTGATATAGGTACCTACAGTGAACAAAAAAAGTATTTGAACACCCATATTTTATTGTTTATTACAAAATATTTTTACATAATAGCTGCAAAAGTGATATGTATCAATTGCTTACATATCATACAATATACATATAAGTACTGTACTAACGTCAGTTAGTCTATTGCTATAAAATGCAAATTTATTCAAACAAGAAACTATTAAAATAAAAAAAAACAGGGTATTGAAATACTTTTTTTGTTCACTGTACCTATTCCAAAAAAACTTTTGTAAATACGGTATTTTAATAAAAGTTCTTTCTTCTATTGTAATATAAAAGAAGAACGTACTTCAAATTTTAACTAAAAATTAGGACGTACAAATAGCTATATTGGTGAGTGTATTCACTTACTCACAGACGGTCGAACAATGGTCATTGGTAATCCTATACATTCTTCCCGAACAATATCTTCAGCAATCGCTTTAGTTATAGTGTAAGTATTAGGCCATTTTCCTATAATTCTTTATTTCATTGTGCTATCTGACTAAAATGCAAAACATTACTTACTCAAGCGTATTGGAATTTAACGCTTCTTCGCTATTTTTCTCAACGATTGATAAAAGTTCATTCGCAGTAAATCGAGAAGAATAAAACTGTTCTTTAATTTCGGGTGTAACACAGTTCGAATATGCAGTAGATACATGAACAAAAGTCTATAATAATAAATAATACGATCACTATTTATTAAAACGGTTAAATAATTTATGAACCTTTAAATTCTTCATTTTTTTTGCCAACGATATGAGATCCTGTGTGCTTCTTACGTTTGTGTAAGCGGCAGTTCTAATGTGTTCATCAAAACGTACAGTGGCTGCACAATGAAATACACAGTCAACGTTATTAATTAGCATGTTTACATCTTCTTCGTTCAATCCCAAATTTGGAAGTTCACAGTTTCCATTTACTAATACGATTTTTTGTTCAATTTTCAGATTATCTTTCATATCTTCAAATATCTAAAAATGCAATTTGTATAATATTAAATACCTTTTTTTTTTAGCAAAGCCCTAAATAAAATCTTATTGTTAAAAGGGAACCACAAAACATTACAGTGAACCAATCCTGCTTTTTTTTGGGATCAGTAGATAGCCCCACGAGCCCTACTCATAACTCTGAAAACATTTCCGGCGGAAATAAGTCATAGTGGCACAAAAGGTTTCCAAATTTATAAATCAACTGCGAAATGTCACTTGTAGATGGCGCTCGTATCACATTTGTATAAAGCTGCATGTAGGCCTCAGCTTACACGCTAATTTTAAAATTAATATCATTTAGAGATGAAACGGATAGCCGGTAACTATCCCGTATACGGCCTATCCGGCCGGATACCGGATAGTAAGTTAATATTCGGCCGGATACCGGATATTCAAAAAAACTACAATTCATAAAATTTGTAAGGAAAAATGATATTACAATGGCTTATATAATAGACACCGTTTATTTTAAACAAAAAAACAAAATTAGTTCTCAAAATTAACAACTTAGAAATGATGCTGAATAAAGACTGAATTTTCTCCATTTTTTAGCAGCAAACGATTCCGTTTATCTTTATAAATAAGGCCAGCTTAGGAAAAAACTTTTTCGCTATAAACACTACTTCAAGGAGCTGAAAGACACAATTTGGCAAATTTGAGTAGTTTTTAAAATTAGTTGACCACCAAGAGTACGCGTCCCGACTACAATCCATCCGAACTGTTTTCAACTAATACTCAATCTCACTAGCAATACTATTTTTTTGTAGGCCATAACACTTAATTTTATCCCCATTCAACGAATAATCAACAAATGTTTATTAAAACACCCGAATCTACCCGATCTTTTAGCTCGCCGGATATTAGGCCGCCGGATGTCAGGGTATCCGGCTTCGAATTTTGCCGGATATTTGGTATCCGGTATCCGGCCAAACAACTATCCGTTTTATCTCCAATTTACCATCCCTAAATACAAATATTTTAAGCGTGGAAATCGTTTTTATGTTTTTTACTGTTAAAAAGATCATTGAGCAATGTGCTACATTTTTAGTTGCTTAAAATTCATTTTTGAATTTTATTTTAAACTGTAAACTTAAATTGCTTTTTTGGCAACCCGATAGATGCTTTTAAGTTATTGTATTTGGTAAAATTCACAAGGTTTAAATACACACGTGCTAGAAACAAGAATTTGCATATTTAATTCTGTCATGGTGTGCTGCTTTTTATTACATCAATCCAATTCCGTCACATTTGGAATAAGTTATAAAAAATAAAACGAAGACGAATGTTTTTGTTCTAATTAATGGTGTTTTTTTTTCATTATGTTTAATTTATTTCTAATTTAACGGATCATTTTTAATTTTGTTTATAATGCATAATTTAATTTACATACTACTGTTAGTTTTGCCCAGCTCGCTGGACCCATAACTTAATAATTAAAGGTTTACTTTAACAATGCAAATGTAAAAAAAACGAACGATCTTAATACATTAGTAACCACTAGGGTGAGTAGGGAAAAATATTTTCTTAGGTGAAGGTACAATGTGATGCTTAGAAAACAAGAAATTAAAAAAAAAATTACATATTATGTGGAGTTATCTCACTAATTTTTAAAATTGATAATGAATTAATGTGTTTGATTTTTAATTTTTTTTTTTTCTGAGATTCTTTATTGACATTAAAAAATTTCTGTATATGATCATTTTCAACTCAATTTTGACTCGAATAAAAAATTGGAGCATCTATTTTTTTTAAATTGATTAAAGTGATTATGAATTTACGTTCTTTTTAAATATTTAAATGACTGCAAAGGGGACACTGCAGTTTTTAGATAAATTTTATATTTATATTAATTATCAATTTTAAAAATTAGTGGGACACCTTAAGACAGCGTGTCCTATCCTTTTTTTTAACATGCCTCTCTATATACATACTTTTTTATATTCAGAAATTGAATCAGACTTTAAATAAGGTCTAATTACAATTTGTTCGGACACGAGACTTGGGTTTTAGGAAGAAATCACTAGAAAACCATTAAGATACAACAGTAGGATAAACTCAGGATAGATGACCTACATTTCAAGTTATTGGTATTTTTTTAAACTATTAAGACCTAAGTCACAATTTTTGGCGAGGAGTTAATTTAGTTTATAACAAATTGTATTTACTAGATTTTTCTAAAAAATACTATGATGAACAAAACAAAAGTCTAACCTCAATATATGGGGCATCTATCCCAGTGGGGCAACTATCCCGACTTTACCCAAAGTATAATTTTTAAAACCTAATAGACAAATTAAAATCAACTACATTTTCACATTGCCTCCATGAACAACCAAATTGCCCCCATGTGGGGCATGGGACCCACGTTGGGAACACTGCCATAAGATATTTAATTTTTTTTTTTTTTAAAAGATTTTTTTTATGCGATTCCATTTTGTACCCTCAAACTAAAAAAAAAATGTTTCGACATTACCCTAGCAACCACACTAACAAAGTTTTGTCAAATTCAACGCCCTACATAAATTATTGTGTGTACCAGCCCTTAGCTATATTTATTATGATTGTATTATTAACAAAAGACCGACCAAGAATTGGGCAATAAAAAACTGGAAAATTCATCTTAATCAATTATTGCTAGATTTTAGACAATACGAAGGCCTTTGCTATTAATTATAAGATTGGTATTGTACGTTAGTACTTACGACATTGTTCCAAAGTTCCTGAAAACGTTTTTCTATTGATTTTCCTCTTTTCGATCGCAGAAGTAAATACACACACTTTACGTCACTACAAGCTCGAAGTAATTTTTCTAAGAGTAGCTTTCCCAAAAATCCAGTAGCTCCCGTAATAAAAATCGAAGTGCCCGAATAAAATTCAGAAATTTTCGATGTCTCTTCATTTTCACCAATCATTTTTCTGTGGTATTTAAAAATTTTAATTGTAATTTTTGACGACAAAATTTGCAATATTTCATGTGCATGCAGTAAATTAAAGATGGATTCAAAATAGGGAAACAATTAGTAGCAGAATTTATATCAAACGTAAATTTCGCAAGTAGTCGCTAGTTATTATAACACATCATAAATCGACATCAAAATATTGTTTGTTTATAATTTTTTAATCAAATAGGAAATACTAAGTATGTACAATAATTCATACACATCATAATAATTAGTTGTTAATAAAAATTAAACATATGTATAGTATTGCTATTTGAAATTATTTATCATTAGGTAAACATTTATCACTTATAATAATTATTATTTTTATTTCGGTAATAATAATCAATAGGAATTATTTTATATTTTCTTTTCATTTTTAGTTACATTATTATTTATAAATCAAGTTATTTCCTAGGAGTTTTTTATTCAAAACCAAATTAACCTTCCGTGTACTGGGGGGGTAAAACAAACGTAAACAATTTTTTTTTTGTAAAACCAGACGTTTGGTAATCGAGCTTAAAATCGAGAGTACACATTCGAGCTCAAAGTGGCACATTCCGATCTCGGGAAAATGAAGCGCGCCGCTCCGCGTCGCGCTTCATTTGCCTCCCTCGCTCGGAATGTGCCACTTTTCGCTCGAATGCGCACATCCGCGTGTTTATTATATTAGTATTAATTTACCGTGCGCTCCTCAAATCAAAAATTTTAATGTAATTTAGTAAATATCGATTTTATTTTCGAAAAACGTATTTACTATAGCAATGAGTGGAAGAGAGCGAAAAGATACGACAACCTCATTAGTGGAAGTGAGAGAAAACGAATAAAATTATTTAACTGATATTTCGCTTAATTTATTGACTTAACTTATTCTGAATCGTGCTTAAAACCGAGTGTGCACATTCGAGCTCAAAGTGGCACATTCCGAGCGAGGGAGGCAAATGAAGCGCGACGCGGAGCGGCGCGCTTCATTTGCTTCCCTCGCTCGGAAATGTGCCACTTTTCGCTCGAATGCGCACATCCTCGTGCTTATTACATTAGTATAATTTACCGTGCGCTCCTCAAATCAAAAATTTTAATGTAATTTAGTAAATATCGATTTTATTTTCGAAAAACGTATTTACTATAGCAATGAGTGGAAGAGAGCGAAAAGATACGACAACCTCATTAATGGAAGTGAGAGAAAACGAATAAAATTATTTAACTGATATTTCGCTTAATTTATTGACTTAACTTATTCTGAATCGTGCTTAAAACCGAGTGTGCACATTCGAGCTCAAAGTGGCACATTCCGATCTCGGGAAAATGAAGCGCGCCGCTCCGCGTCGCGCTTCATTTGCTTCCCTCGCTCGGAAATGTGCCACTTTTCGCTCGAATGCGCACATCCTCGTGCTTATTACATTAGTATAATTTACCGTGCGCACCTCAAATCAAAAATTTTAATGTAATTTAGTAAATATCGATCTTATATTCGAAAAACGTATTTACTATAGCAACATGAGGAAGGGAGCGAGAAGATACGATAATCTTGCCAATGCAAGTGAGAGGGAACGATTAAAATTATTCAATTAATTTTTCGTGTAATTTATTGGTCTAAATTATTGCCCATCATTAATAAATTGCCGTAAAATTCATTTGTATTTTAATAAGGAGGCAAGAATGAAATTCTTCTTAGGTTTTCTTTATATTTGGTATCGTAATTGACACGTGTCATTGGAATTTAGTACTCAAGAGAAGATTCAATAGTTTATTAATAAACGTCTATTCTAATGCATAAATAAATATGTGTTTTACTTAAACCTAAGGTACTGGAAGGTAATAAGGCCCACTTAGTGTTAAATATTTTTATTAAATAAACTAAGACAACTCATAACATATTATGAATTCTAAGTAATTTTTAGATATTTTTTTCTGAAAATAATTTATATTTAAAAACAAAAAAACTGAAAACACATTTTTAAAAAGCAAAAACATATACACTGGTGTTTAGGCCTTATTAAACGAACAGGCAGATAATAAGGCCCGCTTTAAAATACAATGGCAGATATTAAGTCCTGAATAAAGTATTCAACTCTGGGGTAGCAACTTTGGCATATAAAAGGTGCTTGGTCAGCTTTCGTTAGTCTAACACATTCTCCATGTACCCAAGTATTACATAACGTACAAGATCTCATATCAGTCACAAAGTCATGGTTGCAGACGGAACACATCCAAGATTGTTTTAAGAGGCCAGCAATATTATATTTTTACGTAACCCTGATTTTGATTATAAGCCACGACCCTCAAGCATTTGCCTTTTATTAAAATATTAAGGCCCGGGCCTTATTACCTGAGTAGTATATTTTTCCTTTTTTAAGATATTTTTTTTCTCATTAAATAAATCAAGTCAACTAAAGAAGAAGTCAAAGAAGGAGCTTACCTCTTTGTATATAATTTTTCTCCTCTTATATATTCACACGATAGCACTAATTGAAAGTTAATTTAGCAGAGATACATTTATAAATTGCACATAATATTGAGGTAGATTCACTAAATCGAGGTTTCCCGCGTTAATTAAAACCCAGAAAATTTTCCAACCCAGAGGTGATATATTTTAGATGTTTTTCGCTCGCCGATGGTACTAAATAAGCTATTTCGATTATAGTTTTTATTTAATGGCTTCTGGGCTTTATTACCTGGTGGGCCTTATTACCCTCCGGTATCTTATTCATTATTCATTATTGTCATAAAGTACAATTTTGTGAATTTTATTTCATTTTATTTTCGGGGTATGGCAAACCCCATCTAGTATGGTATGTGACATTTAGTCATCTAGTATGCGGAGGGTTAATTAGATATACAGTAACTCATAGTGAAAATTGTGCGCTACCAAAAAAATTTATTTTAAATATTTATTCAAATATTTATTCAAAATATTGCATTGCTAATTGATAGGGAATATAAATGTGATATTTTAATTGTTGTTGCGTGTTCAATAAAATTCTTATTATAAGATGAAAATAGAATTCGGTTAGTTGTGATACAGGTGTTGATATGAATATGATATGAAGAATCCAACTCACACCTAAAATCGTGAAATCAAAGGTTAGTTCAAAACAAAATACTTAAGTGAATAAGCACATTCAGAAAATAACCGCAAAAAATTAATTTCGTTATAGAATAGCCTAAAATAAACTTTTTATTAACGCAAAAAATATAACGAAGAAGATTGAGTTAGCTAAGTGCCTAAAAAAAACTTGAATTCTGGAAGAACATATACGGGACCTGTGCCGGATTAGCCACGTAGCAAGAGTAGCAAATGCTACGGGCCTCCCGAATTGGTGGGGCCCGCGCTCCAACCCCTGTCTGACCGTAATAAAAAAATATCAATTTAGATACCTAAACTTGAGAACCTAGAGCAAACCAAGGGCCCCTTGACAAAATTTGCTACAGGCCCCGCGCTGGCTTAATCCGGCACTGTACGGGACGGGTGCAATGGTTGCAATTCCCCGCCATTCATTCACGACCAAAATACTTTATTTTGATCAATTTCAAAATTTTGAAATCGTTATAAGCACGTCACTACCTGTTTACGAAACAGATAAAAAGCTCCTAAACTCGGACACGGGTACACAAAGGTGTTATACATACAAAAATTTCCAAATTTTCGAGATCGGAATGCGCCACTTTGGGTTCAAATGTGCTCAGTCGACTTTTTGCCACGATTGACAATAATAAAATCACTTGTGAAATTTTTTTTATTAATATCATAAAACAGCAGGGATGCGCCCAGAATTTCTTCTTGGGTATAGGATTGTTCTGTGTAATTCTCCAAAATTATTTAATTGAGAAACAGAACTCGTAATTAATTTGAATTTAATTATGGAGGATTTTAGAGAAGGGGGCCGCAGCCCTCTATTCCTCCCTTTGGATGCGCCACTGTAAAGAGATCTATAGTATATTTCGATGCTTTTTTACGTTCTGAAAATAAACAAATCAAAGATGAATAAGAAAGGACGCGTAATTAAGAGCATTTCTCCTTGATTTACTTTAATTATGCTGCAAGTTATTTATTTCTAGGTAATTCCGATCTACATTAATTCCCGCTTTTGAATGCAAGCAACCCTTTAACATTGATATTTTACATTGCAAATCGGAGTAAACGTTTAAAGATTTGTTTTTTATTTTACATAATGTTAGAATTAATGGATAAATATGTATATATATCTAATAATTGCGCAATAATATACTCGACACTTAGATTTTTAACCACTTTCTTAAATTGATGTCGGACAAATACAGAAAAGTATTTATTCTGATCTTGACATTTAAAATTAAATCGAATCTGTTTCCGTTTTTGAAAAAGTCCTTGGACAATAGGCGTCGGTATAAGCTATTCATTCCTGTTAAGTAGTGGAAATTTTTCAAATTCGACAATCGGAATTTTACCAAAATATATCAATAATCAAAATCAAATTTAGAAAGGTCCAACAATTTATTAATAGAGAAACTTTAGAATTTGCATTCAAGGACAGCGAATTAATTACATTTTCATACTATTAAATAATATCAAAATTGCGTATCGAAGAAAATATAAATAATATCGTTTTCGGCTTAATCTTGACCTAATCTGCCTTTTATGGTTTACGAGATCTTTTTGAATGGTCTCATAAAAAATTTGTAAATATTATAATTAATTTATACTTATTCTATTTTTATGTTTTATTACAAATAATTTTTAATATATCAAAAATATATAATAATAAAATAATTAAAACAAAAACAATGTAACAAAACTAAATGACATAGAATATCTAATTTATACAAAATATCGACAGTGTCTCTGCTATTAGAACACCATTCCATCGCGCTATTACCTCACAACATGGAAATATGACGTCACTGATATATATGTACCTTTCATAACCACGTTGAATGTCTAAATATTTGCTATTAATTGATTTCTTCAATTTGAAGTCAATAATTGGTACAGCACATAAAAAAAAACGTAACTATATTTTCATAAGTATTAAAATTATAACGAGATATTTTTTAAGTTCTCTCCTTTAGATTTTATGACATTTCTATTAGTTTCATTTGTGCTATCTGCGTTTAATTTTTAATCATTATAATAAAAACGTGCTTTTTACAGAAGTAGATTTTATAACTATTTAGTTCTTTAATTAAGAACTAATGAGTAATTTTTTAAATTGAAAATGATAAAATTAAGCGTGACGTTTTGAATTCATTTAAAATACAAGTCTACATAAAAGGTAAATACCAGATTATGAGTTTAATAATTTAATATTTATTACATAGGTATATACAATATTTTCCTATATATTACAAAGTTGTTAGACACGCCAAAAATTAATTAACATTTTTTTTAATTTAGACGCATTTTTCATGTTACCTTAGTCTGTATTGGTTACAAAAAGAATCATACCAATCTTATTTCTCAAAATTGATTATTGATTTAATTATTGTATATTGAAGACTTTCTATTAAGAAAATATTATTATAAATAATATTGCAACCCTAACTTTTGAAAAAACATGCAATAAAGTTAACACAGTTGTCTCTGACCTATAAATAGTAATTAATCATAATTATATTTATAATAAATACTTTGGGATTTTAATTTATAAGATTTAAAGTTTTTTTTTCAAATCTTTAAGTATTAACTTGTAAATAAAACTCTTAATATTTTTTTAATAGTAAGCACGTAAAAGTACTTATATTATATTATATGTCACACATATTTCTTTTTGTAATTACTGTAAATAAATTAGATGTCTCCAAAGAAACATTTAAGACAAACTATACTTACGTAAATCTTCTATTGTGTATGTCTTCTTCGCGATCTTCTTCGCCTCCTTTCTGAAGATTATAAAAAAAGAACAAAAAAACACTTGAAAAAAATTATGCATAACATGTAAAACGTTTCTAGTAAAAATCAAAATTTGAAAATATTAATAAATCTAGAACATTCTAATTTTACAAAAATTCGCACTGAATGGAGAAAAAGCTTCCAAACTGTTATTTTTAAAGTTAAACATACCATTGTTGATATCGAAATTAAATATTTGTATAAAAGTAAATTGTAAATAATAAAATTGTAATACTATGAATGTTTTCAAATGTACCTATTTCGTTCAAACACACTTATTATCATAATGTACCTACTATTATCTGCAAAGAGGCGAATATTTTTAGCGAATACGACTGAGAATGCAAATATTTAAAACACGTGTTTTAAAAATGCGTAAGTGCAAATTTGAATGCGTTTATACGCTCCAACATTTGCCATATTTGCACTCTTTATTTAAGATATAATAATGTAAATATAATAATAAAACTTTGTGACATACACACCTACTTTCAAATAAATAAAAAATTAACCCAAAATATAATTTTTAATCTAATCTTCAATCTAATGTAACTTAATGTAACTTAGAGAAAACGATCTCTTTTATTGCATTTTACATGGTAACCAAGTAAAAATTAAAAATGCCCAAAATTCTTATTGCCCAATAAATCATAGGGGTAAACAGTAGGTACAGTGATTGGCCCTTTTATTAAACAACATAGTTATTGGCCATATAAATATAGTAATTGACTAGTGAATTTACAGTGATCGGCCAATATTTTCTAATTAAAAAAAGATATAGTAAATTAACAAATAAAACGAACCATTTATTAGAAATTATATATTAGGAAATATAGATTTATTATTAAATATTTTTTTAAATATGGCGAATCATTGTCGACTGGCCAACAACTGTACTGTTTACCCCTACGACAAACTTGAATAATAACACAATACAACAATATAACTTTTTTATTTTTTAGAAGTACGCGGAAAGCATTTATTTTGGAAAGTATTAGGCCTTAGTACGTCCGAAACCGGTGCTAACTCAAAACCCCAAAATCGGCCAAAATCGAGAAAAAACATGGATGTAACCCCATGTTTTTTTGAGTTGCTTTATACTGCAAGGGGATATTTCTACGTACCTCTAGCAACTATAGCGGGTGTCATTTCACGTGCCTAATAAAACAAAAATTTTAGCCTTTTTGAAAAATTAAAATTGACTTCCAAATGAAACTTTTCAAACGCTATAACTTTTTTATTTTTTAGAAGTACGCGGAATACGTTTATTTTGGAACGTATTAGGCCTCTGTACGTCCGAAACCGGTCCTAACTCAAAACTCCCAAAATCGCCAAAAACTGAGAAAAAACATGGATTCGCTATTAACTATTTTCGTCAATAAAATGAGCGTTGAGCAGTGTAATTCTACTGACAAATTAAACAGCACCTTACTTCTGCTTTAAATTTTCGGATTAAAACCTTAAGCAATCAAACGCGAAGGTAATGACCCATATAACATGTTTATTTTTTGTTAATTTAAGATAAATGATCTCAAAAAAATTGTAATACATTTACTCATTATTAAACAAATAATCTGAATTAATTTAGCATTCATGCAAAGATAAAAAAAAAATTATAAATTGAAGTCTGAAAATTTTGTTCGTTACAAACGCTTCGACCTTTTCGCCAAATGTAAGAAATGGGTGTAATATTTGATTATTTACTAGTAGACGTCTTCGCAGTTTTATGTGCTTTTACAGTTGGATTATTTACATACGTAACGTTGTCTTTCAATTACTGGAAAAATAGAAAGGTGCCTTTTGCATCGCCGCAATATCCTTATGGAGCGATAAAAAGTATAGTACGATCAAAAGTGTCCATTGGACAAACCATCAAAGACATCTACTGCGAATACAAAGCGAAGGGGTGCAAACATGTCGGAATATACATATTTACGAAACCGATTTATTTGGCGATAGATCCGAAATATATCAAAAGTATAATGGCCACAGACTTCGACACCTTTCCCGACCATGGAAACAATGTTAATTTCAAGCACGATCCTTTAAGCAGACATCTCTTCAATATGTCCGGAGATAAGTGGAAAAGGCTACGCACTAAATTGAATCCAATGCATTCGTCGGCAAAATTAAAAGTAGTGTTCGACACTTTACTGGAGTGTGGAGACCAATTGCTCGATGCACTAAATAAGTTGTACGACACAAAGGAACCCATAAACGCCACCGATATGATGAAACGTTACACCACGGACGTTATTGGTTCCATAGCTTTCGGAGTCGCTTGTAACAGTTTGAAAGATCCAGACGGGGAATTTGTGCAGTACACCAAAAAAATACTGAATTCTTCAAAACGGAAGATCTTAAAAAGGCTTATGCTAATATCGACCCCGAGGATTGCACGTTGGTTAAAACTGGTTACGACCCGCAAAGACGTCCGCGAATTCTTTTTGACGCTCGTGAAGGACACCATCGACTACAGAGAGACCAACAACGCCAGTCGGAAAGACCTCATGCAAGTATTGATCGAACTGAAAAATGAGAAAAATGATGATCCAACCGATTCCAATTTAACCATTGAAGAAATTGCTTCTCAGGTGTTTCTCTTCTTCATAGCCGGTTTTGAGACGACCGGCACAGGTTTGATTTTTGCTTGTTACCAATTAGCACTTAATATTGACTTACAAACGCGGGCAAGGGAAGAGGTTAATGCCATTTATAAGAAGTATGATGGAAAAATGACGTACGATAGCTTCATGGAAATGACATACCTCAAGCAAATAATTGATGGTAAGTTGTTTTTTGAGAAAATGACTATGGGATTTTAAATTAAATTTTAGAAACACTAAGACTTCATCCACCAGTTTATGCAATTGCAAGAAAATCCGTAAAACCATATAAAATTCCCGACACTGATGTTGTACTAGACGAAGGCACTACTGCACTATTACCAATTATGGCGGTACATCACGATGCCGAATACTATCCCGATCCTCTAAGATTCGATCCCGAAAGGTTCAGCGAAGAAAATAAGAAAAACTTGACACCCAACACATATTTTCCTTTCGGGCAAGGTCCCAGAATTTGCATAGGTAATTTTTTTTTTAAATATATATATGTATGTACACGAATAATTTTCGTACACTTTTAGGTTTACGATTTGCTATAATGGAGATGAGAATTGCTTTGTCGACAATTTTAAGAAATTTTAATTTTACTTTGAATGATAAAACTAACATTCCTTTAAGGATACAACCTCATGAATTTCTTTATGTTCCAAAGGATATTGTATGGTTAAATATGGAGAAAATTGATTGCTCGCAACTATAAAAATTATTTGAAATGACAAATAAATTATTTATTATTAATTGAACGTTATTAAATGCTCGTTTTTGCCAAAACTTGGTGTATGATATATTTAAAAAAAAAATGTTTTACATATTGGGACGAGATGTTACCATACCTTGTTTTATTTATACCTACTCTCATTAATTATGTCTTTTAATTGGAAAAATCAGTATTTTAAAATATTCTCAAAACCTATAATTTATTGCTTGTTATTGTTTTATTGAATTGAGCAATAATACGATTAATTCGACATATTACATACACAGCAAAACTCTTTCCGATTGATTGAATATGTTATTTAAGCGTATTAAAAACAAATTGCCCAAATAGCAAATGTAAACGATAGTTTGGTCTTTTTCATAGATGTTGAATTTTTGATCAAAAATTATAAATTGAATGTTAAAATATTAATAATTATAATAATGGTCGCTCCATCCGACGTGCGCCTGAAACTGAATTTTTTTCTATTAAAAACTGTATATCTTCAACAAATTATAAATATTTGATGTGTTCTTATTGCATTTTTTTGTGAGTTAAATTGGACAACAATTTCTAAGTCCGCATCTTTAATACCATCATATATAGTATATACCTACATATATACAATGGCAATACAATAAATTCGTAAAAGTTTATTAGTTTGTCTATTAGTGCGGGAATCCAGTCCAAAACGCATTTAAGTGTACTTCCAAAACATTTCCCGAAGAGATTTTTTTTTGAAAAGTTACACGCTAAATAAAAGGAAGTGTTTGCAAAAAAAATAGTTTTTAATTTTCTTTTTAGAAAGTACAAATATTATATACTTACTTTAAAACAAATAAATAATAAAAGAGTTGTTTATAAATTTTACATAATTAAACATTCACACTTTACCTTGACCGTATTTTACTTCAGGTTTAACAGCCAATGAATTATTCAATAAATTAATCAAGTGCAATGGCATTTTTTTTAAACTATGAATTATTTGCCATATTAACTAATGGATGATATAAGTATCTAAATGAATAGTTTGTACCTACTTACATATGTATATAATATTTTAACTCTTCTTCTTCTTTATCTTCGCCTTTAATGCAATTGTTCCAACTGCTCCCTTATCGGGGTAGGCGTGTTCTTAAGGAGTATTCTCTTCTATTATAAACAATGTATTTAAAAAAAAAGTCGATACAAATTATTAAATAACTTTAAGCAAAAAATTAATGTTTTAAACTAATAACGTGTTATTTTATTTTTATTATTACGTAGAACTACATTGATAATCTTTTATCTTGTTAATGATTCAACGCACTCATTATAATTATTGGAATTTACCTTTAACTTGATTTAGGAATAACCAAATATATCAAATCCGACAGCTATCATTTGGAAAATAACGTAAACTAAGAAAGTACGTAAAAAATTCGTTTTTAAGTGATTAGCATTAGTAAATAGAAAATTATTGATAACACATTAATTTGAATTTATTCAAATTAAAATTCCAAAAGCTATCTAAAAAAAGGTCATCGAGGACCCGTGCATGGGGCCCGCTGATGCTTTTTTAAAATATTTTCTTTATACAGTAATTACCTATTCAGCGCCCTGGGGTTTATTACATCGATGCGTCCCTTCGTTTATAAACAGTCGATTGATGAAAGAAGCAACAATAAACAATTTTAGGAAATGTATGTTTGATATAATTATCCAACTAAAAGCAAAAATAACCTTTTCTAATTTTGTGCTCCCAAAATTCATGTGCTCAGAGCTATGCCACAGAATCTGACCAAATATCGAGATATAATTTATAATTTTAATAGGAATATTCTTTTAATAGTCCATTAGCAATTTCAATACTGTAATAGGGTCTTAATGTTAAAAAAAATTAGGACCACCTGTTTTAAACCATGAATATAATTTAAGTGTAAATTGCCAATATTCATACATTTTATCAAGATTCCCAATACGCACAATCTTATCCATTTTTCATGCTTTTCATTTAGAACGTATTTGCTCTTATAAAACCTTTAGCATGTTTTTTCGGTCAATCAGGTTCCATATTTGCTTTATAAAGTCATTTCAAAACTGTCCATAGAATTGAAATGATTTGATCTAATTCTTTCTATGGGAATTAATTTATAATAATAACAACTACAATTAATAACAACCTACATGCTACAGAATATAAGAAATTAAGTAATTTTAAATTATGTTGATTTTAAATCGAAACCTATTCAAAATCAAAGAAAATAATTACTCCATTATTTTTATATTTACATTACAAAAATTAATATTACATATTACATCCTCTTATATTACAAAATTATAATAATAAACACAAATTAGAAAGATAGTAAACAAATTAATTTCATACGAATACTGCAAATCACAATAAAACCTACATCCATTTCAATGCTAGGAAACTGTTTATATTTTAGAACTAGAAAGAACACGTAACAATGTAAGAACATTTCCTTTAATAAATAATTACCGTTAAAAGTATATATTGGACACTTTAAAAGATAAAATGTTATTTTACAATTAAAATTTATTTCAAAAATAAAAAATATTCTTTCATAGTCAACTCTTCTTGTTTAATCAACGTGCAATTTTTAAAACATTTTAATATATAAAGTAATTAAGTCAGTATTTTAATCTTCGAATTAAATAAAAATTATATAAGATTGTATAAAAACATTTAAAAAAAGTACGGAAACTAATATAATTAATTCACAACCACGGATGCCAAGCTGGATCCATACGACATAAATTATCGTGACTACTTGCAGCAGCAACCAAAGTTCCCACCTGAAACGATTAATAATGCCTTAAAGATTGTTAACGTACTTCAGATATCAATTTTTTTAACTTTTTTACATTCTTCTACCGCTATAATTAAAATTAAATAGAAGTTTACTTACTTTGCTTTCCAAACCGTCAAAATGTGCCAAACTACTAAGTCTATTATTAACTGCTGTTATAGCTCTATTAACAGCATTAATTAATTGTTCTCCATCGGTTAATTTTTCCTGATTGTGTCCATCTGTATCGTCCGATTTTTTAATTCTGGATAAAACCATTTCGTCCCTTAATATCGTCCTTAAAATTGCTTGGACCTATAAATTAATAAACAGTATTATGCGACTTTGTTATTAAATGTTTGTTTTCAATTAAAAATTAATTTAAATAAATAATTTACCTTAAAGTTCGGATAAACCAAACATCGCGCCGTGGATATCATAGAAGCCGTCAATGGACCATTAATACTAACCGCAGATAAAAATTCTACTATATTTGGAGTTAATCTAAAAGGTACAGGTCTCGTTGTGTCTAATTCTCCTAAAAACAAGCAAATGATTTGTGCACATCAACAAGAAACTAAACAATTTTACCTGTGCTCTCATCGACATCGAATTTAAAATAAGATATATTAACTAAACCAGAATCTTGATGAAGATACATCATATCAGGATTAAGACGCGTTAAATGTAGCACGTACTCCGCAAAACAAGCCAAAGACAATTGTAGAGTAAACTAAAACAATATTCTTAAGTAATAGATAACTAAACTAATCGAAAAATGCACCATTTTTCGAAATTGCCAATAATCTGTAGCTGAAGGAAACGTTGTAAGAGCCCATTTCTTTAACATACTACGTGGCACCATATTATTCTGAACTCCTTTTAGTACATCTCTATAAACCTGGTGGCTGGCTTTTATAGCTCTACTTTGTATTGTAGCTAATCTTTCATAATAATAATGTATCGGTGCATCATGTTCAATATCTAAAAAAATTAAAAAATTGAAATTTAATTAATAAAAACAACTACAATAAAAACATACTTAATTTGGTACAACCCTTTTTAAATATATCTAACAGCGATACGGATGATGGATTGTCTTCGACAAGACGAATTTGTTGAGAAACGGCTACAACTCTTGGTACAGTGAAATGTAAAAATCTCTTCGAAGTCTCCTGTTAAAAATATTTAAAAATAGTATTTAAATTAGTAATCAAAAATATCGATATACCTTTTGTTTCCCCAGGTAATGATTTAACATTCTTAAAACTTGTAAAACTCTTTCTTCGCGTCTGGCATCAGCAAGACCTGAATCGTTAACAACTAAATAAGGATAAATTTTTCCATTATGACCTCTAATATATAATCTTCTAGCAGCACAATTGTGCTTTTGTACTATATCAACCCGCGGCATAAACCTGGTTATGCGAACATAATAGTGTGTATGCTTCGGCAATAAAAATTCTCCCGGTAATTCAACTTCGGCCGTTTTTAACGTGAAATTCGACAAAAATCGACACTTTTCCTCCATAAGAAATGATCTAAAATT
Organism: Sinopyrophorus schimmeli; assembly: GCA_036325965.1. Lineage (NCBI taxonomy): Eukaryota > Metazoa > Arthropoda > Insecta > Coleoptera > Elateridae > Sinopyrophorus > Sinopyrophorus schimmeli. The sequence continues at coordinate 2,239,397 of JARFIZ010000089.1, read as the reverse complement.
ATTCAATTCAAATCTTATTATGTAACAAAAATGATAAAAACAATTAATCTTACTGTATCAACATTTTCGATCGATTCTCCAAAATTTTGATCCATTTTTTAAGTTTAAAAATTAAAGCATGCAGTCGCATGGCGCCAGAATGTGAAAAGTCGAAATCTTTGGAAAACTCTAATTTCATTTCTTTAAAAACGGGATCCTGATATGTTGCTTCGGCTCTCCTCGCTAAACTCTCAGAAGCCGCAGAATTAAACGTGACGTTCGCGGAGCTTGAAATATTTTCCACGCCAATTCCAAAAGTTGAAACTAATTTTTTTACAAAATTTAAAATATGTGGCGTAATCTTTGCTTCGTTGACGGATTCCCTGTTTTCAAAGGCGATAGCGTAACATTTCGCTAAGCCTTGTCGCAGCTGTCTCACAACTTCTTCGTACCAATTTTCTCGAAACCATTCCATCTAAATTATTTAAAAAAAAGTAGGTAACTATTTGTTTGGAAGTGTTATATTGAAGATTACCTGATCAGCAATTCCTTCCAAGCTCGATAAAACGGTAGTGTGAATATCTCTCTGCATCTTCATAATTTTCGAACATCGAATCATTGCTGGCGTAGCTTTAATTGCAGAGGCCTCTGCGGTTATTGTATTTCCCGTATTTATAGTAACAGTACCGTCTTGAGTTTGATTTTGAGATTGATCTCCATGAGCTTCTTGTGATTGTTGCTTAAATATTATTGATTTCAATTTAAATGAAGAATATTAATTAAAATTGTTATATGTACCTGTACTGTGTTTGTTTTCCTCGCTGTAGCTGTACGCAGAGTTAGATATAAAGTACGAATTGGAAAATAAACGGCTTGTGGAAACATTCGACCGACCTAAAGAATGCATATTTTCAATTTCTTTGCACATCCCATAAAAAATTGAACTTTTTTTAAATCAAAAATAACAATACCTGTAGTAATAAGTTCAAAATAACGTTTCCCTCGTACTGTACCAAACAATTTAATAATTGAGGTATCCAAGGTACCCATAAAATCGGAGGAACACCTACCGAATATTTATCTAAAGCTTCCATCAAACTAAAACCAAAAAAAAATATTGAAATACAGAACAAAACCATTAAACTTTGTTAAAATTGCATTTCACTAAATTTGAAGGCAAAATTAACAATAACCTTATATAAATATAGAATACAGTTTATATTAATAATTATTAATGAAAAATCAATTCACAAACCTTGATTTATCATCATCGTAGCTCAATAACCATAGAACTTTAGCGAGATATTTCCGAGCTTTGGATTCGTTTTGGTGTCGACAAGCATGCAGAAAGCAAGTCATGGCATTTATTCCCAAATGAATTTGTCGAGAATCTCTTGTGAAAGCTTGTTCCAAATAATCGCCGTAAAGAGCCCAAGCTTTTACAGAAGTGTCATGCATTTGAACTGCTGCAGAAAAAGCTTTGTTTGCTTCATCCGATTTACCTAAAAGATACAAAATACTATTTAAAAATGTAATATTAAAATGAAATTGACAAAGACTTTTTTATTTCGTTTTAATTAAGTTTATATTTGAATAAAATATCTCTACATAGTTTAATAAAATTTTATGAGAAAATATGTCTATTGTTGTTTCGGTTAAATTAAATTCAGAAAAATATTTCTCCAAAAGTTTTGTTTAAAATTAATTAAAAATACCTACTATACACTGATATTAAAAACATTAATTTCATAAAGAAATTAAATGATCTAATCTTGAAGTGCGATCTTTAATTAGCAATAATATAATATATTATGTAAAGATGTCAATCTAAAATTAAATATGTTTATTTTTTTATCAAATATTATTAATAAACAAAATAAATGTATTTTCTCAATTTTATAGATTAAATTGATATAAAATTATGAAAATCCAACTAAAAAAAAATCACAAAAATTATCTATATGTCTCGTCTAGAAATACAAACAATTGTGATAATTTCACTTTAAATAATTACATTGTAATTAATTGTTCTTAATGTTACATTTACTTTCCTAAAAGCATTCAGTAACCTTTAACTTTTCTGTTGAATATGATTGACGAGGAGAGTTTCATAAATCACAGATTTTATTCATAATTACAGCATTTGAAGATTAGTACTTCAACATTAATTTGCAAAAGCAGTACGATATATTATTCAGAACTACTAAAAAAAACAGCTTTAAAGTTTTACTGCGCGAGTGATCACGCTGTAAATTTCCGTGCTTGTAAGAACCAACTCGGTAGCCGAAAAGTTAACACAACTTACTGCAAAAGAGTAGCAGGTTTTTGAAATACAAAGAATAATTAACAAATAGCAATTAAAAACAAAAGAGAAATGGTTTTTTAATTGAAAATGATACGAAAATAGCATTCTGAGAGAATCGACAAAATTGCTGCAGCTTTGTAGTTAGTTGTGTTAAGCTTTCGGCTACCGAGTTGCTTCTTACGAGCACAGAAAACGGAGCGATAAACCGTCGTTTTTTTTCCTGAATAATGCATCGTATTGCTTACTGTAAAATCGGCCCTCTTTTTGTGAGTTACATTAATTGGTTGATAGATCAAACACTGACCTGTATTTAAACAAATTTCAATAGAATTCATTAAAAAAAAGAACCTTTTTTGTTGTAATTATGTTGACACAAAACAAACGTATTTACAGTACTTGATAAGCAGAAACTATTAAAAAAACAGAAAGTAATTAGTATTTTCGCGATAACTAATAAAATATTTCTGTACTATCTTGCAATTAAAAATAATTTGGTGCACTAACAATAAAGAAAATTTAAACAAAATATGTCCTACAACATTTAATCGATAATTCCTTTAAAATTCATTTCCTGTTTCCTATATTTGTTTTATGATAAAATGCAAAACGTAATTATTTAGTATTTATTTATTCGTGTTCCATATAAAAAATTTGCACTATTCCAAACTGACTGTTCCAACTATAAATGATATTTTCGAAATAGTTTTATAAACCATTAACTTAGATTTGCATCAACTTTTCCTTATTACTGGACGGAACCTAATTGATTAACTTTATTACTTATGATTTTCAAATAATAAATTATATTATTTAATTAATAAACATAATCAATAAATGGTAAGTATTATATTATTATTGTATTTCTTAAACATTTTTGAGCAACAAAAATAAGAGCAACTTTAACTAAAATCAACAAAGTCATAAAAACATTTTAACATGTTATCTTAATCATTCAAATACGATATTGCATATCAAAGATAATAAATTATTACCATTCTTTAAGAAAAAAAATATTTTAAATGGGTTTAGAATATTTAAAAAAAAATAGATTTCACAAAAACTTGAAAATAATGTTATTGCATAAAAAAGGAATATGAGTGAATTTTTCACGGCTAAGCTATACCTTACCAGAACCATAATTTCAAGATCTTTCAAAGTAATTATACCTACTAATATTTCAGATCTAAGGTCTTATCTAAAAATAGACGTCTTTCTGCATTGAAACGCGTTGTAAAAATTTATTTATCTTCATCAAACAGAAGTTATAAATATTTCACGGCCCTGGTAAGTCAAAAAGATGGTTAAAGATGTTTGAATCCTTTAACCGTCCGTGTTTTTTTTGCTATTCCACCGATCTCAATGAACAATAATTATTATCTAACATCGTAATTTCTAATATGTAATAATTATGTTAATTTTAATTAAAGTTAGCTTAAAGATTTGATTTATGAAATAATAAAATTAAAATTTATCGTACTTGTAATGGAAATCAATTTTGCATAGGGCGATATCAAAATGACACAAGGAGCTTATTGACGACACGGGCGATGAAATAGTTAAAACGATAGCAAAATAGTATCAATACCATAAAAGAATCATATATGAAAAATATCAGAAGTTTTTATGAAGCCAAAAACATATATTTGGCCAAGCTGATTATAATGAGCAAAAAAAGTCATGGTAAATCTTTTTCATTTAAATTGCAAACTTTGATTAATGTAAAAATACAAGTCATTTTTAAATATTTTACTATTTTCCTTAGTTTTTTGAGCCTTGCCGGTTACTTGTTTCATTATTACTTTTATTGCATATTTCAATATCCCTTCAAAAAATATGCTTAGTTTTCAAAAAGGGTTGTTATTATTTATATATCGACTTTAATATTACCTGTGGTTTAGAAACCCATCAATTTTTAGACATGTTCGCCTTATCAAAAAACTTAAATATTAGCATATGTATTCTGAAAGAGCTCAAAATTAGGATTTTGATAAGCTATAGCCTTGCCGTAAAACATTAAGGGCACATTTACATAGACTACCGGCCATTCTCTTTTCCAGTAAACAAAAAATTATAAAACACATTTCGAAATTTGGTGCCGCAATACAAATATTGCACAAAATCTAAATACCATTCAAAATTACATTGTTCCGCAAAATCGCATGTTAATTTTTAAAAAAATACGATAAAGATATTTATCATTATATCAATTACCTCTCAATCGACCAAGAAAAATTATCAATACTGGAAATATAATAAGATAAAATAATATTAACAAAGGAGTAAGTACTCAAACATCCACACTCTTAATTTTGAAACAATAAGAAAGGATTAATTTTTGTCAGATTACTATTTAATCTTAGATATCAGTTTGTATAAATACAAGTTTTTCCACAGCTATCATAGCTTTAAAACACAAAACTACTTCAGAAATGTTTAAGTCGTATTTGGTTCTGGCCAGTTTTATTATCGTGATAACCTGTCAAAGTTTACCAAATTCATGTGACAGCCCAATCTACTGCTATGGGGATCTTTTGAAAACCGTTCAACTATCTCGAATTTTTCCCGACAGCAAATCCTTCGTAGATTTAAAACTGAAATACTCGCAGAATGAAACGCTGCAAAATTTCGAAAAGTTCAAAGAAGAGGTTGGTGACATCACACCAACGCAAGACCAGGTCAGACAATTCGTCGAAGACAATTTCGAAGAAGGCCAAGAACTTGGCAACTGGACACTGCCCGACTTCAAACCCAACCCGAGTTTTGTAGAAAGAATATGCAACGAAAGCGTAAAAACTTTTACTTTAGAGTTAATTCAAAAATGGCCCGAATTGGCAAGATACGTAAAAGATGAAGTCAAGAACTCGCCCGAGCAATACAGTTTGATATCTGTTCCAAATGGTTTTATCATACCCGGTGGCCGTTTCCGCGAATATTATTATTGGGATTCTTATTGGATTATAGATGGCTTGTTAGTAAACGAAATGACCGAAACTGCAAAAGGTATGATAGAAAATTTTCTCTCGTTAGTTGATCGATTCGGATTTATACCAAATGGCGGTCGTGTTTATTATTTACAACGATCACAACCACCTTTGTTAACAGCAATGGCTGACATTTACTATAAAAAGACGAAAGATCATATATGGTTACGTAAAAACATCGATACATTGGCAAAAGAATTAAAATATTGGGATAAACAAACAATAACCATTCGAGATGGGTTGCGGCACTACAAAATTGCCCATTATGATGCACCAAGTGCAGGTCCTAGGCCAGAATCGTACAGGGAAGATATTCTCACCGCTGCTTATTTCACCGAAGAATCCAAACAACAGGAAGTATTTATCGACTTAAAAAGCGGAGCCGAAAGTGGATGGGATTTCTCAAGTCGTTGGATTTTCGATGCCAATGGTGGTACGGAAGCCAATCTAACTTTTATCCAAACTAGAAGAGTTGTTCCGGTAGATCTAAACGCGTACCTTTGTGGAGCATATAAAAGCATGAAAGAAATGTACGCGTCCTTAGGAAATTACAAAGAAGCCATCCATTGGAGAAATAGATATACAGAAAGTCAAAAATCCATTCAGAGATTTTTATGGAACAAGAAAGACGGAATTTGGTACGATTATGATCTCGAATTAAAAACGCATAGAAAGAAATTTTATCCAAGCAGTGTGACACCGTTATGGTCAAAATGCTTCGAAACAAGTGACGCTAAACGCCTAGGAAAAAAGGTTCTGGCGTATTTACAAAGAGAAGGTGTTTTAGATTATTTAGGAGGTATTCCGACGTCCCTGGACCAAACTGGGGAGCAATGGGATTTTCCTAATGCCTGGCCACCACTTCAAGATATCGTGGTGCGAGGTTTAGAAAATAGCAGGCACGGACCAGCACGCAAAGAAGCAGAAATACTTGCACAGAGATGGATACACTCCAATATATTGGGTTACGATGAGACCGGAGTGATGTTTGAAAAATACGATGCAGTAGTTCCAGGTCAAAACGGTGGCGGAGGAGAATACGAAATACAAGCTGGATTTGGATGGACAAATGGAGTTGCCTTAAGATTCATTCATGATTATAGCGTTTGTAAAGTACGATAACCAAAACATCATTATCAAAATGTATTGTTAGCTTTAACAATTATAAATTAATATTTTTTTATAATTTAAACAATTTTTTTTTAAGTGATATGCACTTTCCTATTTATAATCCTTCGCGACAAGTATTAAAAAATGTTGATAATAAATTTCAACTGCCTGTTTATTTTTAAGTATGTCAATAAACCGATTTCGTATGTAAACTTTATATTATAATTTATAAGTATATGGCGCTTTAAATAAAGGCGAAGATAAAGAAGAAGAAGAAGATGGCGCTTTAAATAAAAACCTCGTCGATTCAGTAATTTACAATAACTCCAAAAGTACTAATTTAAACAATGGATTTAATCGTAAATTTTTAAGGCGCGATTTTCACATTTTACTAATAGAATATCTACTACCAAAAAATTAATTTAAAAGACTTACTGCTAAGGTGATACAGCATTCCTTTAAGAGCGTAAAATTCGGCAGTCATCTCTTTGGTAAAATATTTAACATTTGTATTATTAATTACTTCCAATCCCTCTTGTAGCTCGTTCTTATTATTCATAGATGCCATCTGAAGATAGCATTTAACTTGTTGTCTAATTTTTTGAAAGCAATCCACAATTGGAACACTCGTAATTGTGTATATTTTGTTTAATGAATCCAAACAAACATTCGTTAATCTGTGCTTTCGGGCTACTTTACCAAAGTATATGATAGACTACAACAAATTTAAACGTAAAAATATGTTGATAATTCTAAACCAAAACCGTATATAAGTACCTGAGCTGAAGCATGCACTCCCAACATTGAATTGGTATGGCTCGATTCTCTCAAGTTTTCGTAATGATTTACAATAAATTGATAATGATGTTGGCGCCAAGTAAAAATGTCATTCCAATGGGTTAAATCATCTGCAATAACAGGTAAACGATTTCTCCAAGTTTTGACGATGGCTTTCATGTCGTGCAAAGAGTTTTGATGTCCTTGCATTAAGCCCTTGTGTATTTGATAGGCCTCTTGCAATTCCATTACCTGTAATTCCCTCATTTAGAAATTTAATTCAAAATAAGATTCAAAATATTAAACCTGTTGAGCAGCTTGTAAAAATGGTAAATGAATATGACTAACAATATGTGGCAATCGTCTCCATTCGTTAAGGCACATCATTGTTGCTGTTTCAACATAACGTTCTGCAAATTTTAGTGGTTTTTCTTCCGGATTACAAATTAATAAAAATCCTCCATATAATGTAACCTATCCAAAATAAATTATTTTAAAAAACGTTATATCAATATTTTACATTTAATTAAAACATACTTTCCAAGCCAATTCTTTGGGACAATTATATTCAACATTTGCCAATGCTTCTTTCATAACGTCCCATGCAGGTATCCTCCAAGAGCTTTCTAGCATTAGATATGGATCATATACACCATTTTTGGAATATTCCAACAAAACGTCCCACTGATTTAATTCTTTCGCACATCTAACAAAAAGATATTTTATTAAAATTTTAATAAACCAGCAATTTAATCAATTCAAATTAACTTCATACCTTATCCAATGTTCAGTCCATAAATGCACTTCTCGCTGTGTATGACTAGGTAAAGGACCCATTGAATTATCCTGCTTGTGTTTAGCCATTGCCGATTCGTAGGCAGATTGTGCTTGTTCATAAAAACCATGTTGTTCATAAGTAATAGCGATATTAGTTTCCTTGTAATGAGCATGCTTTTGCCATAATCCTGCCCAAAGATCTTCTTCTCGTAGAAGCGCGTACAGTTCGCCCAATGCATCCAATAATTCCTAAATCAAAAATCATTTAATAAATTTCTATAACAAAATAATTGATTTTTTACGTTTTTAGGAACTTGGTCAGGTTCAAATTCATAACAAGCAGCAGGATTTGGCGATTTAACTGCAGCATTAGGATCAAAACACATTTGTTCTAAACCTAAAGCCATTCTGTGCCACAAATTATGGGATTTACCCATATACTTCATAAGTGGACTAAAAAAAAGTTAAATTAGTAATTTATAAAATGAGATTTGAACTAAAATTACGCAGAGATTTGTATGGGTGGAGTGCACCTAGATAAAGCTTCAACAAACGTATTTATTGCACTTGGATGACAGTCTTTCTGTATGATGTGAGTTCCTGATGTAATAAATGGTAAAATTTCCTGAACCAGAGTCTATAAAAAAAATGATTACTATTTAATGTTTTTATATACAGCGAATACATGTAAGTCTTATGACTTTTACTATGAAACTTTAAAGCTTAAAATTTTTATTTCCGTATACCCGGTCACTTGAGACGAAAAAATAAGCCAAAAAGTGGAAAAAGTTATCGCATTCATTTTCCTTTTTAACATTATTTCATTATATAAAAAAATTGCGAAAAACCCTTTATCACTTCACACTTCTATCAAGGACCAAATTAGTGATTTTTATGGCCTTAAGACTGAATATCCTTATGTATTGATTTTTTTTTTGTAATAACGAAACAATTTAAAAAAAAATAACCAATATAACTCTTTCCAAACTTAAAATCTAAAGTAAGTGTGCTAATATAAATATATATGTAACTGCCATTATTTTTTTAATACTTTTGTCCATCGTATGGTAAAATTCCGATACCATTTTTGAAACGATTTGACATGAGGCCTTTTGTTCAAAATCAAAGTTATCAAAAGTCGCAAGGCAGATAAATTCCTTATAATACACACGTTTCGTTGTTGATCATCCAGAACATCCCAAAGTCTAGGAAACATTTGTAACCAAACTTGCTCCGCTAAATCTGTATCCATGTGACACAACTGCGAGGCAGCAGTTAGAAAACGATCCGTAGTTATATTTGATGATACATCAACAAATTCAAAGTGTTTCGATATAAGTTTGCTGATATTTTCAGTTCGATTTGAAGTTGATTCTTCGACGACTGGATTTGTTTCACCATTTGTACGTTCCATATCTAGTACTTCCTAAAACATATTATTTTCTTAATTGCAATACAACCTTTGACATGTCATACTCACTTCTTTAATTTCGACATGTTCAAATAAAAGCGGATCTTGTTCAGAAGAAAAAAATTCTTCCTTTTTTAAAGCATCTGCAGAATTGAGAACAGAAGTTATGTTTGGTAAAATACTACTTTCGTGTGACATTTGTATTCTTGTATCTGCAATTAACTAATATTAAATACGTTCATAATTAAAAAATGTGGTCAAATTACCTGATGATACAGTTGCTATAAGTAACTCGATGCACTGTTTGATCCAATAATGTGGACCAATGGCATCCCAATTTTGTGAACAAGTAATATATAGCAATCGATCATGTAATCTTCTTCGCATTGAACAGTCAAATACTTTAAAGAACTTAGCTCTAATATGTGGCTGAGTACAACGTAAACCCGAAAGAAACGCAGGTTCAAGTTTTGACGTCAACTCAGTTTGTTTTAATTGTTCATCGCTTAAATATTTTAAAAAAAAGTTAAAAATATAAGTAATATATAAATACTTACGTATAGACAAAATTGACTAATTCTAAAAATTGAGCGTTTAATTCTACATCATCGGAGAAACGTTTTTCTATGTACTGCATCATCTTAACCAATAAAATTGATTTTTCTCTTAAACTTGGTGCTTGTGATAAAGTAATCACGTTTTTATTTTTCATCCATTCCTCTAACATCTACATATTTATGAATTGTAATAAGTATTGTTTTATCTGTTAAAAGTAATAGGCACTTACTTTTGTAATAGCTTTCATTATTTTTATATCTGGAGTTTTTTCTATTAAACCCACTAAAATAGATCCAATGAATGTCTTCCTCATTTCAACACCCATTACAACAACTCTCGTTTTAACCAAATCCAAACTTAAAATTAGAAGTTCGCTGGTCACTGAAAATTTAATATTTTCAAAATAAAAATTAACACATCCGCTTCAGTTAGGATAATAGATTATAAGTAATTATTTCACTATAACTAAAATAGTTATTAAATAACTTACTTGGGCTAGATTCCGGAGTAGCTGGTTGCAAATGTTCTTTTGCTAAACGATGCAAAACTTTCATAAAAGGCGTAATAAGGAGATCAATATAAGAATTGTTATTTATACAAGCTGCTTTCAATATCATAAGAGTGCCAAAAAGGCTAGAAGGGCTCGCTTGCTGATTTTTATCATAATTTGTTAATCCTTCGAATATTACCTACAATTAACAGACAATTAAAAAGAATCAACAAAGCCTTTTCAACTCACTTTTCCTACTGTTGAATACAAAATTTCCAATTCTTCATATTTACAAGAGATATTTGAATTTGTACGATCGGATGGAAACAAAGTCATAAGTTTAGCAAGCAATCCGTGAATTAACTTAATTATTTTCGCATTACTAGAAGTAATGCAAGCACCTATAAAAAACCCCAATTATTTTTTTAAAATAATTCAAACACAGCAAATACTCACCTAAACCTGCTTGAAGTTGTTTAAAATTCACTAAAATTTGTTCTCTAGTCATAACGCCTAACAAAAACGTTAGTAATTCTAAGGCTGTGCAAATATTCATAATATTTGGATTTGCACTGTCTACACTCAATAAAATTTTGTCAAAAAAAACCAATTTAAGATCAGGAGGTTGTGGCCAAACGTCGGGTTTTAGAGCCGTTTTAAGAAGTATTACACATCGACGTGAAAGTAACTCCCCAGGACTTGTAATCGCTGAATTCGCTGCATTAGTAGAGGATGCATCATTTACCTGTAAGACACGATTTATTAACTTAACAAATAAAGTTATATTTAACAAATTAATTCTTAGTACCTGGCAAGCTAGGCGTAAAAGAAAATTTAAAACTGCATCTGTATGCACTCTATCAATAGGTTTAACAACTCCAGGTTCTGTTTTTGGAACTAAAAGCGGTATCGATGAACTGCTAGGACCAGCAACGCCTGGTTGTTGCAAAGCTAAACGTTTTGCTTGAGGCTCCATAGTATCATCAATAGAGGCTGGACGTTTTATCGGTACATTCTCAGTAGGATAAGGCTAAAAAAAAAACAAAACGTAATATGTTAAAATACTTGGTTTATTAACCATCCTCACTTCTCCATCAGTCTCTTCTTTAATTCCATGCAATTCCCATTTAATAATAACTTCAGCTAACTCAACGGCTAATTTTCGGTGTTCCAAAGTAGCAGTCGGACTAAAACCTAATCGTTGAATAGAATTCACCATATGTTGTACTAAATGATGTCTCACGGGATAGTAAACCTAAAAAGTGAATTTATTTAATTTAAAAAAAAACATTTTATTTGAGCTTAATTATATTTTAAGAATACTGAAAGTTACTGAATCTCTAAAAACTTGCTTTGTAGTGCTTTACGACAAGTTGTAATATATGGAACAATTGTTGCATGGAATGTCCCTCATCCACAATAATCTTCTTAGTCCAATGCACAAGCATTGTATTTCCTTCTTCCATACGTACTGGCATCGAAGGTGTTAAAATTTCCAAAGCTTGTCTTACTACACTTCTGGCCTCCACCGCGTGGGCTTTCAATAAACTATGAAATACTAAAAAAGGAATTAAAATTATAGTCTAGTAATTAAATAAAACTATACCTTGCAAAACAATTTTCCTATGAATGGCAAATTTATCAATGATGTGAGATAATAACAAGTGCCCATGGTACCTTGTAGCAGGATCAACGCAATTTTTACCCAAAAGACAAGGCCACGCAAACGTCATCAGCTTTCGTAATTTAAAGCCCTGCGCTTTATTCCCAGCATCATGATCATGAATGTGTAAACTAGCTTGTTCGACTAGAAGGCAAGAAAACTGTAGTAAGGAAATTCTAACACAATCTGAGACGGCAAATGGAAAAGGAATATCTGGATCGATCAACTGAAAATAACATATTTATTAAAAGTGCAATGCAAACACTTATTAAAGCTTACCTTATTAATAAAAACAGATACAACATTATCGGGACTATCTTGATAAGGTGCTGGAATACTTCCAACTAATTTATTCGTTTCGCCTCTTTCAAAACTTACAGCAAAGCAAGGAATAAGAACCATTTGTAAGACTTTGGCTTTCAATTCCTAAAATAAAAATAATTTAATTTAATTGAATATCTATTTTATGAAAACAATATGATTTTGAACTTACTTGAGACATACTCTTCTGTGGAAAATGTTCAACAAACCTGAAGAATGCAGATCGTTTCCATTCTACTGTATAGTTTTGCGCTACTGTATTTTCCAAAAAATCTCTTAAAAACTACAATGCAAAAATTATTATTCGGCTTACAAACAATTTAAAAGATCTTGCCTGGAAATCTGGTATAAACCTATCACACATCGCTCGTAATAATTGAAACAATAAATCAATGTCTGTAGGATGATGGCAAAAATAATGCAGTAGGACTTTTACTAATAATTTGGGCTCCTTCCAATGAGTATACTCAACGGTATCCACTCTTTTATGTCTCTCCTAAAAAATATTTGAGACAAGAAGTAAAATATTGTAAAATATACAATGTATATTTGTTCACCTGATATTCATCGTTACACCAAATTTGCTTCAAAGCTTCCACAAGTTCTTGCTGTGTCGATAACCATTGATCATCACACTTGATTAAAATAGAAATAATTCGTATACTTTGATGCTGCAACTCGTTTCTTTCAGTTTCGGTTAAATTAAAGCTTATATGTGTATTAGCCAAAGCCATCGTAATCAGTCTTCTAACTTCCTGTATTTGTAAGTGATCTCTAAACGGTTTCCCATTTTTATGTCTTAAGATAAACATTAAATATCTACTAAATGGTTGATCCTAAAAGAAATATTTAACAAAAAAACGTATTAAACAAATTAAATATAATACCTTAATAAAAACGTCTTGTAAAAATATATCCATGCTTTCTGCAGGATATCTAAGCAAAAATTTCATCAAAACTTCTCTAAATGGTGAACTGGCTTCAATTAGCATCGCCTGTTCGGACCGTATTACAAGTAAACATAATTGTTTGATAAACTTCGAAGACGCTGCCGGTGTCTGATGAAAAATGTTAATTATTGTTACTACTTTCTGTTCTTCGTCATCTTTTTTAAATATTCCTGTTGCTGCTAAACAAAACATAACGTGAAATAATAATAAATCCTAAATCAACACAAAATCATACCTTTATGAGCTTGAACTAAAGCTTCCAATAACTGTTTGAGAATTTCCAACAGTTGTTCGCACAATTTTTCGTTAAACTCGAGAGGAAATAATTGCGTTAAATACGAAAGCATTTTAATATTATTTAACGTTAAATTTTTAATATCTCCAAGAGTTAAAAGCAAAGGTCTCATTGTTTGATGTACCAATTCCTTTTCAACTTGATATCCAGATATAAATTTCTGCATACACTCAAACGCTGTCTCTTGCAATTCAGAATTAGGTTTCTCCAACGTCTTATAAAGTACTTGGAAAATTTGAGAGCGCACTTCACCTTCTAAATAATGACAAGCTGCAAGGACACGAAGAGCACTAACTCTTAAAGGATTGAAATTTGTAATTGACTTGTAACAGGAGAAGTTATTCAGTTTGGAATCTTCAGTGTTGCATAAAGATAGCAAGTCGCCAATAAAAAGGCTATGTTCTTTTATAGTCATATCTAAAATATGATCTTAATTATTCTATTCTTTCCAAATTAATAATAATTCATCTAACTAAAAGTAAATAAATCTCACCAATAGTAAATAATCTTGGTGTTAATGTTGTACAGAACATATTTCCATCCATTAAACCCATCTGAGCAATTGCAGGTTGATGTTTTAATAAATGTTTCTTAGGCGGAACCATATCAGCCAAAACATCTCGGAATGGTTCCATTACTTCAGTTACACATTTATTTTGCTTTTCGGCTAATAATTTTAAGGACGCCATAGACTACAAAAGCATAAAATACAAACACCTTTTTAATTAATAGCGTTTTGTAAGTGCCAAACCTGCTCTCTAACTAAAGTGTGCGGACTAGTTACTTGACGAACCAACTCATGAGTAACTTTACATAATGCTTTCTTCTGCTTCTCTCGAGTTAGTTGATCTGCATCTTCTAATGGTTTAACGCAAACAATTAACATTTTCTCTAAATTAGCTTTAGCCATATCTAAAGCGCCACTTGAAACCTTTGACAAAATGTTACAATTAGATAAGTACATTTACAAACATTTAAATCAATGTACCTCTCCTGTTAGATCCATCATTACAAATAACAACGCTTTCAGAAATGTAAACATATGATCATAGACCCATTTCAAAGCACATCTCTCAAACATAAATTTAATTGCAATGCATCCGCCAAGTTTGGCATACCATGCTCTTTCATAGCACAGAGAACACATTCTTTCGGATAAGTACTCGATTAATGGCAGCTTACATGCCTAAAATTACATATTATATATTTTATAAATAGTCATACTTTTAACATTACCATTTCTTTGCTACCCAAAAGAGTTGTAGCAGTTTCCAACATTAAAACTAAGGCTAAATCACCAGGTTTACATAATTCTTTTTCTTCGTGTCCCATAATCACAGTCAAAGCGTCAATTAGAACCAGCGGATCTAATGCCACCTGTTCATTTGGTCTAAAATTAAATTAAAAGATGTTTTTGTCAAGTTTAAAAAAAAATCTCTTACTTTGGATTAATGGAAAAACTTCCAGATTGTTGAGCAACAGCGACCATTGTATAATGTCTTACAACAGCAACCATAGTAGTTAGAACTGGAATTCTTAATTCTTTAATTGCAGCAGCCACAAACATTCCTAAAAACAAAGTTCTGTAAAGTATTCTAAAATAAACAAATTTGATACATACCAGTCAAAGCAGTTTGATGTGTATTTCGAGATTGTTGATAAATAGATTTGTATGTGCTTCCTTTAAACTGTGCTATATTATTTTCGTCCAGGAAACTAGGATGCATGAATAAGTTAATCAAAGTACTCTTATCATCATTTAAGTTCATTGATGCTACTAAGAAGCAATTAATAACTTCCCAAGCTTGTTTACGATAATATGAATCGGTCGAACTTTGTTTTAATGCATTAAATGCAGTTTCAATAATCTAAAAATATTCATAAATAGATAAATATGAACAAAATTTAAAAAAAAATACCTTTTCCACAGGAAATTCGATAGCATGCTGTTGTTCGTGGAAAAGTGCAATTATAGATGGAGGATCATAATCAGTAGAAATATATTCCAATTTTTGTGGTTCTATCATCATCTTTCTATTTCCACCACCGAATTTGCCCAGTACTCTAAAATAGAAATAGAAATAAAATATTGTCCATGAAGAAACTTTAAAAAAGCATTACTTAAAAGCAACTTGGGCTACTTGATCGTTATTTCTTAAAGTACGCCAAAGGGCTTGCATTAAGTCGGCACGCACAGGTTGAATATGTTCATATAAGAAATCATGTTGAAGATTATCGACGCATAATTCGAGCGTTCGAAGACCCTAAAAATTATAATTACTCCTCAATTAACAAAGTCTTTTTTTCTTAATTTACTTGACTGATAAGAACATGAGAACCGTTAAGTGCCGAAACTAGAGGATCCATCAACATTGGTAGATAGGGTAAAAGAGAACTCAGTCTAACTGGAACTGTCAGACATAACTCGACAAAAAGATCCTTCATATGTTGCTTATGTAAACCACTCTGAAGCCTGTTTAGTCCTAATAACAATATAAATTCGTTTAAAATGCGAAATCATGTAAATGCGTTTTAGTCACAGCATTACCTTCTAATAAATTAGGTAACAGTGGTAAAAACTCTTGATATAATAAATCGTGACTCCCGCCGCCAATTGATCTAAATAAAGCTCTTAGTAATAAAAAATAATTATATGGTTCTTTTGCACTCATTGCTAATTCCATTGATCTACAAAATTAAAATACATAATAACACAGTTATTACATTATTCCATCATGGATACTTTACCTATTAACAATTTGATGAAGATGTGGCCTCAACATATTTTCATTCTCTTGCGAAAATAACGAAACACTACCAAAAACTAATTTAAATAGTCTTAAATACAAATTACTTCTATCTAAATTTGAACCCATTTCTTCCATTCTTTCTAAAAGATATTCAACTAAAACTGTTGCAAATATTGGACTAGTTGTTTGATTCGCAAGCAATGTATTCGGTACAATTTGTAGCGTCATATTTTTATAGACTCTCTCAACCAAATATTCGATCGTCGTTGAAAATATTTCGTGGAACGTTTGTGGATTCATCATGGAAAACTACAAATGTTTTTTATTACTTTTAACAAGTAATGCTAAATAACCAAATTACTTACAACACCACTAAAATGTTCTAACACTTCTTTTTCTTCTTTCGATCGAACAGTTTGCTGGTTTAGTCTTTGAACGCCTGTAGGTTGGGGCCCAACATTCAAAGTATAGATGTCTAAAGCTTTTAAAGCCCATTTAACCAAACGAAC
The DNA here is from genome assembly GCA_036325965.1 of Sinopyrophorus schimmeli. Classification (NCBI taxonomy): domain Eukaryota; kingdom Metazoa; phylum Arthropoda; class Insecta; order Coleoptera; family Elateridae; genus Sinopyrophorus; species Sinopyrophorus schimmeli. The sequence goes on along the minus strand of JARFIZ010000089.1, from coordinate 2,222,521 downwards.
AAAAACCAAAGTTTCGTGTGGTTGAAATTGTTTCGTACCAATTAGTGAAGAAGATCCGCTTGTCTACAAAAATGCAAATAAATTAATAAACGGAAATTCATAACAAACAGTTGGTACTTGGTATTTTTGTTCAATAAATACGATATAAATTAAATATTGATTTACTTACTTTACAAGCAGCACATCCCCAAGTGATTGTCTTTACACCGCAAACAAGAGTTTTAACTAAACTTCTATAATCAGCAACATTATAATTATTTGTTTGTGCAGTTGAGATACCAATTTTAGACCGACTTTCTTTCGTTGGATTATTCGGATCACCCAAACCACCTTCCAAAAATTCATTTGCAGGTTTAAAATCTGCTTCTTGTTTAATGTCAGATGGAGAAGTTGCATTTTGGTTGGCTTGTTGGGCTTGTAGATTCGCTTGTTGTTTACTACAAGTATTACTTTGTTAGTTCATGAATAACAAAAACCTCAAAACTTACCATTTGTTTATTAAAATGGGTAATTGTATTTTTGAGATTGTTTTAAATTTTAATACAAAAACTTCTAACATTCGCATTAGTAATTCTCTGCCTTCTGTACTGTTTTCGGCTTCTGCTCTCATTCGGATACAGTCGACTAAATTTAATAGAAGTTTGCAAGACATAGTTTGAATACTAAAAATAGTGTATTTTTTATATAAAAGCGAGGATAAGTTAATTTAAAGCAAAACTTACGTTGTGGCCAAACTATCATCGTGTACATTTTTACTAAACAAATGTACAGCTCGGGCAAGATCTGATAAAGGCAATTGTTGTCTTACGTGATGAACTAAATCGGCAAGAGTCGAATAGGCAAGAGGTCGCAAAGATTCATGCGTTGTCCAACCTCTGCCCAGGAGGATATCTTCGTCAAATAATTTTTCCATATGGTTTACAAACTCTAAAATTCAACAAAATAATAAAGTCTCTGGTTGTCTAATGATAATTGTCAAGTTTAAAATCACCAAATCAGAGATCTTATATTTTTAAATAATAAATTTTTTAAAAGTAAATGAATTATTGTAGATAGTGGAGAAAATCATGTGCAATTCGAGCTCAAGGGCGCATCATTTGCATGCCTCGATTGAAAATGTGTCACTTTTTGCATAAATACGTACACAATTCCAAAAAAATATATAAAACATTATATCTCGAAAATTAAAGCATTTTCTACTAAATCATGTTTGGTCTAAACTATTACAAATTACTTCCTGTCTCACCTCCTAGAAAGTTTACATCGACCTGCCTAACACCCTATAGAACTTCTGCCAAGAAACAAATTTGTGATTTTTGTTACTTTCCACTCCAAATATTCTTGTGAAACAAACTTTTCAGGAAAATAATTATGATGGGTATAATTTTGTCCGACCTTAAAGTATAAAGTTATTGCGCTATTGGCATTGTTTTTAAGACGTGTGAAACAATTTTTAATAAATACCATTATTTAAGAATGATTTTATGAATATCTTTACTTGTTAACCACAAAAATTAATCGCTAATAAATAGCATTTTAAAAGTCTATCTGAATATTACTAATGGTATTTTTGGCCTGTATCTCATAAAATTTAAAACTTTACGATTTTTGAGACCATCAAGTTGGATAAGCCTAATCTACTCGATAATGAATAACATCTAAACTTACTATTACGAAGATCAGTTGCTAAAATATGCCTGGCAGCAATTAGGAGTTCTCTTCGTAAATGGGCAACTTCCATAGGACAAAGTGCTAGGAGTTGCAACATTCCCTGAACCATCATTGTCGAATGGTTTGACACAACTTCTTGGTATATTTTAATTATGTATGCGAGAAACGACAAGGTTTTAATTTGCGCCCCCATAAAATCCACAAATATTTCCTTATTAAAATTTTCTACTTGTCTAAAACAAGAAATGTTATACTTGAATGATTACAAACTAAAATAATCAAAACATAGCTTAACACGTTCGCTGTCCCCCTGTATAATCATACAAGACTTAAACAACCCGATCACGTGAAGACGCATAATCGAGAGCAAACGTGTTAAAGTCCGTAATTATTACCATTTTAAAAGAAACACAAGGAGCTTTAAGAAAGAACTTTGCTCCACCCTTCTATTGTTGACAAAATCATATGAAAAAATATTTACCTCTGTTGTGGGGTTGGTTGTAAGGTAATTGTCGTCATAATTAATGGAATAAAATCGCTAACGTCTTGATGCACACTTTGCTTATAAAGTTGATACATTAGCACAACAATAATAGGTAATTCCTGAAGCACTTTTAGTGACAATACGGCCTTAGGAATTAAATTATACTAAAAAATTGAATAGTAATAATCCCTTCGTTCAATATTTTTGTAACAAAACCTACTGCAATTGTTGTGCCATCCTTTGTCTTCTTTTCTGTTTGAATTGTTGTTATTGTAAACGTTTCCTTGAGCAATTCTTGTATATTTAATTCGCTCAAATCTTCTACTTTGATTGCCGGTTTGGGTTCAAATATTTTATTCATATGATTCGGTAAGTCGGAATAGATTGTCTTCACAAATCTCAAAAAATGTTGAATCTAGAAAATTAATTGTTATTTCATATTTTCGTTAGGAAATTAATGAAATCCTTTCGTACCTCTGTATTAAAGGCCGGCCTGTACTGTTTATGAAGCTCTATGATTATCTTTAAGCAAACCAAAACGTTTTCTTCATTTTCAAGCTCTAACAGTTTCAGCATCAGAGATAATATCGGTTTTACATACGGTCTTAATAAATCATTAGTCGGTAAACGATGTAGCATTTCCAATATTAACTTCCTTACTTGTTGAATATTATATTCGGCAATGAAATGGGGCTCGCCTTCTTGAAGTATTTTTAAAAATATCTTTACGGAGTGATCCAAGAAGTTAGCATACAAAGCTGAAGATATTATCATCTGAAATTCATATCAAAAATTACTTAGGATAAAACGGATTATTTTACGTCCACTCACCTCAAAATTTTCGTTAATTTCTTGAGTGGCCTTAAGTTTGAGATCGTCCTTACAATTAGGATCGGCCAGCATGGTAACATAGCTTCTAAATTTATTCATCTGGGTTGTTGACGGATCCATTGCAATAATTCTACTCCAACCCCCGACGCCGTCTTAAGTTTCTAAAACTTACACAAAACTTTACAAGACCATCTCACACCAACTATACTATCGATTTCTCCAACCAAAAATTACTCAGTCAAGTTTGAGCTACCGCAAAGTCGTGACCTCAACAAGAGTTTGAACAATTAAAAAAAAAAGAAGTAAAAAATGGATGATCGTACGGTTGATCGTATTTTTGGTGGTTCTTTGGAACATTTGCCGTCCGTGAGTTCGAAAATTGTTCGAATTTTTACGAGTTCAACTTTTACAGGTAATCTTTGCCAAAAACTACTTTAAAAGTTCGCCAACGCTTAAATTACAATTTCAGATACGACTATGGAAAGGAATACACTAATGGCCAAATGTTATCCAAAAATAAAAGACTACTGCAGAGAAAAGCACGGTTTAGAATTTCAAGTAGGTTTAAAACAATACAACATAGAAAAATTGGCAAAAATTGATTTTAAGCAAACATGTTATTCTTAAATTTTAACATAAATGGATGTGCTGTCTACGGTATTTTAATTAAAAGTGCAAAGTAGCGTGCTTTAAATTTGCGTTACCCCTGTTTATAGATTAAGCCTGCCACATTAAATTAATTTTAGATTTTTCATACATAAAATTGCCCTTGGTACTACAATATTGCAATGGTACCGAATGGCACAGGATACATGACCTATTAAATAGAACACACAAGGTGTAAGAATCAATATGTAATAAAATTTATTTATATAAATTCTTAGAAAATTATGTAAACCAACTAAAGGGTTCACTATTGAACATAAAACAAGGGGTGTTTTTGCTGCTTTTGATGTTTCGTTTCTTTCTAATATGGATTTCGGTTTTGAAAAGCCCATCAATCCTTGTGGCATTTAATTAAATATTTATAATCAAAATAACGTATTTCCCTTTCAAATATAAAATTTATAAACTAGTCCTTTGATTTAATTGGAATTGTAAAAACATCAAGACCGCCAATAGCGCAATCCAGAGTTATTGTCCACTTAAAGAAAACATTATTTTGTGTTACTTAGCACAAAATAATGCCTTTTTTTCTTGTTCTTCTTCTTCTTGGTGTTAGGCTTCAGACTGTTGCTGGGTCGCTCAAAATGTTTTCTCTTAAAGTGGACAATCACTGTCAGTAGGCAATCATTATATGGTATATCCAACTATTTTTAAAGTTATACTTCTTCTAGCGCATTGGAGTAAAATTTTAACAGGTAACGGAAGTTCTGCGCGCACAGATAACGAGAATTTGACAGTTAAAGTTAGCCTTCTAAGAAAGTAAATTAATTATTGTGAATCATGTTTAAAACAGAGTGTGCACATTCGAGCTCAAAGTGGCACATTCCGATCTCGAGAAAATGAAGCGCGCCGCTCCGCGTCGCGCTTCATTTGCTTCCCTCGCTCGGAAATGTGCCACTTTTCGCTCGAATGCGCACATCCTTGTATTCATTGAATTTTTTAAATTAAACTTTCTCTCTAATCTACAAATTTAATTTAAATATCGATTATATGGTCAAAAAACGTATTTTTACCATCGCAATGAGTGGGAGCGAGCGAAAAGATACGACAAACTTATAAGTACAAGTGAGAGGGAACGATAAAAATTATATATTAATTTTTCGTCACCAAAATTATTGTGATTTGTGCTTAAAACCGAGTGTGCACATTCGAGCTCAAGTGGCACATTCCGATCTGGAAATGAAGCGCGCCGCTCCGCGTCGCGCTTCATTTGCCTCCCTCGCTCGAAAATGTGCCACTTTTCGCTCGAATGCGCACATCCTTGTATTCATTGAATTTTGTAAATTAAACTTTCTCTCTAATCTACAAATTTAATTTAAATATCGATTATATGGTATATCCAACTATTTTTAAAGTTATACTTCTTCTAGCGATTGGAGTAAAATTTTAACAGGTAACGGAAGTTCTGCGCGCACAGATAACGAGAATTTGACAGTTAAAGTTAGCCTTCTAAGAAAGTAAATTAATTATTGTGAATCATGTTTAAAACAGAGTGTGCACATTCGAGCTCAAAGTGGCACATTCCGATCTCGGGAAAATGAAGCGCGCCGCTCCGCGTCGCGCTTCATTTGCTTCCCTCGCTCGGAAATGTGCCACTTTTCGCTCGAATGCGCACATCCTTGTATTCATTGAATTTTTAAATTAAACTTTCTCTCTAATCTACAAATTTAATTTAAATATCGATTATATGGTCAAAAAACGTATTTTTACCATCGCAATGAGTGGGAGCGAGCGAAAAGATACGACAAACTTATAAGTACAAGTGACAGGGAACGATAAAAATTATATATTAATTTTCCGTCACCAAAATTATTGTGAATTGTGCTTAAAACCGAGTGTGCACATTCGAGCTCAAAGTGGCACATTCCGATCTCGGGAAAATGAAGCGCGCCGCTCCGCGTCGCGCTTCATTTGCTTCCCTCGTTCGGAAATGTGCCACTTTTCGCTCGAATGCGCACATACCTTGAATTTATTGGATTTCTCTACATTCATCGTTTCTCCTTCAAAACAAAAACTTAAATTGTAATTTTCTATTCGGAAAAAGTTAGTGTTTATTTTTCTAAAATAACTGTTTAAAAACACTAAATGACAGTTTTGCTATTTCGGTTATACACGAGTCTTGTAATTAACAACCCTTTATAAAAATGAGGCTTGCCCAACGTTTTTTTAAATTAAATTTAATTACAGTAAAACCTCGATATAACGGACCTCTATTTAACGGACTTCGGATATAACGGACAAAAAATTCGATCAAATTTAAAAAAATTAAAAACGTCCTGTTAATATTATACATGCTTAAAGTCAAGTGTCGCGACATGTAAACAATTTTTAGCGGCCATGATAATCACGTCATACGTCTAGCACTAGAATTTGAGACATAATGCCGTCCTTCTCATATACTGGACCTAGCCAGAGCGATAGAATACTAGTATAAACCTATTTTTATATAACGGACTTTCGGCTTTAACGGACACTCCCTCCCCCCAATCAGTCCGTTATATCGAGGTTTTACTGTATTTAACTTCTAATTCTGATACAGTAGAACCTCGATAAGTCGAACCCCGTTTAGTCTAAAACCTCTACAACTCGAAAGAAACCCTTATTTCTTTACCTTCAAGCCCCAATACCTCCATATCTCAAAATCTGAGCCATGGATAAGTCGAAACAATCAGTATTTCCCTACATAGTTTCCCTCTATAACTCGAAACAAAAATTTCGACCTCTTAAGATTCGACTTATCGAGGATCTACTGTAGTTTTATTATGAATGGATTCAGTAAACATTATTTAAAATGTGCCCATTAAAAGTAAATAAGTAACTAGGGTTACAGTATAAATTATCCAATAACATTTATTATTAAACCGCTATATTGAAATAACATTTTTAGAGTAACTTTTTAATTTTTGTTTGTTATCGATAATTTTTAGTATAAATACCTACCCAAATATTAGTGATATAAAACATTAATTTTGTATTTATTTTAAAAATGATCATTGCAAGCACACCTATTCAAATTTCATATACACATAACAATTAAAAATTTTCAAAATTAAGTAAATACAGTAGAGTCCCGATCATTCGAGCTACTGTGAACTAAAAGCCGTTCTCTAAGTAACAAAAACTGGAATAGCCAAAAAAATTCATAGTTAACGTGGGCTTTCAATGTTAATAAATTTTTTTCTAAATAAAAACTTAAGTACTTACCGTATTAATGCAAAATTATACAAGTATACTTCAGATATTGCTGATTTAAAATTATTCCTAAGACCTAATTTTTATATGTAAAGCATCAATAATAAAATATTAAAACAAAATGAATGTGTTGATAAATAAATAACACAGTTTAAAAACCTTAAAAACGGAATACATACCTATAAATTATTCAAAACATCATTTAACACCAATTTGAAAAATTCATATTAAAAAAACACCGTTCAGGTTGTAGACATGAGATGGGGTGTAAGAGACGAAGCAACTGATGATCACATGACTACAGAACTATGCATGAAAGAAATTGAAAATTGTCAACGATTATCAATGGGTCCCAATTTCGTTGTAAGTAAAAAAACGATAAACAAAATAACTCCGCTATATCACATGATTTTAGGTTTTTCTGGGACAAAAATACGGCTACAGACCTATTCCCACATACATCATTTCGTCAGAATTGCAATTGATCAGAGATGAATTAGCAGCAACTGGTAACGATGTGGCACTAATAGACACTTGGTACCGAAAAGATAGCAATGCTGTTCCTCCAGTTTCTGTATTGCAACCGATTTCATCGATTCTTATTAACTTCAACAACAAAGTAAGATGTAATAGCATTTGCTCACGTATCTTATAACAATGCATAATAAAATTCTTAGAGGATACCTAAATTACAAGCAGAAGATCAAGCAATATGGTGGGACACGTTGGGTAAGTTTCAAAAGTTATTTCGCAAGGCTTCTGCTGCATTAAACCAACAAGGAAAAATGGATGATGATGCAATGCATAATTACTTTATGTCAGGTGAGTATTTATAAATATAAAGCTTGATAAAATATTCAAACAAATTCTAGTAACCGAACGCGAAGTAATAAATGGAATTCTCAACGTTAAAAATACCAAAAATCACTGCTTGGCGTATCTTCGATGCATCAACAACATTAATTTGCAAAATTTGAAGAAAGCCTCGCTTTTTGTCGATATTATAAATAGAAGTTTGGACCAAGAGTCTTGTAAATTACTTGCGAATCTTCGAGATGTACGGTTGCCAAATAAAATTGAAAGCAGTAATTTAGAGAAGTAAGAAAATTGTTATTTATTAAATAATATTAATTTCGTTCAAAATTTTTAGATACAATGTTGAATGGATTGGGAGAGAAGGTTTGGATCCCGAAACGCACGAAGAATATTTAAAGCATTTTATAACACATTTTTATAAAAATATTATCAAGTTAGTGGACCGAGCAATGAGAAAAGAAGATTCTAGTGCTACAGGACAAATTGTTACAGAAATCCTGCAACATTTACATGCCTGCAATAATTCTGTAAAGGTAAAATAAGTATTTAAGTGTACTTAATGAATTGCTCTTTGAATAGAGAACTGAACTAAACTAAACTGATTATTACCGCCATCGGAGGCGCTTATATATGTATTTCGTTATCGGTATCACAGCTTCCGGAGTTTTCCAGAAAATTCTGTGCTTTGAAATATACGTGTCGTTCATGGTCTTGGACTCGGTATACGATACTACTTTTTCGAGCGGTTGAGTAGATTAATCTATCGTGTTTGCTACACTATTTTAAATGACAAAATTAAAAGTGGAATTGTGGTCAGATAGTTTGATTTTACCATTTAATCCGCAAAATCTTGTTCAATATTTTGTCTTGTTTATTATAAAATTGTAAATTAAAAGATTTAAAAACCATAAATTGATTGATTTAAATTGTGTAGTCTAAAATAATTTTTCATTTATTATTTTTAGGTATTTTATGGTAGAGAAGACAGTTTAGAACAAATCAAAAATTATATGTTGGAAAATTCTGATAAACCTATGATACTTTATGGCGAAGGTGGTTGTGGAAAAACGTCGATGCTAGCAAAGTCTGCCGGCATGTCTACTTCTAAAGAATGGTATAAAAATAAAAAACCGTTAAGCATTATCCGATTTTTGGGCACCACGCCAGATTCAAGCGCCCTTACTCCTACTCTGATATCCATTTGTCAACAAGTAAAAACTTGTTCCATTCTTTCAATCGTTCTAAACACAAAAAAGTATTGTTTTGCAGATATCCTACAATTTTATGTTACCATTTGAAGCCATTCCCGATGACTTAGTTCCATTAACAGCCCACTTCAAACAGTTATTAACAATGGCTACTGCAGAACAACCCTTTGTATTCTTTTTGGATTCCGTGGATCAATTAACAGGTACACAAGATAAAGTCTCGTGGTTACCCACGCGTTTGCCACGTTATTGCAAGGTATGATTCCCCATAATTACTCGTAAAGGCAACTGAGTACAAAAAATTATTTTAGATAATCTTAACCTGTGCTTGTGAAGAAAGCAATCCCGAATTATCCAGAGAATACCACATACTAAGAAGAATGATCGACGTCGAAGAACACTTCATCGAAGTCAGAGCTTTGGGAGAAGACTTGGCAATGCAAGTTATACGGTATTACGTTCATCAAAACAAAAATATATTTTAAAAACCAATTCATACTGTCGATAGAATGTGGATGAGAAAGCTTGCAGAGACTTAACTAACTACCAATGGCGCTTAGTGTCGAATGCAATTGAAAAATGTAGTCTTCCGATTTTTGTAAAGTTGGTATTTGCCGAAATATGTCGATGGAGAAGTTATACCAAACCGCAAGAAACCCATTTAGCATCGACGGTTATGGATTCAATTATGATGCTGTTTGAAAGAATCGAGAAACAGGTTACTTCAAACTTCAATCATAAATCTATCTGATTTAATACAGTATCCTTTTTTATTATAGCATGGACGTATTTTAGTTTTTCATGCTCTTGCATATATAACCGCAGCTAAAAGCGGTCTTTCAGAATCCGAATTAGAAGATTTAATATCCTTAGACGACAAAGTTTTAGATGATGTTTACCAATACCATATGCCGCCCGTTAGACGCATTCCTCCACTTCTTTGGACAAGAATAAGGAACGATTTGCCTAATTATTTATCCGAAAGAGAAGCAGATGGCGTTAGTGTCATGAATTGGTACCACAGGTAAATACACTGTCACTTAAAAATATCCAGTTGGCAACTAAATAATTGAAGACTTCACTGATGCATAGATTTAGTAAAGGACAAAACCCATAAGCGGTGAAAAATCTTCGGAGAGTGCAGAATCTTCTATGTCTCTAATACCTAATGTTTGTCAGCGATTTTTACCATGTCCCTGGCACTTTAGAATTTTGATTTTTACGTTATTCATCTCCTTACAGAATCCTTTATCACAATCCATGGTCAAAATCTTGCGGCATCTCCGGGTTTTATCACCTATTATGGATTCGTCCTTTTTGGATATGTTTACGTATTCGAAATATCAAATCCATATAGCTGCTAACTTTTTAGGCAATTTCGGGACACAGCAAGAGAGAGATACTTTAAAAACATGAATATGGCGATGTATTTCCATTCAAATATAGCAGATTATTATTTGGGGATTTGGGGTGGCGGCAAACCAAAACCCTTTAAATATACAGAAATACAAAGGCATAGGTAAGAATCTTAACTTTCATTAAAAATGTATTTAGAAAAATTAAAACAAATTTACATTCGGCAATAAACATAAATTATAATAATTTTAGATTTAATTTAACGGACAAGGAAGGTATAGCTGATCGAAAAGTACCCGTACAACCCTTGGTATTTCTAACAAAAGATGGAAAAGTAGCAAGATATAACTTAAGAAAGGTAAAACTAAAAATGTTAATAAAATATAATTTCTCAAAGCTTTGCATGTTAATTTAAACATGATATCACACATATCAACCTACAATTTTCAAAATCGCTACATTAAACTATTGATATAATTCGAATGTAGCGCTTTAAATAAAAATTCTGATTGGTAAATTAATGAAGAAACCTTAGTAACTTAAACTAACCTTCATATGTACAACCATGTTTAAACCACGATCTTCAGAATTCAATATGGCAGATAATCTTCAATTAAATTTCAGTTTGGGGAACTTCCTTATCATATGGTACGGTCCAGAAGATTTAAAGATCTGTATGAAAATGTCTTGTTTAATTATGAATGGTTATATGCCAAACTATCAAGTTGTCCACTGCAAGCAGTGCTTGCTGATTACGAAGATTGCAGTATCAATATCGACGACAAAGATGCTAAAAGGTTTATTCCGCAAGCAATACCTATACAGGATTAACCGTCACTAAGTACTGAAACTAAACCAGCTTTTACTTGACACCAAACTGATCAATAAAGGGCTAAATATAGCTGCTAAATCATATGATTTTCGAGAAATATGCATTTTAATTTTATCAAATAGAACGGTGCATTTTCTTCGTGGGTTTCTTTGAGCAAGTACGTGTTTTGTCGCAAATTTATTTTATCGTTTGGATATTATGTTTCCTGATAAATCTCGATCAAATGCTTATCAATCTAAACCTATCTAAACAAAGTTTATATACAATATGTCCTAAAGGTAAAGAATTTAGAGAAAAATGCATTTCAATTTTCTGATAAATTGCAACACAGCGTCGACTTGAACAAAAATTTTCGAAATATTTGAAATAATAAGATATCTATTACATATCTTTAAATTGAAGTTTACGATACCATAACTCAAAAATATGACACATAAGATCACTTAAATTGAGGTGTGTTTTTGTTCAGTTTAGGCTAATTTATAAGTGAGTTAATTTTCAGTACTTATTCATAGGACACCCGGTATACGGTTCACCCTGTATAATATTTATTTAAAACAAAACGTTATAAATTTCCAGAGAGCTAATGTTGGTGGCAGATGCCTTACGTTTAGGAGGGCAGTTCTAATGCAATATCCCAATATGCTAGCACCACAGTTAGTTGGGCGATTATTGCCAGAAATTGGAACCAATCCTAATATCAAAATGTTGCTAAACGCTTGCGATTTAAAAGGACCTAAAAATTGTGCTTTAGTTCCTTTATATCACTGCTTACATACACCTGGAGGTCCCTTAAAGGTAAGTACTCAGATTATCGGATATTTCAAATTGTTATATTTTTTTCTTCAAAATTTAGTATTCTTTGGAAGGCCATCAATTTGCCGTCTTTGGTATTTGTCTCACATCGGATTACCGCTATGTAATTTCCGTATCGAATCGTTTCATAACTTGGGATCTCTCCACAAGCGACATGACACGAGACGTCAATCCAAATATCGAAGGAATAATGCAACAGTTAGTGTTAAGCCCTGATAATAAATGGGCTGGCGCTTTCACCAATAACAGTCAGGTAAATTATTCCAAAAATTCATCAATTTATGTAAATTATGAGCTTATTGTTTCCAGACGGTTCTATTAAATACTCTTACAAGTGAATATGTTTTAATCGATAATCCTTTAAGTAATGATGAACCAGTTATTGGAGTGTTTTTGTTAACACATCAGCTATTTATTTATGGGCTTAGTACGTGGATACAGTTCGATATGCGCGGTAACCAAGAGCAAGTATTTCGTGGTCCTTATGAGGCAAACGAATGGCCCATTTTATGTAAGCAATAATCTGCTTTATGCTAGATAAAATAAGCGCAATGCCTCGAATAGACGAGCAATAAAATTGCGACACTTATATAGAAAGTGGCGGATATACTTACACATCAATTTTTCTAAGTTTAAATTGGAAGATAAAGAAACGGTAGAATTTAAAAAAAATTGCAGTTTTAAAAGTCAAATTAAATGACATTAAAAATTACCAAAATGGCAATTTGCTAGTTATTTGAAATTGATCGATTATTCCAAAATGGTATTTCTGGATTATTATAGGAGATACTACAAAGAAGTCACTACATATTATAAATTAAAGACCTCCGCCGCGTTTATCTGTCGTCTTGTCTGTCTGTATAGGCTAATCTCAGAAAATACTGTAAGGATTTTGATACGGTTTTCACTAATTGATAGACTGATTCATGAGGAAGGTTTGTGTATATAATTTAGCACTATAAAATCAGGAAGAAACGTAAAAAACTCAATGGAACTCCATCGCTCCAAGAAAATAGCAACCAATCCTCAACCCAAAATAGCTCTTTTGTTACGTGTTAAATGTAACGGATTCAATTTGCCTCGTAAAACTTGCACTGTTCTAACCAAAATTCTTGCAAATCATGGAAGATGTGATTTCTATTATAAACAGGGTGTAATTTAAGAACCGCAGAATATGGGTTAAACTAAAGCTGCTCCTACTTGATTGAAATTATTTTAATGCATTATTTTTAGTACTCGAATACCAAAATTTAAAACAACATCTTGTGATATTTTGGAAAGGGGATTTGGAAGATGATAGAATGATACTGAGGTGCTACAACGAAAGAGAAGAAACAGAACCTCTTGAATTCCATGGGTATTTTTTTTCATAAATAAAACAATTTTTCTACTAATATTCAATGTCCATACTAACATTTATTTTAGTGCGATAGTTTTAACGAAAGATAGAAATACATTATACGCCTGTGTAGGTGAAAACGTATATGCAGTTAGCAGATTTTCGAAAAATTCCGAAACCAAAAAATGGGATTTAATTGAAGAGCTATCCAGATCGAAAACCGACAACATAGAAGTTGTACTTCAACTAAAACTGGATAAAGAAGAAAAGGTTCTTTTTGGTAATCCAATTCCTTTACATAAAACATTTTATATTTTCTTCATAAATCATTTTTTTTAATACGGATACCTATACTATTTTTTAGGTACAACAAGTAACGGTTACATAATTTGGGACTTCAACGAAACTAGTAGAATAAGTGAAGAAGCCATGGTTTTACAGCTTCCTTATGGAATTAGAAACATATCAACAAAGATGCTACAATCAAACTCAATAATGCTTAGTGCACATAAAAACTATGCAATTGCAGGCGTAAGGTAACCTTTAAATATATGTATGTAGGGAGAACATGAGGTATTACTAACGTGATCAAGTTTTTCCTGTTAAAACAGGACGCTTGGTGCTTAAGACCGAGTGTGCACATTCGAGCTCAAAGTGGCACATTCCGATCTCGGGAAAATGAAGCGCGCCGCTCCGCGTCGCGCTTCATTTGCCTCCCTCGCTCGGAAATGTGCCACTTTTCGCTCGAATGCGCACATCGCAGTATTTATTGCATTTGCCTATAATATTAATCTTCTATTCTTCAATTCAAAAAATTTTAAAGTCGAATAATTGAATTAATTTTGTTATTTGAAAAAGGTTATACCTAGATTTTATTCCTTTTGATAAGCTATCATGGTGCCCTTCTGCACGCCTAATTGCAGCGAGCCTGATAAAAATATTTTCAGGTGTAGGGAAACCTGTTGTACCTTGGTCCCTTTGTACCAAGGGCAACTTTATTTTTTTTAATATTGGCGGGCTTTCGTGGCCCATAATTTCCGATATTTCAAATGCCACATTGACAGACATTAACATAAAGTTAGCAGCAACTCGCCAATGTACTTTGTTAATGTATGAGATCAATTGAAATTTTTAAACGAAAAAAAGTAAGTCTTTTCATATGTATTTTTTTTACCTAAATATCTTATTGATTTTTATTACCTAATAACAAATGATTCATCGTAATAGAAAGATTATTTATTAATGTTTGCATACTAGTAGTCTGATTTTGGCACAGCATAATCTTTAATTTTATTTTTGAGTATAAACATCAAGGGTCGGTGTGTTGTGTTGTACCTCGGTCACTGTCAATAAATTGTACCTTGGCCCTAAGATCAACGTGCAATAAATAAAAATTTAGATATACCTTTGTTATAAATTCTTATTTTTTTGCATCAGATAATATGCCTCGCAAGTCTAACGAAAAATTTAAATTTTTGCAAAGTTAACCATTAAGAATGTGAAATTTTAATATACGAGAAAAGTTTTGTTAATTTTTGAAACAATTTTAGAGTCATCTTAAAGAAGAACATTAGTAGTTCTTATAATCCAAAAATAAATATATAGTTTTCATAGAACTTTAGGTTTAATTTTGCTTAATGTCAATAGAGCCAAGGTACATCACCTCTGTTGTACCTAGGCCGTAGATCCACTAATTTTTAAATCTTATAGCAATTTGAGTAAACGGTTGGTAATACTTCCAAATATTTTATGATGAATACATTATTAGTGCCCCAATACGATGCAATTCATTTTATCAACAAATTGTTACATATACAATTTAAAAAAAATTAAAAGTGAAACAAGGGCCAAGGTACAACAGGTTCGCCTACTTTCGAGTGTTTACTAATTTGCATTTTTGATCAATTAATTTGTTTACTATTTTTTACATCGAAATACATCTTGATGCCACAAATCGGTCATTCACTGGGTGTTTTACCCTATTGCAAGATAGAATAATTTTCAAAGTATACCACAAGTGTTTTGTTTCATTTTTCCACAACTATAGCGGCTGAAAATACCCCACAAAAACCAACTTTGTAAATTATCACAATTTAATAGTTCCCGTAAATGTAATGTTAAAAAACATAGTATCTGAAACTAGAATAAATTATTTACAAGATCGCGTAAAGAAATAAATTGAATTTGAAATCAAACAATGAGATTGCTCCCTTAAGAGACCCATAATACCTCATTCTGCCCTACATAAGCTCGGGTAAGTGTCAATTTTAAAATCACTTTATTACAGAAAAAATCTCTACGTTTGGAGTATGAAGGATCGCAAGTTACTAAAAGTACTAGACGCTCATTTTGGAAGAATCATTCAACTGGAAGCTTTAGCTGTGGGTAATTGGAATTGCATAGTTACTTCTTCTATTGACAGAACGGTTAAAGTATGGAACATTAATAACATTTTCGAACAAGTTCACGTTATTGATAGACACGAATTGCAAGTCGATTCTATAAAGTAAAGAAAACAATCAAATACAAATAAAACAATAATTAATACGCATATTTTGACTTTTTTAGTCTGTCTCAAGATTTAGGGCTGGCGGTTACTGTCACGCGAAGCTGTGTTGGTGTATGGGATTTGAGAACAGGAAAGATCACAGCGAAATTAGCAGACAGTCCTTTGGGTGCAATCGTAACTCATGCAGTTGTTACTCCCGAAGGAAGGTACTTATATTTTTTATATTGTTATACAGTGTGTTTAGCCAAGTTAAGAAGTTTGGTTCGCCAACTCAAAATGTCTCCTAAAAAAATCAGAATTATTGGAATGTGTGCGTGCAAATATTGAGAAAACTAAACTAAAATTTTGAAAACATTTCAAAACCCCTCAATTTAAATCTTTCTAGTAATTAATTTTCAGATACATAATATCGGCGGAATCGGGAAATATCCTAATTTGGTTAAGATTGACGCAACAAGTAGTTTTTAAAGAAGAACAACCCGGAATAAGACAACTAACTTTAATAGAAGAAGGTACAAAAATATTAGCAATCTCGAAACCGAAGAACCCTCCTGGATCAGATGCTGTTCGTGCCGTTGCTACAGCATTCGTGCGGACTATTCCAGGTATTTTATGTTCGAAGTAAAGGACAATGTTAAAAATCACCCAATTTTTGCCACTCCGATAGAAATCAATTATTGTTAAAATACGATTGCTTAGGTCCACTAAGAACATAAAAATATGATATATTCATGTTGTCCGAAACAGATGGAAACATTTGTTTTTTTCTTAAAAACATTGAATATCGTGAATTTCAATAAAAACGATATTAACCCTCTTATTTTGAATAGAAAGATATTCAGTTTTTTCATAATTGTATAGTGCTCAATGTAGGCTTTCCAGAAATGTATAACAAGATATCAATTACTTGGTAAAAAATCTTTAAAAAAAAATTCTTTTTCTTCCAAAAATCGAGAAGTTTCGCCGAAGTGAAATGAGTTAATAATTTGAAAACTAATAGAAATTTCAAAAAAAGTATAAAAGGTTTTCGATTCTATCCAATCTTTCGATGGATATAAATATCAATTCTATAGTATTTCCAGTTTAAGGGGAAATGGTAGCAACTTTCTTGTTTTAAATTGAAAAATACTAATTTTTATTTTAGACATTCGGCTAAGATGTAGAAGGACCTTTCCAAATTTCCATAATAGGTTACCATACGATTAATGACTAATTAAAAAACATATATTTTTGTAAAACCCAGCGTGTTTCAGTAAAGTGGCAGAAACCTCTAACTCAAAAATTGATAGTAATTTTGTATGCAATTTTAGAAAGGTCTAATCAACTCAGAAAAAAAAACTAATACCTTCTATTTAAAATAAAAAATTATACCATTTCCAGTTATACCAAAACATCGATATTTACAGCAATCAAAAGATTGGATTAAATCAAAATTCTATATTTTTTTTTAATTTCTGACAGTTTTGCACTTACAGTCGATTTGATAAAAATTTTCCTTTTTTTTAAGGAAAAAAAATTGTTTTAAATTATTTAATAATCACTTTTTATACCTTCTTAGTAAACCTTTGATGAGCTCTATACAATTATTAAAAAAAATAATATCTTTTATTTAAAATAAGAAGATTAACTCCATTTCCCAATGAAAATACCTCCATGACATTCAATATGCTGAAGCAAAAAAAAACTCCCCATTGTTTCGGGCAATATTAATATCTTTTTATGTTTTTAGAAGTCTTAAACAACCACTTTTTAACAATAATTTAACGCCAAAAATCTTTTTAACAATGTACCCGACTATTACTACAAATCCATTTGTGTCAGGAGGGGAACTACTTTACACTTTTGAATATCCGGTAAGAAGTATCACTGGAGTGTCGTTTAAACCAGCCGTGATAACAGCTGACGGTCAAAACATCATTGTCTGCGCTGCAGACAAAACAAACCGTGACTGTGTCATTGTCCACAATGCAAAAACAGGAGCGATGGTTAACAAAATAGGTCTTCGACAATGTGGCATTAAAGTATTTTAAAAAAATAACAATAAAATGTGCATTAAAACCATAATAATTCTAGGATATCCAATCTTTAGTAGCAATGCCACACAAGGCCCACTTGATAGCAGTAATAGCAACAGACAGAAGTGCAATAATGGACATAAGAAATAAAAAACATCTGAGAACCATAGCAAAATGGGGAGGAATATGCACGAAAGATGGCAAATTTGGTCTTTATGCTCCATCAAGGTCTCATCTATTTAACGATTACCAATTTATTTATTTCAAATTTATTTTTAGGGGAGGCTTAGAATTGATGGAATTAAAGAAGGGCACTACTGTTAAAACGTTCATACCTAAAGTTGCTGAAGGTGTTTTCACAGTAATATGCATGTTCAATAAAACTGACGAATATGTCCTCTATTACCACAGTGGTAAAAAAACATTGAGGGTCTTCCGGTAAAATCAGACAACATCAGCACTATTCGTATTACATTTAACAAATGTTTATTTTAGAACTTCAGATGCAGAAATGATAGCAAATTACAGAATTCAAGCAGAATTAACTTCGGTAGAAAGTACTGAAGACGGTAAAGCTATAGTGTTGGGAACAGTTGATGGCTGTGTTAGTGTATTAGCAATTGTTGATAAACAGAAGAAAGATATGTGTCAATATTTGGCTACGATGCCATCGAGGGACGAAGAGGTATGGAAAATACATGTGATATCAATCAAAGTTACTCAAGCACTGATTAAATACATTACATGTCACTTACTGGACATAATTTTTGGGATTTTTAAACTTAAATTGCTTTCAAAAAGTTATTATTGTGTTCAGTCACAACTTCATCCACTACATCCAAACCTTATTAATATTGCTTAGTTTTGCGATAAATCGCATAGAATTGTAGGGAATTAAAGTTAAAGCATGAAACATGTATAAAATAACACGTTACTCAATTTAGTTTCGATATATTCTAAGATATTTTAGTTCAACAAATGTTGAGGTTAACTTAACAAATCTTTGAAATTCAACAACAAAAACAAAAGTACAAGAAAATATCAGAAATATATAAGAATTATAAAAGTACTTACTACTTAAAATCATTTCTAAACACTCACTTTTATTTAAAAATATTAAAAACTTTCATTTTTAAGAGTTTACTTCATTAGCTAGTTTAGTTTGATCCCCACCACGTGTTATTAATATTTGGTATACATACAGTGTTGTCACATTTTTCAGTCAATCCGTAGATTTACATACTTTATTAAATTTACTTTTAACTAAATGTTTATTATAATTAAAATCAAATAATTAGAAATAAACAACAATATTATGTAAGCACTAAATGAAAATTAGTCTGCGTTAATCACATTTAGACTTTAAAATAATGGAATTTAGTTCTTTTTATACAGAATGATTATTTTTAAATGTTCTTTAATTTAACAATATTTACCCCTTCTTTTCAATTTCAGTGGAAGAAAAAAATAGAAAAGCAAAGAGCACAAACCCGTTTCAAAGCTATTGGTTCAATTGCAAAACTTTCGACATTATTTATAAACAATAATAATCCATCGCCAGAACATAAAGTACTAGTCGATGAAGAAGATTTACAATAGTTTTTAGTTGCTAATGTTATACATGTGTTTCAAATGCTTTATAGATTTATATTATCAATTAGTTTTAAAGCAGAAACTGATCTTTGATTTTCAAGACAGAAAATTACCACTATGTAACGAGCACAGCTCAAGCATTAAATTTGATCACAATACTTGCTAGTTTTATTTTTCTTTGGGGTTCAAAAAATACATTCATTTTTGTACATACTTTTAGGAACATAAAAAAAATGATACCAATTACAAATAATTTAAATGAATCCCTTAATATTATTATTAAAATAATTGCTTCAAAAAATCTCTCGAGGGGCTAAAATCCTATCGTGAAAATATATCTTAATATCTTGGACCATCATATTCGGCGTAAGAAAATCTTGTAATGTCCTCACACCAGGCCTAGGCATTCGATCAAAAGGATACCCCATAGATCTTCGATCTGGATACAATCTATCTTTAATGCCGCAAAAGTAATCTGCACTCTTGCAAACACTCATTGGATTATCTTGAACTACCTAAAATCGCAATATTGAATAATTTTTTTTCGCTATTTTAATTGGGAAAAGACTGCATTTACCATATCGTCAGCATAATTAGAAATCATGACAAATAATTCACAAGGGAACCCTGCAGAATCGCCTTTGGGAATCAACATATGCATTGGCCAACCACAACCACAAAAATAAAACTTTTGCAAATTGTCGGGTTCCGGAGGCCGCAGATTTAAATCTCTAAAAGTCTGCTCGAACGGTATTGTTACGGACGACTCTGTTGATTTTCGAATTATTGTGTTATCGCCTACCTTTACTATAAAAATCAAATGTAAAATAAACAAATCGCAGAGCAAATACATACAGTTAACAGTGAACCGATCCAACGCTATGAATAAATTTTTTTGATCCCTAAACAACCATGATCCTTCGCCCTCGTCGTACTTTGGCGCGAGAAATATCCGGCATGTTCCCATTCTTTCTTTTCCTGTATTGGTTACTGTGATATTGTACGTAAAACTATGATGTTGCAAATGAGTAAATCGCACAAAAATCGAACCAGGTGATGTAAAATTTAAACCATTAGATAAGTCGATATCGGATTGTTGCCAAAATGTATTAAGAATATTATCTCGAGCCCTGGTTGATTTTATTGCAACTTTTTTGATCGTTATGCCCTCGTAATTTAACTGCAAACTATTATTTTTAGTAGTTACTTATTAAATAATGAATAAGTTTTATTTATACTTGATTTAATTGATAACGAGGTAATGAATTTTTGTGCAGTTGGAATATGTAATCGATGTATCCGTGCCATCTATAAAAAACTGGATCTCTCATGGATGCAGCCGAATCTCCCATTATAGCAAATTCTTCCTAAAAATGTCAATTCTAATAAACTGTTTCAAATATTGTTAAGCTCACCAGGTATTTATTGTCAGGATCGTGCATATAAGAAATCAGTATATGACCAAAATTATGCAGATTACCATAATAGTTGTTATTGGGAGAAAGTCGACTTGCTTCGACCATATTTCCCAAAACATCGATTCCTTCGTTTTCGGTTAAACGATGTTTGTTTCCATTCGCCTGAACATACAATTAAGTTAATTAAATTAATATTCATTTTAGAAAATGCTCACATCAATGTAAAACCCTGAGTCGATAGCATCGATGATTCTAATTTTCCATGCAATCAAATCGTCAATATCTACATGCAATTGATTTTGTTCTCTATTGACATTACGTATCTTTAAATTATGAATACGTGGAGGATAACTGCGGCTAGCAATCGTGCTGTTCAATTTTGAAAAGTAGGCTTCTTCGATTGGTTCATGCCAATCAATCAGTCTCTTCACTCTGGGTAGTTTATTACATAAACGTTCTGCATTGTATCTGGAATAAAAGCAATAGTTTTAATTATAATAATTATGCACATATCCAGCAAAAAATTAAAAACCATTTTCATAGTGATTTATATTTAGTAATCAAACATTTGGGAATGATTCTCGGTATATGAAGAGAAAGCTAAAAGAGGAGTTTACCTTTTGGGGACTCGAGATAAATTTTCCGAAAGCAGAACCCTTGATAATCGAAGAAGATAGTGAAGATTTGGTAGCAGAGAAATTCAAAATCAGAAAGTGTCAAAATTAGAAATATTTGGGTGTTACATTTTTGAACATAGCAGACAGCGTTGAAGATATAAACAACAAAATCAATTAAGAGAAGAGCATAACACGTACACTAAACTCCTTACTATGTGATTATAATATCATGAAAAAAAAAGAAACAACACAATATACAAAACCATACAGGAGAGCATTCTCACTTACGGATCGGAAGCACTGGAACTGACTGATAGAAGTAAATCAAGAATGAAAGCATTAGAGATGGATCACAGTCGCAGGAGTTGTGCAGTCCCAAAACTTCAGCACATCACTAACGAAGAAATAGGAACAATAGTAGACACAATAGATACGAAAAAACTTCTATGGTATGGACATGTAAGACAAATGGTAGGAGGTAGATGGGCAAAGAGACTATGGGAATAGTCACCCCCACAACGAAAAAACGTGGTAAGACCTAGACACAGATGGGACATGGATGTCCGGGGCGCAATGCGAGGAAGGAATCTTCAAGAGGACGACTGAAGGGTTCGCAACACGTGGTGCTTAGGAATCTGGAAACGGTCAAGACTAGAAAAACCTGCCTATATATATAAATCTTACTTCGGTTTCATTAACCCACCCTCTCATATTATTGTTGGTTTTCTGAAACCAAAATGGTCCATGAACGTTATTCGACATAATTCGTACCAAATGGTTATTTTTTGAATATAAGTGTTATTTTTCCAACTACAGTGGAAACTCGGTTTATCCGGACTAATTATTGTTGCAGTTCATTCGGATAATCGAAAATTCGGTTAAATGAATGTATAGAAAAAAAACGAATTTTAGCTATATATAATGTGACCATACTTCCTGTTTTGAATGGGATTGTTCCGTTTTTAGATCATTTGTCCCGTTGTCCCCAAGCAATCATTCGGGACGCCAAAATATCCCGTTTTCAAAAAATTGTTAATCATGATACCGAATATTAAGAAATTCTAACAAGAATTTAATTTTTGCCTCTTTAGTTAAATACAAATTAATTTCACGGCAATGTCGCAATGAAAATAGTAAAAAAATATGAAAAATAAGCGAAGCCCAAAGAACACATTTTGAGAGCGCAACTACGGTTTTAGAATTACTTGAATTTTTTTAAAGTAAATTGGTCATTGTGAATCGTGCTTAAAACCGAGTGTGCACATTCGAGCGAAAAGTGCCACATTCCGATCTCGGGAAAATGAAACGCGCCGCTCCGCGTCGCGCTTTTTTTGACTCCCTCGCTCGGAAATGTGCCACTTTTCGCTCGAATGTGCACATCTTCGTGTTAATTGCATTCGACTATATTAATAACAAATTCTTCAAATCCAGATTTTCTATTCGGAAAAAGTTTTCGCTTGAAAAGTGCACATACTTCTTAATAATTGAATTTTCATATCTTATTCTTCTCTCTTACAAATAATATTAATTCAATCATACTGAACTAAATGTCCCATTTCTCGCCTTTCTTTTAATTAAAAATTACAGTGGGGTATTTTTGCCAAAAACCACATTTCTAATTTAGTACTTTTAAACTCGACTAGATGGGGACATCATCGTACAGGAAAAAAAATACTTTAAATATTTCCGAATTTTGACTCTTATTTCCCAACCTTTTTTTAAACATAACCCACACAAGTCATTCTAAAATTTTGATGCGCCCTCTATGTAACATATAAATATTTTTTTATATTTAAAAATTGAATTAATCCATAAATGAAGACTTATTACAACAGTGTATACAAAATGTGCCTTAAAACTAATTTGTTTATAATTTTCAGAAAAATGAAAATTACCCAAAAATATTTGGAGACATTAATTTTGACATATAAACCTTCAACAATCTGCAAAAGATGATATAAAAATCAACTGGTTGATTTTCAGTGGCCCACTTTAGAAAATTTGACTCATATACAATTTTAATTAATCAAAAATGCGAATTAGTAAACATTCGAAAGTACACTCAAAATATCTAACCTTTTTCAAACAAGATATTGATCTAATTTAATTTAATTTTAATTTTTTGAAATAAAGAATAAAATAATAATATAGGCAAATCCAATAAATACGAGGATGTGCGCATTCGAGCGAAAAGTGGCACATTTCCGAGCGAGGGAGGCAAATAAAGCGCGACGCGGAGCGGCGCGCTTTATTTTCCCGAGATCGGAATGTGCCACTTTGAACTCGAATGTGCACACTCGGTTTTAAGCACGATTACGAAGCGTCCCGTTTTAACAGGAAAAAACGAACGCGGTTGACAATCCGGATAATCGCGAATCCGTATAACTGAGGTTCGGATAATTCCGGTTTTACTGTACTATTTTGAGAATTTGTGTTAGTTTACGAACATAAAACACTGATAAGCCAAAAAAATGTTATACCTACCATAACTCTAATAAAAACCAGTTAAAAAGTTTCCTGAGTTCTTTTTATAACTGGACATTACTATTTTTGAATAAAATAATTTAAATGGTATAGCAAATTTAATAATTTTACCTTGCTAAAATTTGCTGATGCATATAATAGAACAATTCGCCTCGTCGGTTTTTATTTGTGATTGCCAACGAAGCCCCAAACGGATAAACCAAATGCCAATGCCAATGATGCAGATTTATTCCTAAATCTTCGCGAAAATAAAATAAACGATGTTCCAATTCTAAATCTGTCGCTGAAAATTCCATGGGAATTATTATCGGTATCTAAAATCAAACCTTTCAATAAAAAATAATAAATAAGATATAATAATAAATAATAAAAATAACTAAAATTAATTGCTGCGTACTCTTGAATCGTTATCAACTATTTCGACTTCTTCGCGAGCTCTTATAAATACACTACTGTCGATAAACTTATCGGGAAATGCGAAAATATAAGATGGTATCGGAAGATCGCTAGTATCAGAGCGATGAAGAATTGCAACCGATAACGCATATTGAAATAAATAAGGATTTACGCGTTCTCGAGCATAAACAGCCAACGATTGTAGATCTTCAATGCTTTTCATTCCTAAAAGTTAAAATTGAGGGCAAACGTTTCTTTGGAAAAAATATAACAACAATGTACCCATAAAGAGATCGATTAACGCCCCAGCCAATTCTTGATGTTTCGTAATAAATAAAGAAAAATTAGTGTTTCGATCCAATTCCAATATTTTGCTTATATCAGGAAGTTTAATTTCTTTTACATAAATTATTTCTTCTGCTTCATCTGCGTAAGTATCGCTCAACTGATTCGCAATTGGTTTATATTTTTCCGTCTACAATAAATTTAATAAATTAATTATTTAAGAAAGTTCTTTGAATACTTACTAGGTAACTCTCTGGAACATTAAATGCAACGCGTCTTTCTCCTTTGACTACAAATGATGGTTCAAGCGGACGATTAAAAAGATATAATAAATTCTCCTTTTTTGCCATGTTGGGTCTGTCAGGTCTCAAGCTTTGAAACAAACATATGTTTTGAAAACACTATGTACTTATATTATATAGCAAGGATGCGGTTTGGTTGTTTATGCTTTGCTATTAATGTTTGTGAAATACAATCAGCTCTTAAAAAATAATTTGCAACAAAAACAACACCGTTTTAGAAATATAGCAGAAATAGTACCAGAGTCGCCCACTCTTAGAAAACCACGTGGGCGCTCATTCTCATTTGATGCCCCGTTTAAAAGAAAAACTGGCAAAGTGCGATAAGAGAAATGCACCCCGATAGATGTTTAACAAAAAAGTAGCTTTTAAGATTTGAAATAATAATAGAGATAGTAAGAAGTAGTAACAACAAAACAATAATAAGTTTTAAGTTTAAGTAACAAGGGTGTGAGAAACAAATATGTAGGTAAATATTTATAATTTTAATTAAAAAAATTGTTTTCACATTATTAGTTTTAATATTTAATATTACTTTGTCTTATAAATTCATCAAGTAAGCTTTATTTCTGTTGTTTCAATGGTATAAACATTGAAATATATCGATTTTTATAAAAAAAAATTGGTTTTTATTATTTTTCAATATAGCGTACCTTTACCATCAATTTAAGAATTTGAGAGGTTATTTTACATCAAAAAGACACAAAAAAATAGTTCTAGAATGTTATGATAAAGAAAAAAAAATAATTTAGAAAAGAATCGCCTGTTTTTAATGATTATTACAAAAATAATAAGCTGTTATTTTTTACTAATATTGCGTTTGTAAAACTCTATAAGGTGTTCAAATTTTATTCAAATTAGTTAAGCCATTTTTAAGAAAAAAATTTTTTTGATTTTTGTTTTTTCTTATTTATTCAAAAACCAAAATAGAGATAGATCTGAAACTTGCACGATCAACGTATCTCATTATACTTCGTCCGGCCAACAGAAATAGTTAAGCCACTCCCACAAATGTGCGCTAAATTTAAATACAATATTTTCTATTGGCTTAATTTTTAAAGCACGTAACACAAGCAACCATATAAGCATTTATGTCCTGCAAGAACTGGGACAAACTTGATTATTAATTTGTACCGTGTGAAACTGGGCACTGCATATATTGGTTCAATTTAGTGAGGCGTGGCTTAACTATATCTGTTGGCCGGACAAAGTATAGTACCAATATACTCTCTTGATCCAGATATCGCTCTGGTGCGGATTTACTATGCTTGTCGTCCTATGCCCTTTTAGAAAAATTAAAAAACTTATTTTTTTTAATTAAAATAAATAATTGTTTTAAAACATTATAAAAGGAACAGTTATTTAAAATTAATTAAATTAATTAAATTCAAAATATTCCTTTTATGTTTTTTAATTTTGCCTCTCAGGAATTATAGCATTTGTTAATATATTGTGTTTTCTATCGTGAATGGGGACAAAAAAAATCTCGATTAAATGTTGAAAGAATGAAACCTGTTCTAATAAGTACGAAAAGAAAAACGTTAAAAAAAGTTAACGTTTCGAAAAATTGGTTTTTCTGAAAAATATATGTTCATAGTATGGGGCTCTTCTATATTAAAAAAAAAGTGAAATAAATATTTATGTAATTCTTTATTAGTGTTTTGAAATCATTTTGATATTTAGGACATATTGTATATCAACTTTTACTGTTTAGGTATATGAGTGTCAGATATCACCCGGTTAAGTTTTAGTAGCAATTCGTATGACACCCTGTATAATTAAATATTTATATATTTTTAATCATATTTATTTAAGAACTATATACTATAATTAAGTTTATAAATATACACGCGATTTACTTAAAACTAATCAACTAATTTACATAGATTATATTTACAAATAGGTGGCAATTTTTCATTATCTCATAAACCATTAGACCTAGCACAGTTCGTCATAAAATTGCATCAAATGTTTAACTTTTCTGGCCCGGTTTCAAAGTCACGTTATTGAATCGAATGGCTACATTCGTAACCCTCATATTGGCCGTTACGAATTGCTGTAAAGTGTCCACTCCCTGCCTGGGCTGTCTATCAAACGGATAACCCATAGATCTACGATCGGGATACAATTTGTCTTTGAGTCCACAATAACTGGCTGCGTCATTACAAGGTCCTGATACATTTTGAGTGATCTGCAACAAATATAATCAGCCAAAAGCGCTAAAATAAAACCACCATTATAAATTACTTTATCGTCGGCGTAATTAGAAATCATAACAAAGAGATGGCATTTCAAGCCCTCAACGGTTCCCTTGGGAATGAGCATATGCGCCGGCCATCCGCAACCGCAGAAATTGAATTGCTCCAATGCGTCACCACCTTCTGGTCTATTGAAATCTAAATTACGGAAAGTACGTTCAAATGGAATGGTTACTGATGACTCATCATCTCGGCGAGTAATAGTATTCTTGCCAGGTTTTACTGAAAACAATCCAAAACAATATGGGTCTGCTCACATTTCAACCCGACTTACAGTTCACAACAAACTTATCCAATTCAATGAACAATCGTTTTTGATCTTTGAACAACAATGGATTTCCACGTTCATCTTGTGCTGGAGCCAAGAATATCCTGCAAGTTCCTTGCCTTTGCCCACCCGAATTAGTAACATTTATTGTGTATGTAAACGGTTGATGTTGTAGATGAGTAAAGCGAACGAAGACCGATCCGCGAGGTTGGAAATCCATTCCGCGAGATAAATCTACATCCGATTGTTGCCAATAAGAATTCAAAATGTTAGCTTGACTATTTTTCGATTGTACTTGGACATTGTCTACTGTGATGCCATCGTAATTTAACTAAAATAAAATTGTTATGTATAGTATGTAGCATTCGTGAAGGTACCATATTTACTTGAGCAACTGAATAACGTGGAAGAGTCGATTTGTGCTCTTGGAAGATGTCATCAATGTATGCATGCCAACGATAGAACAAAGGATCTCTCATCGCTGTTGTTGAATCGCCCATCACACCAAACGATTCCTATTTGTGTTACTCTTAGTTACTGTATCTTTATTTAGATGCTAATCTTACCAAATGACGATGGTCGGGATCGTGACAGTAGCAAATAAAAACGTGTCCAAAGTTATGAAGATCTCCATATAGTGTGCGATTGGGAGATAAAATAGAAGATTCGATTATGTTACCAAGAACGTCGATACCCTCGTTTTCCGTTAACATAATATTTTTTCCTTTGTCCTATAAGTAAATCAAATTAGAAAAACATTAATTGATTAAATATATTTTATGTTTCATACGTCTTTTACTACTCCAGAGTGAATAGCTTCGAAGACCCGGTCTCTCCATCTTCCAAGTTGATCAAGGTCAGCACGAATTTGATCTTGTTCTCTGTTTAGATCTTGAAGGGTCTGATTAGCTACACGAGCGGGATAAGCACGACTAGCTACTAAACTGTCCAACTTGGGAAAGTAAGCTTCTTTGATCGGTTTGCGCCAATCGATAAGTCTTTCGACCCTTTTCAAGTTATTGCATAGACGTTCACAATTATACCTGTAAAATAAATATTTTTAAAATTTTTATATGTTTGTGTACTTCTTTTTAATCAGCCCTCGGTTTGTTATTGTTTGTTGAAGGACACAATTTATAATTTTCTACTAGTCCCAAAAATATTGAAAATTAACAATTGGCCGTTTATCAAAAATGCTTGAAGACCTCTGCTATAGCTTAATAATTAATAAATTACCTTGCAACAATTTGTTGATGCATGTAATAGAATAGTTCGCCTCTTCTGTTTTTGTTAACGATTTCAATTGCAGCATCAAACGGATAAACTAAGTGCCAATGCCAGTGATGAAGATTTACACCAAGATCTTCGCGAAAATAGGCTATGCGATGTTCCTCGTCTAAATTCGATGCAGTAAAATCCATTGGGAGCTCAATGGGCATCTAAAAAAATACATATTATAAAAACAATAACATTATAAAAGCTGAAAATTGTACTCTTGAGCCAGTGGGCACAATTGTTGATTCTTCTCTTGCTTTAGTAAACACTCTACTATCCACATATTTATCAGGAAAAGATTGAATAAACGATGGGATATCTACGTCTTTCGTATCGGGTCTGTGCAAAAGAGCGACCGATAAACAATAATTGAACATGTATGGGTTGACTCTGTCACGAGCAAAAACAGCCATGGATTGAAGATCATCGACATTTCGCATTCCTAGAATTAACAAAAATTAATTTTGTACGAATTTAATACCACAAAGGGTTCATTTAATTACCAACAAAGATGTTAATTAGGCGTCCAGCTAATTTGCGATGTTTAGGAACAAACAAAGAAAAGTTTTCGTGTCGTTTAACATCTAAAATATCTCCTAAAGGTGGTAACGAAATCTTCGAAACGGGAATTCGGTTGTCTGCTTCTTTTCCAAAACGATCGAAAAGTTGAACACCAATGCTTTTGTATCTATCGGCCTATAAAAAATTATGTTTATAAGAACAATTTTGACGGTTGAGAAGAATGAACTTATATACCAAATAATCTTGGGGTATGTCGAATACGGATTTTTTGTCTCCTTTGGGAACAAAGCATGGTTCGAGAGGACGTTCGTATAAAAGCAAAAGGTTCTTCTTATCGGCCATCTTTGCTTTTCTATTAAAAAAATAACAAGAAATAAAATAATGTTTGATATTTTAAAAAACTGTACTTACTTTGTTCCAATTTAAGGAGAAACCGTCGAACTGCCTATAATTTGAACATTCCGCGTTTTATATACAAAAATTATGTGTTAAAAACAAATAAGAATTCCACATTCTGATCACATGATGTTAAATTCGATTAATTGTGGTTTATAATTGTTTGTCTGTTATGAATATGGGATGTGGCATCTATTATCAAAACAAATCTCCAAAACACCAATGTGTGTTTATACCATTGATAAGAATACAATCAACTCTGCTGCCTAATTTTCAAACCCAGCAGCCGACAAATTTTAGAAATCGATTGTTTGGCTTTTTTGGTTTTATTTCAATAAAGCATTTTTTTGAATTTGACAAATTTAAGACAGGGGTATTTTTAAAACCTAGTAAAGACGGTACCTATATCTACTTTATATTTAAATTGTAAATAATAATTTTGAAACTATTCTATTAATTCTATTCTATTAATTTACTTTATTAATTTCATATTTAGAAGCCTAGTAAGTGCTGATATCGTGTTTTGAATTGGCCAAATAAAAAAATTATCATTCAATAACTTTTGGTACAAAGAATGTATTAAAAATTATTTTTTTCAAAATTTTGTTTTTTGAGTACTGTCATAATAATATATGTATTACAATAATTGACTAATTATTTATCTTTGCAATTTTCTATTTAGTGTCGCTAAACTAAAATATGTTTTATTGTTTATCCCATAAATTTTATTTATGTCAGATACTAATTTTAAGATTTTTTCATGATTTAAAAGCATTAAATTACATATACCTATAAATTTCATTATTTTAGCTATACACTTTATTATTTGTTTTATTTCTTACACTTACATAAATGAAAAAGAAGACATACAAGGTAGCATAAATAAATATATCATGAATATAAAATATGTTTTTTAATTGTTATAAGCATTATTTTACGTAACGGTCATTCATTGGTAGTGGGTCACATACTGGGCGATTTACCCGATCTACAAATAATTTTGCGGTTAATGTAATTTAATGTAAATTGATTTTTATAATGCAAAAAATTATTACATTACTATTTCGACAACATAATTCTATTAAATATTTTTTTGCGAAGAATTGTTAAGTATGAGTTATTTTTAGTTTTCTAACTTATACTAAAGGGTTTTCCAATAAGAGGTTTCATTTTGATATTAAAAAAAACGAGTATTTTTTTAACAGAAATCAATGGATGTTTATATCATTTTAAAGAGGAAGGTATGCCATTAACAATGGAAAACGATATCTGCCAAATGGCCGCCACGGCTGCGCTTGCAGCAGCATATCCTTTTCATAAAATTTTCTATTACCAATTCGCACATTTGCGGCTGTATGTTCGCAATAACTTCACGAATTCCATCTTTAAGGTCTTGAATCGATTGTGGAGCATTGGCATAGACCTTATCTTTCACGTGACCCCAAAGAAAAAACTCTAAAGGTGTTAAATCGCAAGATCTCGGTGGCCAATTGTGATCACCTCTTCGAGAAATAACACGGCCAGGAAACTTTTCTTGCAAAATTACCATGGTTTCGTTGCTTGAGTGGCACGTAGCACCGTCTTGTTGAAAATAAACGTCGCCGACATCAATATCTCCCAATTTCGGCCATAAAAAATCATTAATCATAGCTCGGTAGCGCAATCCATTCACCGTAACAGTTGCACCAGCCTCATTTTCGAATAAGTAAGGTCCAATCACACCGCCAGCCCAAAAACCGCACCAAACAGTGACACGTTGAGGATAGAGAGGCTTTTCAACAATCATTCTTGGATTTTCGGAGCCCCAAATTCGACAATTTTGCTTATTAACATAGCCTCCGAGGTGAAAATGGGCCTCATCACTGAAGATAATTTTTCGATGAAAATCCGGATCATTTCGATGCATTTCAAGAATCCAATCAGCGAAGATACGACGTTGCTGGTGATCGACCGGCTTGAGTTCTTGTGTTAACTGAACTTTAAAAGCCTTAAGAGCTAAGTCTTTATGCAAAATACGGTGTAATGTCGTTTGTGGAATGCCTAATTCCAAAGATCGACGAGGAATCGACAAACCTGGGTTTTCTTCAACACTATGGGCTAGAGCAGCAATATTCTCAGTTGTTCTTGAGCGACGCACACGGTTTCCATTCTTCACATCACTAATTTGTCCCAACAGCTCAAATTTTTTTACCAGTTTCACTATTGCCGGCCGAGAAGGTGCTTCGCGACGACCCAAAAGTGCCTTAGTTTTACGAACCGTGACTGAAAAATTTTTACCATTTTTATAATGGATTTTAACAATTTCAATGCGTTGTTGAAGCGTGTATCGTTCCATTTTTAGTAATGGCGTAGTTTTTACTTGTCAAATGTCAAAAGATGACAGCTTCAAAAGTGACAGCTGCCCAAATAGCGGGCTATTCAAAATGAAACCTCTTATTGGAAAACCCTTTATAACTATACCTATATCCAGTAAAACCTGTCATAGACAGACACCGATGGATATAAAATTTTCCTTCCTGTAAGAGAGGTGTCCGTCTAAAAGAAAAAAGACTAAAATGCATACAAAACTTCTCAAAAAAAAAATTTTTTTTTGAAATAAATCCACTTTTTATTCTTTGCTGATATGTGAAAACATAAATCACCATATCACGCGCTAGTGCGTTATCGGCATATTACAGTATGCAGTTTCAATTTGTAGATCAAATTAGTTCTTATTTTACTTATAACTCAAGTTACGAACATATTTTAAAATAAATCTAATGTTACAATATTCATAATATATAATTTAAATCAATATTTATCAATTAGAATAATCAAATTAAATATTGCTACAAAACTGTCAATAATGCATACAAATTTAAATTTCCCGCCACGTGCCATTTCCGACTTTCTTTCGAAGACGACGTAGCGTTGGGTCGCCATTTTACTTATATGCATACGGTGAATGTTGTTTACGTTTAGTGCAGTGTTTAATTGAAAGTTATAATGTCCCATAACCGAAACGATTGCCGAATTTATGTAGGAAATCTTCCTCCAGACATACGAACAAAGGATATACAAGATCTTTTCTACAAATTTGGTAAAGTAGCCTTTGTAGATTTGAAAAACCGTCGGGGACCCCCATTTGCTTTTGTCGAATTCGAAGATCCAAGGTAAAATATAGTTTGTTGATTAGCGTACAAAACTAAACGTCTAATTATTTCCAGGGACGCCGACGATGCAGTACACGCCCGCGATGGTTACGATTACGACGGCTATCGCCTGCGAGTCGAATTTCCGAGAGGCGGCGGACCTAGTTTTAGAGGACGCGGCGGTGGTGGTGGAGGTGGCGGCCGTAATCGCGGACCTCCAGCTCGACGATCGCAATTTCGCGTTTTAGTAACAGGTTAGCTTTTACATGTTTGAAGGTTTTTTATGTTTTTATCTAACCTAAATGTTAGGTTTGCCGCCATCCGGCTCCTGGCAAGATTTGAAGGATCACATGAGGGAAGCAGGTGATGTATGTTTTGCAGATTCTTTTAAGGATGGCTCAGGTGTGGTGGAGTTTTTGAGATATGAAGACATGAAGTATGCGATTAAGAAGTTGGACGATTCAAGATTTAGATCACATGAGGTAAGTTTATATAGAAACTTACAATGAACGATAATGAGAATATGTCTAAAGGGGGAAGTGTCATACATTCGTGTAAAGGAAGATCGTGGCGCTGGTAGCGATCGTCGTTCAGGTGCTCGATCCAGAAGCCGATCGTATTCTCCTCGCCGAAGAGGCTCGCCTACCTACAGTCCAGTAAAACGGAGCTACTCACGTAGTCGTTCTCGTTCTTAATATAATTACCTATAGCTCTAAATTCACAGATGATTGACGATTGAGGATTGGAACATTCTGAGTGTATGTATACTTTCTAATCTTTGTGTCTAACTATAACTACTTGAATTCTTTATAATTGTATGCTTCATTTTTTTGATGCACTTTTGTAAATGGAACAAAATTTCAAAATTACTGAATACACATTCCTTTCGATTGGAGGAGTATTTAACGTTTAGATTTTTTTTAATGTAATGTGTGGGTTTTTCTTACTAAATTTATTTTTTTTATGAACAAAAAACATTGAGTTAGAATATTATTAAGACACGCACGTGAGAAAAGCATTCTTTTACATAGCTGTAAACAGATCACGGTGTAAACTTCAGTACAATGTAATGTAAAGTTTTTACTTTTTCATGTAGATTCTATAAGAAATTTTATGTTTAAACTTCACGTAACTATTATAATAATCAGATTAAAATTGTGCGATTTCTAAATAAAGTAAGGATTAGTCGTAGAAAAAGTAAAGTGCTCATAATGAGAAATCTACAATAATATATTGCATGGAACATTCTGGAATAAAAAAAAGCCAAATTTATATGTATAAGTACAAACAACTTTTAAAAATGGATTATTTATAAGATTTTTGAGCAATTATGTTATACACTAGTCATAAAAAGATTTTTATATACTTATTAGTAAATTCAAGTGAAAAAAACTACAAAAACTTATTGTAGAGAAAAATGTAAAACCTAATGATTGAATGGGTTTTAACAGTGTTTTTTTTTTAAATATCCATAAAGGTTTTTGGATCATGCAAATGAGCACTCTACTGTAAGTAATAAGGTTTAGAATTTAACGCATTAGTATATTATGCAGAGTGTAACTCAAAATTTCATTTATTTTGAATGGTCTTTAGTAGTTTCCTAGGCTTATGTGAGTTACCTTTGAATAATGACTAATTTTTATTAATTCGTAGTTTCTATAAAAGGACTTGCATTTCTGAATTGTCTCAGATTTGCATATATTATTAATAGCTATTAGTAACTAATTAGATAAAATTTTCAAGTTGAGATTTTGAGATCATGTAACTAAAAATTTTGGTGCATTAATCACACTGAACGCATTGCTAAGTTAAGTAATTCGATACTAATTATATCTTTTGTTGCCGAATAATACTGAATAATTGTACATCGTGGGATGGGGCAAATAAAGGAATCACTTGAACATTTTACTTATTGGATGCAAGAGGATAAGGGATGAATGTTAGGAGGATCGCTGGGATTTCTCAGGATTTTGAAAGGATAGTGTGAACCCTTTGGATACTCTTCTAGAAGAATCAAAGGATCAAAATTCGATGGTACTAAATTTCTAAATTAACCATTTGTTTTTGTTTACATTTAAGAAAAAAGTCGTATCAATTTTTTATTTTTCACGTTTATATTCAAAGTTGGATTTCTTGTATTTAGACCTCTCTTTGGGACCTCGTGGGATTAGCATATGGATCAGTTAGGAGATGTCACAAAATTTTAATGCTCCCCCCTGTAGGATAGGATTTTCGAAGCATGCACATTAGTAAACTGAAGGACAGAATAACTTAAGTAGTCATCATTTTCTTCTCCTGGATATTTGGAAACAGGAGTTTTCTGAGGATTAGGAACTTGTTGGATTTTCATCAGGATTTTTAAGGATTATTTTCGCATTCCCTTTTTGAGGATAGGAGGCCTTTTAATATAAAAACGGAATTGTTTGGGATTATCAGGATCTTCTTAAGGTATTTCGCTTATATGTTTTCTCTCATAATTTTCTTGATTTTGTGACTAAGTGTGCATTTTTTTCTTTCATTTTTTTACTAATTTAATTTTTATTAACTTAATGCATGATTAAGAAAGATTTGAGTAAGTAACGTTTCGGTAAGTTGTGTGATTTTGGCGATTTGCCTGTACAACATACTACAATTGCACTTTTAGAGTTAGTAAATAAATGGTTTTATTTACTCATGTTTATTAATTACCCTCTAAATATGCTCGAATCCCATTTTAATTAAAAATAGGTCATAATTAAGGAAAATTTATTCAAGTGAAAATTGTAGATCGTAACCGTGAAATTATTAGTAGACAAAGATGTAACTAAAGAAAACATTATTCAAGAGCAAAGGATACTCAAACTGCCAATTGAAACCAATCTGCAATTCTTTAAATGATTCAATATAACTTTGTCGTTTAAAAAATATATTCTGTAAAAACTATGATAAAGTATCATAACACAATAAATACAAAATGGAATGCTTTAATTACCAAACAATTTTTTTAGTTATGCCTACAGAACTATATAATTAATTAATTTTTTTTTCATATAAGAAATTATCTTAATTGTAAACTATAAAATAATGCATATTGAATGACTATATCAAATCGATAGACATATAAGATTAAAATAGGGAAGATATGTGATTTCTTTTTAACAATTATTTGTTTACGTTATGTAGCTGTTGGTGTTGTTGAGGATTGGGGTTGTCCTGGCCAGAATTATGTGATTTATTACTAGAACTACTTACACTTTGATCGAAATACATCATATCGATTAAAAAGCAACACCCCAGCATAACAGCTTTCATCCGTACATCCAAATCCATAGGGAAAGATATTCCAAAAATATCGGCTTCGGTGAAGCCCTCTCTTGCATAGCCTGACCACTTCTTCGATATCTTACCTACTTCTGTTTTCTTATCAGCTGTGAGTACTTTAAATTCGACATCAGCGTAGCAGTTCATTGTACACCAGGGACCTTTAATCCACAAAATAGTTTCCCCGGTAGGATTTTTAATGGCAAACGTGGGATACAATAAATCCCATTCCTGCTCAATTAATCCAACTGTTGTGCCTAACGGGGCACTGACTTCTAATTTTTGTAAACAACAGGGAAAGCAACAAGCCTGACAAGCCAAAGGACGTGTTAAGCTTATAACGGGGGTACCAAAATTATCTGTAATATTCATATGAAATGCCCTTCTTGATCCACAAAAATTGCGCGAGCACGAATCGGCTTCTTCACGTGCATGATATATTTGCTGCCCTAAATTATTTGTGACCATAAATTCATTATCGAGCTTTTGTGCAACAGCTACATCGATTGGGTGTACTTTTTGATTCACAAATAAATTATCTATCATTGTTAGATATTCCAAACCTGGAGGGCAGTTTGCTATACCTTGGGGCCGAACCATCCAATTCCCTTGTCCCATCGGTTGATTCATAACGGGAGGTGGTCCATAAGGATTCCTTTGTGGTGGTCCAAAGTTCCCCTGATGCGGATAATTAGTAGGTGGCGGACCATTTGTAGGCATTCCTGAAGGCGGATAATATCCACCTTGCGGTGGCCCATTTGTGGGTTGCGGCGGATAATTACCAGGTCCTGCTGGTTGCGGATAGCTACCTGGTGGTGGTCCATTTGCGTGGGAAGGTGGAGGGTAGTTTCCTTGAGGTGGACCATAGCTCCCAGGTGGTGGACCATTTGTTGGAGCTGGTGGAAGGTAATTTCCTTGCGGCGGTCCGTAGCTTCCAGGTGCTGGGCCATAACCAGCTTGTGGAGGTATTTGGGGCGGAAAATTACTTCTCGGTGATGCTGAAGAAGGCTGATCTCCGCTTTCAAGAGGTTTGGTTTGTTTTTCACCAGCTGAATTATTTTCCATTTTATATTATGGAATCTAAATATAAAAAGTAAGACAATAAATATTATTATAAATTGAATTGTAAATTACGAAGTGCAAAAATTATACGAATATCACGACAACCTACTTTTAAGACTTTCATATATTATTTTGGATGAGTTACTTTAATATCCGGTTTTTAGTCGTTTCTAATATTTTAATTGAGTTTACGATTACTAAATTGACTTATTTTCATCATATTCGTTTCAAAATTAAAGAAGAATAATGTTTTATGATGAACATGTTAGATTTAATTTGTAACATATTTCAGTAATGAAGTAATAACACTAAAATAGTTTTATTATTGCATTTAGTAAAAGCAGATTTTTCATTTCAAATTAGATTTAAAGAATTAAAACATTTATATTTAAAGATCAAATAAAGCATTTTAAAGTTTTAATGCTATTATTAAAATAACATATACGCAAAACTAATTTTTTAAATTTAAAAACTTATAGGTGTGGCCTTGTTCGTGTTCTACATTTAACGGAAGTCCATACTTACTTCAAATGCAAAAAAAATCCTTTAAATTGTTGAAAAAATAAATGGAGCACCCACAATCAGTACATTAAGAATAAACACCCGATTGAAACTATTTCTGTTGATTACACAAGCGAATTGAATTAACTGAACGACCTTCCAGTGACTGAAGACCAAAGCTGTTTTTAAAACACTTATATTGTATTTAATTCAAAATACTTTTGATAATCTTTTGAAATTGTGAAATCCAAACACTTTAATTTGTAGCAAAAGTTATTTAATGAAGACAAAGCTCTGGTAACTTTATCGCCATCAATGTGAAAGAATTTTGTTATTTAATACATCAGCCTTCGCTTAGATGATGTCATTCCCATGCAAGGTGAAAGTAGGAGAAGAGAAAATTATTTGTTAATTTGATAATGTTTACAAGTGGAGGGTTAATATCTAAATTTCCTGAAAGAATCTGACTAATAAAGATACAAAGCGCTATCAATTTAAAATTAATTAGCAAATTCATGTTGTTATCAGAGTGAGAGGAGAGAAAACAATTATTTTATTTATCAACACCTATCCGAATTATTGCATTGAGGGTCCTGCATTGTTGACCCATTAAATACATCTTATTTTTAGATGATTACTCAATCATTTAATTTATATTTCAGTGAGTTCAGATACCGTGAAGTTTATATAAATGTCACAAAAGTTACACTAATTTAAAATTTCTCTTTTTTAAATTACTGTAATAAAGTCGGATAATAAATTTAAATTAGCAAAATATGTATAGAATTAGCTAATATCCATCGACTTCAATTATAAACAAAGAACACTATTTTTTGCTAGCTATCAGAATGCGTCTCAATCTTCTATTTAATTTGTAACTCATCAAAATATTTAATAAAAAAATTATTTATGATTAATATTAGAATTGGTTTTATGTGTGTGATTTTATTTTAATCCAGTTATGCATAAAAACTGAATTTCAAGTTTAATAATAAAATCAAATTTATTTTCAGTATTGCCTTATTTGCATAAAGGCGCTACATAAGGACAAGTTTTAAAGAACCAAATCCAAAAGAAAAATATTTGAACTTTTTGGAAGAATGAATTTTTTTTATAATGTATTTAGCAACACTTGTCCATGTAGTAATTTTACACAAAAATCAAATCGTTATCAAGCGTTATTGAAATTTTTTATACATAAATTTATGTTACTTTTTCTGTAATGTTATTGTGACTTGTAAACATAATAAATTAAAATGTTTTAATGTATTATTGTAACTATTTTATTTCCTTACCAGTAAGCACTTAATAAGTAAAGTTTCTTTAAGCTTATTCTTGTTAATGAACTTATTTAAAAGATCACTAGTTTTAAATGGGACATTATTACAAGTCGTGATAGAGACATCCCATTGTATGATTAAAATTATTTTTAATCATTTGCAATGTTATGGTTAAATATTGTTTTTTCTTATTGAATGATAGTTCAAGTATACAGATTTACACAAAAATGGGGGACGATAGAAAAGTAAATGCCTTACGTGGCACCTTTCCGCTTTGAACAACCATTCCCGTAAAAATAAAGTTTTAAATTTATTAGATGAATAAGAAAAATAATTAAATAATTTTATTTAATCAAAAAAGGCACATAAATGCAACAACTTACACAACAATTCGATACAATTTGTGCTTAAGAGTATACATATATAATTTTATAGGCACAACAAGTATACCACCATTTATACGTACATTTACATTACATAAGTTTAAAATTGGCATAAAATCTTTATTAATTTCGTTATTTATATAACATCAATCCTAATATAAAGCTTTAGAAGCATTCATCATTAACAGAATATTTCTCTTTCTTTTTTGGCATGTGCTCATAAAGTGTACATATTTATAGAAAATATGTTTAATAAGAATATAAAAATATTAATTATAAACTTTAGGAAGGATGTTCATATTTCATTTATGTAAAATTGGTAGACACAGTCTTAAAAATTACTCTGTAGTCAACTTTCACGTGTTTTAAATGTAATTAATAAGGAAATCCGATTAAATTCACCAAACATCTTTCGATGTTTGATTCATAAAATGATTTATATTTCGACTAAAGTTTAAATAACTTAAAAAGCTCTGATAAATAACAAGAAATCAGATCAAAATAACATTTAACTTAAATAATGTGCTTTTCGGAGCTTGTTGCATTATGATTTACACAAACTTCTGCTTAATAATAAGACAGATCTTGTTGATATTAAATGTTAATTAAAGATTGAATATTATCAATCCCATATTGAGGTAGTATTTAGCAAAAATTCACAAATGCTTAGCCTTTTCACGCAACACAGTAAGCTACCTTTATAAAACCTCTAATTAAGTATATATAAATCTTAAAATGTTTTACAATTGTTCACTTTTGCGTCTTCCAATTCATTCAAGCCATTATCATAATCAATTGCGAATCTCACAGCTTAACCAAATTTTTTCCAAATAGAAAACTTAAACATATTTTTTCACAATTGTGCTTCTTTAACTCTTAAAGTAAAATATATTCTTATAAATGTGCGATTTTCTTACAGTTATTAAAATAATATCCAAACGAAAAAATGTAGTCACCACTCCAGAAGAACTGTTCACTTGAAAATACCTAATTTTAATACAAGTTTCGATTAATTATTTATAAAAATATAAATTTTTTTATTTTTCTTTTAAATTTTAAGTTTCCTTGTTTCTCTATTTTTTTTCTGTTCTCCTGGAGTTACAATTATTCTTTCCGTTCACATTTACAAAAATATTAAATAATAACCGAAACAGTTCTTTGTTTTTTCAATTAAAAATAATAGTACTTCAATTTTCTATATCACCAAAATCTTATAATAA
This sequence comes from Sinopyrophorus schimmeli, assembly GCA_036325965.1. Classification (NCBI taxonomy): domain Eukaryota; kingdom Metazoa; phylum Arthropoda; class Insecta; order Coleoptera; family Elateridae; genus Sinopyrophorus; species Sinopyrophorus schimmeli. The sequence goes on along the minus strand of JARFIZ010000089.1, from coordinate 2,182,098 downwards.
ATTCGATACAAAACGTTATATAAAAAAAATTGGTTAAACAAAGTAACTTAATTTTAGCCGATAACATTTCTAATCTATCTTAGTACCAAGGCACTAATAAGTACAAATGCAATATAAACTTAACGGAAACAACAAGCCCAACAAGGAGTATCAACTTCTGGTGAACCATGATTAAATGTAACATTGGTTTTGTTATCGGCAGCTTTTTGTTCGAAAAACATCATATCAATTAGAAAGCAAGCCCCAAGCATGACTGCTTTCATCTTAACATCCAGATCCATTGGAAATGTTATTCCAAAGTTGTCTGCATCAGTAAAGGATTCTTTAACAATGCCCGTCCATTGCTTTGAGATTTTTCCAACTTTGACTTCTCCATTTGAAGACAAAACATCAAACTCGACATCTGAACAACAACAGTTTGATGTACAACAAGGGCCTTTGATACGCAAAACAACGTCACCATGCGCATTTTTGATGGTAAATGATGGAAATATGAGGCTCCAATTTTGCTCAATGGACCCTATAAGACAGCCAGGTGGAGAGAAGACTTCCATTGTTTGTAAACAACATGGACAACAACACGATTGACAAGCATATGGTCGGTCTAAATGTATAACATGACGACCTGTATTATCGACAATTCTCATCTCGAAACCTCGAAGAGAACCACAACAATTTCTTGCACAAAAATTTGATTCTTCTTTTGCATAATATACTTTTTGCCCGACACTATTCTTAATTACGTACCTGTTGGAGCTTTCAAACCCAGTAAAAATTTCTAATAACTCCACAGTTTGCTTAACGATAAGTTGATCGACCAATGTCAGATACTCCAACCCTGGAGGACAATCTGGTGCAATTTGTTGAGGCATGGCCATCCAATTTGCTTGTGGGGGAACTGGGTATGGTGATGGTACTCCACCTTGCATTGGTGGTTGATTTGCATATTGAGGACCAGTACCTGGTGGTTGATTTGCATATTGAGGACCAGTGCCTGGTGGTTGAGGCATAGGTTGATTCATATATGGTGTCGGCATCCCTTGGGGTTGTGGCATACCTTGAGATTGTGGCATCCCTTGATGATAAGGCATACCTTGAGGCATCGGCTGATGAGTAAGAGGTGCACTTGCCGGATAAGGGGACTGTGGAGGTCCCCCAATTTTCATTAAATTATATTCTTCGGGCTGCATCTTGTGCTGATTATAATTGTCACCCATCGTCGTTAACTAATACAATTTGAACACTAGGTGTTATATAATAATTCAAGGTTTTTTAGATTGATAACATTCTAAATTATTAGTGAACAAAAATCAGGAACCTCAAAACTAAGATTAGTCAGGTCATGAAAGCGAATTTCACTTGATGTAATTATAGTATCCGTTACACATGAGATTCTGTTGGTTTTCACATATTTTATTAAAATGTTGGATTTTAAGTCATATTTCTCTGTATTAAAGTATTGGATGTAAGGATTCAAATTGCTAGTTTAGATTTCCTGATGATATAAAATCAATGATGGTTTGGAGCCACAAAAATAATAGGCGTGGGTATTAAAGTGGGGATGCCATGGACCTTGACCTAATGCAATTTACATAATTACATAAAGTGCTGAGTTTACAAATTATTTGACCTTACGCTATGCGAATATTGTTGTGCATATTTTGTATACTATTTTTAGATAAGAAAGGCCGATTAAATATTGCATTTTGATTGGTTTGCATTTTGAATAATTAAAAGTGAAAACTAAATATAATTAGAATTATTTCCCATACAATTTTTAAATATTAACGATTAGTTGTTAATGCGATTTTGCAGACTTTACTAAATTTTGTTAAGAAGGAACAAGTCAAATAACTAACAAAATAACTGTTTACAAGCTTAAAATTATAAATATATATTAGATAATAGGACTATCAGAGATCATTTTAATATTAACAAAAACATTTTTAAAACAAATGATTAATTAATAATTTAAAACTATAACTGTTCTGCAAGAACAGTGTAAAGTTTTCATTGTAAAATAAATAACTAACAAGGTACTTTTTCAAAATAGGAAATATCTTGGTCGTTTATTTCATTTTTTCCATAGGGTGCTGCATGATTGGTACTTAGAAAAAATTCTCCTTTGGGATTAGGCAAACAATTATTTCCCATAGTATTTGTTACACTTGAATTGCACTTCCTATTCCCATATTTATCACAGTTACATAAAACTCCATGAAAATTATCCATTTGGATACTCTCGATGAAATACATCACACTTCGTACATGATCACAGAAAACTAAAATAATAAAAGCCACATTTAAAATAGTATCCACTTCGATTTGTTTCCACACTTACATCTTAATTTTAAACGATTAACCATCCCAATAATTTCAACCCCTGGATTCTTAGGGCATCCAGGTTGCACTTTTCCACAAACCGCCGATTGTGCGGATGAAATACAATTAATATGAAAATCGACGTCGGCATAAGTATCGGAATAACCAAATTGATTATTACTAGTATGAATGCCCTGCACAAAAATGGCATCGTTTTTATCTAGTCGTTGATGTGCTGGAAGATTTAGGTATAAAGGACCTGCAATATCAAGTCCATCGATGCGTCCAATTTTTGTTCCGCCACTCTGAAGCTTTATTTGTTTTCCAACAAATCCTGCCACATGACCCCCAGAGAAAATCCTACGATTTGTATATTGGATAATTTCAGATGGACATCGTTTGCCACATGATAAATAAAATTGCCTATAACTGTTCCAACTTGAGGAACATTACAAAATGAATCAAAATAATTCAGGCGAGCATAAGGAGACCAATCGACTACAATAATATTTGCTTCCCCTTTACTAAGATAAGCGTTTTTCATTTGCTTGATCCACGCAACTTTGGCATTTTGTAACCATCCATGAATTATTATTATTGTCCGATACTTTGTATTTATTTTGTTCACATTTAGATAATTGAATTTAACTCCGTTTTCTACGTATTTTTCGTTGTATAATGTATAGGTAACGTTTAAAATGTTTGAGTTCAAGTCGCATGGTGCATATTTATATCCAAATGCAAATAAGACACCCTTTATTATAGTGCAATGTAGAAAAATATCTTGGAACCCTAAAATACAAGATTTGATCAAAATATAACGTTTGATAATTCCAAATTGATTACAAACACTTACCATGCAACAAAATAATGATGATTGTGAGTTTATACATTTTTGATATGTAACAAAACTAAAATAATTATTTAATACGGTTTTATATATATTTGGGCTAAGGGTAATATTTAGATAAACGCATACCTCACCCACCCATATGACCCACATTTTTTTATCTAAATTTATTTCTTTTATTACAATTTTTATCATTAAGGTTGTGCCATGCCTGTATAGTAGGTAAATTAAATAATTGCATAATTTTATTCCAACTTTATCAGCAATATTATAAAATATTATTCTGCATCATATAATCTAACAATATCTAAAGACTTTGCTGGTAAGTTTGTTACGGGACATCGAGGATGCTCCCTTAAATGACGAACAATGCAAGGAAAACAAAAGACATACCTAAAGATTTGATATTTTAAAAAACTGAAAACTATAAATTTTTTAAAGCTTACCCTGAAACCATTAACACCGTTGGAATTTTCCAATTCTGAAGACATAAAGGGCACTTTCCATTATACTTCACAAAATTATTATCTTTCTATGGAAAAAAACAGAATTTTAATATTTATGAATACATAAATTGACAAAATTTAATTTAAAAAATTATCACTAATTTAAATAAGCTTTGATTGTACGTTATCTAAATTATGTAATGTAGACTTACAGGTGGGGGAGGTGCATTAGGTAGACCATCAAAACTATAATTTGTCCTTTCAGCATTCCAAGCTTGTATAAACTGAATCAAAAATGCTGACACTTCCAAAGCACTTTGAATGGTGTTCTGTGCTAATCCTTTCTTCAGTTCTGTCCAACTAAAGAAAATAAGTGTATTTAAACTCATCGGTCAAGCAGTTAAAACAAACCTTAGTTGTCTTCTAACTAACGCAGACCAAAAGCCAGTATTATCTTGTTGTTCCACTGAATAGATAAGTTTAAGATGCAAAAGATGTAACGTTGGAGTCTGGTGTGGGGTTTGATCCGACATATATCTAATATACTGCAATATCGTCCATGCTCCCCAAACACAACCAAAAGTGGAATGCAAAAATAAAATTGTCCTTTTAAATACACCCGTAAAATTCTTAAATAAATTATAAATCAAAATTTAAAAATAAATAATTTTTTAAACTACCTTAGATATAAAACCTTCTTCATTTTGTATGCGATAAACATTAATTCTAGCTTCTAATTTTTGTTTAATATAAGGTAAAATTATTAAGAAAGCTAAAGATAATTTCTTTTGATTATCGGATAATTTTTTGGAATCTAAAGGTGCTCTCTGCAGTCCATAGAAATATTCAGAAAAGGAAGCACCTACAAATATAAATGTTGCATATAAATTCTCTAACGTTTCAAGAACGCTACCTCTTGTATTTAAATAATAATGTTGAAGAATGCCATTAAAAATAAAAAATACTTCGTCATAATTCGCAGCTATCCAGTTAAATTTTCTTGGATTGATTGAGCCTAAAAACTGATAAAAACAGTGTGACTTAATGGGCAGTGTGTTAAATTTAAACTTACTAGAGCCACCCTTTGTAAAGCCGGGTGTAGAACGGAATTTAATGAATTCTGTGCAATGATTTCAAAAACTGATGGTTTTGCTTCTAAAGTTGCTGTAAAGTGTGCTGCACTTTCTGCCATTCTTATTATTTTATATTAAATATTAGAAAAACCTTTAATTTAAAAAAAAATAAATTTCTACATATAAAACACTTCACTAAGCTAACTTTGGCAAACCGTTTTCCAATAATATCTGTTGGGTTAATATCTTACAATGGAACATCATCAACTGTGTTGCATCGATTTTGTTCAAACTTTGCGTACAGACTTACTGTTGCATACCAATATTTGATACATTAGTAAAAAATGCTGGCGAATAGTTTTTATTAAGTTATAAGACGTTAACCTTCGGGCGGGCGCGCACTTAATTATAACACCAGCGGGCGCGCGTTGTACTTTTTACAACATGACAATTTTTAATAGTTACAGTGAGAATTTCTATCAGATGCTGTAAAGACTTTGTTTATAAGTTTCAATTAACATAAATGAAGCAAATATGTACATCAACAAAAACATTTGGCTATTTTATTACCTTTTGAGTGCATATTTATATCCGACTAGCTGGCACGTCTCGGCTTCGCACGGATATCGAAATTTGAAACTAAAAACTTATTTTTATCAAAATAAAATATAGCTTCTAGTACTCGAGGATAATGTAGCTTTTTATTAGTGAAATAATTTTTAGAATCGGTTTAGTAGTTCCAGAGATACAAACAAACAAAATTTAGCTGTTTATAATATTAGTATAGAATTGTAAATATTTGTCATAAAAAAATTATATATTTTATTCTGTATGAGATGTATCATAAGATATAATAGAATAACAATCGGTTTTCAACGCTCGTTCATGTGAAAAAGTGAATTACGATTAGTTTAGCAAAGTGTTTCTAAATTTCCAGTTATTTGCATTTTGGAAAATAAGCATAATCTCTAAATTCTATTCTATTTTATTAATTTTGTATTATTACTGCCAAAAAATGACTAATTAACAGATTGCACCATCCCAAACAGCAATCATTTTGTTCTACTTGCAATATCTGCAGTAAGCGCGTGATGTTAAAAGTGCACGCGTTGATCTTAACTAATCATAAAAACGTTGAAAAACTATTCTATAAGTAAAACTAATTAACTAGGTATATAGTAGATAAAACAATGAAGGAATACCTAAAGTCTTAAAACTATCACGTGCCGATTAAGCCGAATAGTCGCAAAAATCTTTGGCTGTTGTACTTTTTACAACAGCGCTCTTGAAGGACAATGAACAGAAGAGAAATGAGTTTGTTATCGTATGAAACAGTTGGCTGAATGGAGTACGAGTGTGCTCTCGCATGTTGAGATTGACAACTTGACTTCACTCCTCCAACTCCTTTAAAGTCTAATGTGCGTCCTCCATGCATTTCTTTCTGGAAACCTGACTGATCAGTATTGAAGACATTTTTTGGGTTGTAATCACTGAATTTCTGTATCGCAGAAATCCGAAACGACGTCAATGTTTAAAGTTTTACTTCAGGTAGTGTAGTTTTTGTTGCCACAAACTTTGTAATTTTTCTCAATCGAATTTTGCATACACGTTTGAATATCAACAACCAGCTTGGCGATGCTCTGAAAGTCAACAAGTTCAGTTCACGAGCTTTCCAAATGGCTTTCCTTCGTAAGTCACGATCGTGAATTGGCAGATTTCGAGATCTCGTATCAGCAAACCATTCATAAGTGGATCTATTCACAATTTTCTGTTTGTCAACAGTTCGTCCACCTTGCTCAACGTACTTGACATATCTCATTAATTGAGTCTTACTAGTGACTTTTGCTCTGAAACGATTCTTCATTGATTTCAATTTTCGGAATTTACCATTTGGAAGTTTGTAGTACTTGACGATTTCTTCTATTTCTTGAAATGTTAATCGAGATTGGCGAGCTTGCTTAAGCGATGGTTCGTATGAGCTTTGTGTCGATTGTTGACTACTAATTCCTTCACTTACTTCATCGCCATTAGTTTCATCTTCATCATTGCCATCTCCAAAACCTTGAATCGTTTCCGAATCGAAGTCTTCGTTCTCGTCAAAGTCTAATGTTGTGATAATGTCGGTGACAACTTCGTGATCGCGAGTGTTGAGAAGAATTTGGTGAAGTTTATCAGCTAGAAGTCTTTCTCGATTCGTAACATCGGTTGTTGGCTTTTCAGTTATCAAACTTTGTAGTAACTTGACGACATTACCCAAGTTCACGGACATGATGCAACTCCGATCGCAGTGCGAAGTTGAAACGCTGCTCAAAGTGTCACTTGATGTACTACTGCAGGAAAGACAGTTATATCGCAAACAAATGAACACTCGAACAAACGAAATACTTACTCGATCAAGTAAAGTTTCTAGAAGCGTTGGAAAGTGAAAAAGCAGAAGGTAAACACAGTGCACCGCAACTGCCATTGACAATGTCATGCTCTATCCAACTTTGCAACTTTAACGTCTTATAACTCAATAAAAATTATTCGCCAGCATTTTTTACTAATGTATCAAATATTGGTATGCAACAGCAAGACTGTATGCAAAGGAGATGGCCCATATGTGGCAAAAACTCCCCGAATGTGCACCAAAATTTGATTGCAGATTATGATAGTACACAGTTCACTGCTTTACACCATGCTTGAAAAAATTTTGTAGTGTTGCGGGAACATGGTCAATATCACATTAGAAGTTTTGTCGATGTCGATCTTAAATCTGCATTTTTAGATCGGAATACTGTTTCATACTCATAATGAAACAATGTTGAGAAGATATTATACAAAATATCAGAAAAAAGATACATTTGTTCAAGAAAAGTTTAAATACAGTCAAACCTCCATAAGTCGAATCTCGATAAGCCGAATTTTTAATAACTCAAACCTCTTTTCCTAGGACTTGCATATTTCATTGTTATTATTTTTGTATCAATAACTCCAATTTTTGATAACTCGAATTATTTTTAGCTTCCCTTCAACTTCGAATTATCGAAATTTAACTGTATATAAAAAAAGTCGCTACAATCCTTCTGCTTCGCTGACTTTGTCACCACTCGGCCAGCAGCGCTTACATGCATATCACTGTTTTTTGGCAACTCTTATGCTTTAAATTTGGACTTTGTAACTTTTCCACATTTCACTTCTAACATTTTGACCATGTTCCCGTTGTCGCAAAATTTTTTGCGACCCCTTGTTGCATTCGTTTTCAACGTACTACAATAATCTGCAATCAAATTTCGGTGCACATCCGGAGATTTTATGCCACATATGGGCCGTCTCCTTTGAACAAAATCAATGCAACACAGTTGGTGATGTTCCATTGTTAGAAAACATTGGAGTTACTGCATGTTTCAAGTATTAAAAAGTAATGATAAAACTTATTATGAATAGCAATACATTTGATTTAATCAAAATTCATGGCTTTATTTTTCATTATTAAATCTTCATTCACACACAATTTGCAAAATAATTATTTTACAAACGTCAACAAAAACATAACCCGATTTAACAGTTCAAATTTCATTTCAATTCTCCAAAAATAAATTGCTACCAACTATTAAAATTTAAATCTATGACTTTCTTGTTTCTTCAATGTCAACAATTATCTTCAAAAGTTAGTTGATGAATTTTGGTCTTATTCCTAAATTTTTTAAATTTATACGACCTTTATATTTCCAAAGAAATTCAAGTAGTTGCAGAATGAGTAAAAGTGCTTTAGTTTTTTTAGCACCTGGTGCTGAAGAAATGGAATTTGTAATAGCTGTGGATGTACTTCGTCGAGGAGGAGTAAGTATTTATTTTACGTCTTCAATCTGTATTAAATAACAATTTTAATATTACAGATAAATGTAACTGTGGCTGGAGTAACAGGAAGCGATCCAGTTAAATGTAGCCGTGGTGTGATAATTGTTCCTGATATGAGTATAAGCGATGCAGCTACCAAAGGTCCTTACGATGCAATAGTATTACCTGGAGGTCTTGGTGGTTCTAAGGCTCTTGCCGAATCTGAAGAAGTAGGCAAATTATTAAAAGAACAAGAACAATGTGGACGTTTAATTTCTGCCATTTGTGCTGGTAATTTACCTTTTACACTATCTTTCAAATATTATATTGAAAAATAAATATTATCCATTGCAGCTCCAACAGCTTTAAAAGCTCATTGTATAGGAGTTGGTAAATCTATCACATCATATCCATCTGTAGAAAAGGAATTGGTAGAAAACAATACATATAAATATGTACAAGATTCCGTTGTTATTGATGGAAATTTGATTACAAGTAGAGGGCCAGGTACTGCATTTAATTTTGCTCTTTGCATCCTTGAGAAGTTGGCAGGTGGAAATAAAGCCAAAGAAGTTTCGAAAGGAATGCTTCTTACATGTTGAATATAATGTGATTATAGACTGTTGCTAGGTGCTTAATCATATTCTCTATTTGACCCTAAATGTCTAATCTTAATCGTTTTATTTAAATTAATAATATATACACATACATTAAATTATGTATCAATTTTTAAAGTGTAAACAGGCAGATTAAACTACCAAAAAAGCACAATGTAACACATTTTTATGAGGTTCCTATTTTAATATAAAATGTTCACGAAATTCGTTTTTGTTCACCAAAAATTAGAAAATTACCATTTATGAAAACAAAATGTCCTAAATGTAAGAACAAAATACGTTTAAATGGCACTAATACTATTGGTACTTTTCCAACTGATAAACACTAACAAGCTTAATAATGAGCGTAAACTTAAAATTAAATATTTTCCTACCTTGTATGTATTTAAATCATAAAAGGTGGATAATTGAAGAAACTGTTCTTTGTCTGAAGAATAGCCCACGCTAAGTGATGGCAATTCTTTTAAAAAGAGATCAGTAGTACTACGGTACAATTTTTAATTATTTGTCTAGAACATTGTAAAAAAAAAGTGGACATGGAGTTGTGTGGTGAAGCATACGAAAAGTGACAAAAAGCAAAATAAAAAAAAATAAAGATGCGTGTAGGCTAATCAACGGACCATACAACAATGTATATTCGAGCGAAAAATAGGTCCCTATGCAAAAATCACGTCCAATGGTTGCTTCGTGAAAGACAAACAAACCAACAAACGCACTTTAGCATTTATATTTCTATAATTTGTGAGAAAAACAATATTTAAAATTGAATTACTCTGCAACGGATTAACAGTTTTGCATAATTTTTTCGGTTTCTGTTAATTTTTATGTAAATCGGAGAATTGTGGGGTTTAGACCGCAAAAATGAAATGGCCCCTTTAATTGGAGACTAAATACTTACAATATACTATTTGACTTTATATATGGATTTAAAATTGGGACGAACTTAAGTTGACGCCCGTTATTTTGTAGCAAATCTTTAAATAATTAATCATTCTTAATTTGTTTTTGTTTGCGTCCTTTTAGTTCACATTTACAATTACTGTACAATTGCTTTAAATCAAAGGCAGCTTTGATATTTTCGTCAGAAAATAAAAATTTAATTATTTTTCCTTTTGGATCTATGAATGGCCTTCTATCTACTTCTTTACCTTCCTTAAATATAACCATAGTAGGCAATTGCTTACTTAAACTACTATCATTAACTCTGTATTTTTTTCCCGCATCAGGATACCTTCCTATATCAACTTTACCAAATTTTAAATTTTCCAGTCCATAATCTGTACTAATTTTTGCAAATATTGGGGCAAAATTAACACAAGCCGGATTCCAAACAGTATAAAATGCGACTATCCAAACGTTCCTCTTATCTTTGGATAATTCTTCTTCTAAACTGTTTGCCCCACGAAAATATATCACTTGATCAGGTCCAGAATAAGCCGGTTCGGGTAATAAAAGACCCATTACTAAAATAACAAATCATGAAGCATTCAATGGAGTGTGTAATGAATATACTTACAAATAAACGTTATTGTATAAATAATTCCCATTATAAAATCCGCATAAAACCAAAGAATTAAATTTGCAACTTTGGTGTATATGAAACTAGAGGATAAATAATTGATCATTGTAACACTACCTGTTTTACGACTTCTAATCATGATAACTATTACTAAAAAGAATAAAATCTCTGTTTCTCTCTGCAATTAATAAAATTTTGGTTATCGGTATATTTTAGGATTTAACTTCCATAACCTTACCCCATCAAATTCACAGTCTTCAGCAGAAAATAAATAATTACACAAACCAGGAGTTTTTCTAAAAATAATATAAGACAGACTTAGAAGTATGTTGAATAAATAATAGGGCTTAAATAACTGTCTTAAATCTTGCTTAAAAGACATTTCTAAAACCCTTTGAAATTCAGCAGTTCATAAATGGTGAACGAAGATGGAAATACCTTCTCTCACACTTCAATGCAAAAGAAAGAGAAAAAAATAGGTTATGGCAGTATGTAGTTGTAAAAGTAATTGTAGAATACTGGCTTTACGCAGTTTTTTCTACCATTTGTATAATTTAACTAATTGATTAAAATGGATCTTCCTGTAGACGAGGATGATACAATAGATGACGATACACAGGATTTATTAATTAACTTTCCACCTGAGGTGCAAAAGGCTATAGAACAGGTGTGATATAACCTTATGAATTAAATTGCAAACAAAGGCATTGAACTTTTTAGATTTTACCATGTAACGACCCACTAGATCAACCCGATTTTAATACAATAGATTATATTAATTCCCTATTTCCAACTGAACAATCTCTATCAAGTATAGACGAAACTGTAGTTAATATGGAAAATAAAATTCAAGCGATCGATAATGAAATCAGCTTAGTTGTTCGTGAACAAACTACTGCAAGTCAAGACGGTCGCCAAGCTTTAGACGAAGCTCAAAGAGTCATTAAAGATCTGTTTGTTCAAATTAAAGATATTAAAGAAAGAGCTGAAAAATCTGAAGAAATGGTACGAGAAATAACTCATGATATTAAGCAATTAGATTGCGCTAAACGTAACTTAACTCTAGCCATAACGACTTTAAACCACTTGCATATGTTAGTCGGAGGTGTAGATACATTGAAAACATTAACTGAGAAAAGACTATACGGAGAAATCGCTTTACCGCTGCAAGCAATAAGTGAAGTAATGATGCATTTTGAAAACTATACAGATATTCCACAGATTAAAAGCTTAAGCGACCAAGTTAAAGCAATTCACAAGGATCTAGCTCAACAAATTACACACGATTTTAAAGAAGCCTTTTCGAGCACAAATACAAAGAATTTTATTCCTAATAAGCAGTTAGCCTCGGCTTGTTTAGTGGTCTCAACATTAGAACCAAAAGTTAAACGCGATTTATTAAAGTGGTTTATTGACTTGCAACTGCAAGAATATAATCATTTGTTTCAAGAAACCGAAGATACAGCGTGGCTCGATAAGATCGATAAAAGGTATGCTTGGTTAAAAAGACATCTTTTAGAATTTGAAGATAGATTGGGCAATATGTTTCCCACAAATTGGGAAGTATCTGAGAGAATTACAGTACAGTTTTGCAATGGTACTCGTGAAGCACTTGGAAAAATAATGTCAAAGCGAAAGCACGAAATTGATGTGAAGCTTTTATTATATGCTATTCAAAAGACATCAAATTTCGAGAATTTATTGTCGAGACGGTTCACTGGTGTTACTTTACAAGATGGAGAGATACAAAAACTCAATAAACAAATACAGGAATTAGAACCAAAACCATCGCCGTTTTCTGGTTTAATCGGACAGTGTTTTATTCCATATTTATATATTTATATCGAAAGTATCGATAGAAACTTATCAGATCTGATAGATAGATTTCAAAATGATGAAAAACAAAACTTAATGGCCGATGGCAGAGATACACAGGCTAGCGTTTTACCTAGCTGCGGTGATTTATTTGTATTTTATAAGAAAAGCATGGTGCAATGTACCCAATTAAGTAAAGGACAAACCATGTTAGATTTAACGAGAACATTCCAAAAGTACTTAAGAGAATATGCAATTAAAATATTACAAAATAATTTACCAAAAATTGAATCACAGACTTTAGGTAGTAGCGTTCAATCGATTACTAGGGATTTACAAAAAATGTCGACGTCGGGATTGATACAAAATTTTTCTTCATTTTTGAAGGAAGGAGAAATTACAAGATTTACAAACAATGAATTGAGAAAGATTTGTTGTATTCTTACAACGGCAGAGTATTGTTTAGAAACCACTCAGCAGTTGGCTGAGAAACTTAAGCAAAAGACTGATACTGGTCTTGCAGATCAGATTAATTTGTCGCAAGAAGTTGATAACTTTCACACGTAAGTATCATTATCTAAATAACGATGTTTTTAAGAGGAGTTTTTATGGGAATTTAATATACACTAAAATAATAAGCAAAACATAAAATGTATTGAAATTAATAAAACGGTATATGTATTTTAAATTTTAGTGCAGTAATAACACAATATATTGCGCACTTCGAAATTTGGTTGCTATTTATAAATCGCGATAAATCAAATTTCACGTTATCCGAACTCTCGCTAATCGGGGGATACCTGTATATTCATAAAAGAACTGAATATATCTGAACATATACTTGTTATATTTGTGGAAATTACTTAATAATTACTTTATTATAGCGTCATATCGAGCTGCATACAAATATTAGTCCAGGACTTGGAAAATTCATGTGAACCTGCTTTAACAACCATGAGCAAGGTACCTTAAATGAAATAATAAAATTTTTGTATATTAACATAAAGTTTTATTTTATAGATTCAATGGCAAAGCATTGATAGTGTGGGAGATTCGAGTTCCTACATAACAGCAATGACAACGCATTTCAAAACTATGGTGCCAATAATACGAGATCACCTTGCACATTCTAGAAAATATTTCACACAATTTTGTATAAAATTTGCGAGCTCGTTTATTCCAAAGTTTACAAATAATATTTATAAATGTAAACCCATAAACACAGAAGGTGCTGAACAATTATTATTAGATACGCATATGTTAAAAACGATTTTGTTAAATTTGCCATCGATAGCTTCGCAAATTAATAGGCAGGCACCTGCTGCTTATACAACCGTTGTAATTAAAGGCATGATAAAGGCGGAGATGATATTAAAAGTCGTTATGACTCCTGTTGATCCGCCGAAAGCGTTTTTGGAACAATACATGAAATTACTTCCTGAATGTCAGTTGACCGAATTTTCTAAAATTTTAGAAATGAAGAGCATGAAAAAACAAGAACAAGCAATTTTAATTGATTTATTCCGAAATTGTAAGCCAAGTACCACTAAAGATGGCTATGCAGAAGATCATAGAACAGGCGGTATTAAGAAATTAGAAAAATTAGTTAAAAAAGGTTTACCCAAGTAATTTGTTTTAATTATTTAAATATTTATTTGTAATAAAAGTTTTAATCATTATTAATTAGTTTTTATTAAAATACCTAGGTATTCCATTTTATTAAACAATTTTGTTTTAAAATTTTAATTACTGAACTAGTTCTTTACGCCTTTAAGTATTAGTCGCGTTATTAAAGTTTGATTGTTGTTTAAATTTTAGAATACAGAAAGTACCTAAATATTGGTATTTACGTTTAATGCTAGAAAAGTGAGATATGCAATTTTGGATTATCAAATCAAATTTATTACCAAAGTATTTACATATTAAGTATATAGTATTTTTATACAAAAGTATATACATAATCTTTACTAGATTTAAACTAGCAAATTAATACAACCAAATATATTAATATTTGAACTTCAACATATTGTTGACGAATGTCAATTGGTTAGACTTTAAATATAACTAAAGTAACTCAACATAATTGATGCATATATGATGCAAGATATAAAATTAATGCCAAATATTTTAATCGCGAGGAGGCCAACACAACGAAGCCTCTGCTTGAGCAGATTCCGGTAACCATTTTAAATATTCATATAATAAGTCTGCAAAAAACACTTTATAATAAATTATTTAATATTTAGTATTCTACTTACATTTTGGATTCTCTTTAAAAGCATTTTCCAACTCAGCTTTACTCATGATTTCTTTAGCTGTTAAAGTTTTCAAAAATACTTCAGTGCGTGGCTGTAACTTGGCCCAGGTTTTCAACAGAATAGCAGGAGGACTTAATAATACATCTTTGTATTTTTCTAATTTTTTAAATATTTTGCCTTCTAATAAAAATTTTGCAAACCATTTATACCCATTTAAATTTTTTGGAAATTCTATTTCCACATTAGATAGCGGCCAAGCTTGAGATCCAAACGTTCCCGAAACAGTACAATAAACTTTACCATTGCTTGGTTCATATCTAGGTTCTGGGTCTGATAAAGGTTCTCCAAGTTGACAGCCATTTGGTACATACACTGCTAACCATTCTGGTTCAATAACTGTTATTCCACGCATATACATCTTGTTGGTCTCATAGATTTCTTGATAAACTACATATTCTGGAAGACAAGTTTTTAAAACGGAACCCTGATGCATAAAAACAGGATCCTCCATATTATTTGCTTGATAAGCATATTTTAACTTGATTTTGTCAGCGTCTATGTTGATATCTTCTTGAGGAATTTTTTTAGCCACCTGATATCCCATTCCTGCTAAAATGATTTGCCTCAATAGTTTAGTTTGGAGATCTGAAGGGGGCTGAAGCTTTGGATCAACAGTTATATTTAAATTTGGAACATTCATATTTATTTCGTTCGTTAATTGCAATCGAATTTTACGAATCTCAACAACCGCCTTTTGACGTAATCCGTAATCATCGCAAAATTTTTCCAATTTTCCTTGATAATTTGCATATTCTGCGGCCCCAACTGCTCGTAATAAGACCATTGGGTCGCCTAAAAGTTGTGAATTGCCTTCACCGGCCCACTTACGCCGCATCGCTCTCCATTTTATTCTAATTTGCTTTATTTCATCGCTGCTTATGTCTCCTATCGGAGTTTCTAATAAGACCTCCTGTACAGACAAAGCAGCTACCAAACAGATTGTGTAAGGTAATAAATTATGTTGGTGACTTAGCGTTAACATTTTACCATAGCAAGGCATAACAGGAAATTTTGCAATTGCGCGCCCTAAAGGTGTTATTTTACCATCCTTTAAAGCACCCAAAGTCTCTAAACGATATTCAGCAGTTTTTAGTTGTAATAAATCTGGTGCTGTAGGAAACGGAAAATTTATAACTTTATCGATGTGCATACATTTCATTTTTAAATATAAATCGTCGACTGGTTTTTGTTGAATTTCAGGTACACTAAATTCTTTAAAAGTGTCATTAAACACTGCACTAGAATATAAACGATAACAGTGTCCAGGACCTAAACGTCCAGCACGTCCTGCACGCTGATTTGCCGAAGCCTTACTTGTCCAAGTTACCATATAACTTGTAACACCTGTGAGCTTATCATAAAGTTTTACTTTAGCTTTCCCCGTATCAACAACATATTTAATATTAGGAATTGTTAAACTTGTTTCTGCAACATTTGTGCTGACCACACAAAGCCGATAACCCTCCGGTGGAGGTTTGAAGACTTGTACTTGTTTGTAGGATGGTAACAATGAATATAAAGGTAAAACCCATAATGGCTTTGCACTAATATTGGGTATAATCTCATCATCGCTATCTGAATTAACGTCGTCATCTGATTCGATTTCGTTGTCGTCAGGAACACTGTAATCGTCTAAATTAATTTCTGTAACATGTTTTTGCTTTCTTCGTTTATTTCTAAGAGATTGTTTTAAATCATTTTCTACATCAGAGTCGGACATTTCTGAGTTGTGTTCTTCTTCTTGATTTTTAATCTGTTTTTTAGGAAAAGCTTTTCTTAATCTGCGAACCAAAGTGTTCACTTCTTGTTGACCGGTAACAAAGATTAAAATTCCTCCTTCCGGCAATTTCGTATGAATTTTCATTGTCTTATTAAATGCTTCTTTAAGATAATTAGGATTTGTTCGTTTGTTGAAATGCATTGTAACAGGAAATTGACGTGCTTCAACATTTATGACTGGAGGAGTCACTTTAAATAGTCTTTTATTCTCTGTAAAGTCTTCTAATCGTAAAGTAGCGGACATAATAATTAACTTCAGTGGATCACCACGTTTGTTTCGTAAAGGTACGATCCGAGATAGTAAACCGATTAATATATCGGTATAGACCGAGCGTTCGTGGGCTTCATCGAGTATGATAACCGAATATTTGCTTAATAAAAAATCATTCTCTACCTCTTTAAGTAAAACACCATCTGTCATAAATTTTATCTTCGTATCATCGTTAACATTTCCTTCAAATCGTATTAAGTATGATACTTCCTTCTCTGTTAAATTCATTTCTTCGGCTACTCTTTGCGACATTGCTATTGCTGCTACACGACGTGGTTCTGTTACGCCAATCATTTTTTTTAATGTGTAACCACCTTCGTAAAGAAACTGTGGTACTTGAGTTGTCTTACCACTACCTAGAAAGGATTAGATTGTTATAAATTTTAAATAAGTTACACATGTCTATAAATTAAAACTTTGCAAAAATTGATTTAATTTTGAGACCGTTGGACCATGTAAATAGGTACTGTTGAAATACTAAAGTCCTGAAAATTTCAGATATCTAACTCAACGTGTTTTCGAGAAAATCAAAAAATACTTAAAAGTAGAAAAAAAAATTACTCAGGATCGGTTTAACCGATTTTTATAAACTTTTAGTATGTTATAGGGACATATAAGGACCATCTCGAACAAAATAATAACCTTATACAAGCTCATGATTCAGTAAATTTTTTTTTTCCAAATATCTTTTAATTTAAATAAATGACTTGAGCTACTATTTTTCAAAGAGCAAAATCACTGTTGATCTGTGTTATTAGGCTATTTTTTACCTGTTTCGCCAGCTACAATAACTACTGGATTTTCATTGAATGTTTCCATAATTTGTTGTTCTTCCGCTAAAATTGGTAACTTCATTCGTGCTTTTTGTATTGAAGATTTTCGATTGAGTTGTACAAAAACTGCTGGTTTTCTTTCAATTTGTTTTTCCGTTATGTTATTTGTTTGATCATTGCTTTTTGGTTCCTCAATAGATGAGTTATTATCTACAACAATTTCAACTTCATCATTTGATACTTTAGTGCTATTTAATTCTGTTGTTGGGTTATTTTCTACTTGAATATCTTGAAAATCTAATTTTGATTTTTTAACTGCAGAGTCCTCATTGGGGACACTGGTCTCTAAAGGATCATCAGAATCGTCATCAGAGCCTGAAGATTCAAAGCCAAGTACATTAGGATCGTTACTTTCGTTATTCTTTTTGGTAGCTAATGCAATCCGTTTTCTTTTCGACCCAGATAAGCTGTTAATTTTTACTTCACCCCTAGAAGTTTCTGCTGTTTTCTTAGTAGAGTTGTTAGACTTAGTTTGAGGTTCTTGGAGTTCTTGGAAATATTTTTTAAGCCCTTTAGTTTGTATGTGTGCTATTGATGTTAGTTTTTCAATTTCTTCAGGTGTTGCCCGAACTTGTGATAAAGATTCTAATAATGTGGCTCTCTAAAAAAGGGTAATCACTGTTTGTTAAAAGGTAAAGGTCCAGAATTGAGACACCAGTTTACAGGTTAGTTTGCACGATCTTAAGAGCAACGGACTAGTGGTCAATAAACCAACTAAAAGTATCGATGTTGACCAGGCAGTGTTGTCACGTTTTCTTTCTAAAGTTATTACTTTAAATTTTAATTAAAGCAGCTCTTTATTTCAAAAAAACTTTAAAGTTTCATGTTTATAGACATAAGTTTGGGTAGTTTATTTATATTTAAGCGTTATTTATATACTATAATATAAAGACACTGATATTGTTAATATTATAGGTATTATGTATAGACCGTCTATGTATTTGGCCAAATAAAATAATTAATACAGAATATATATTGTAATATCTTTATCCTTATTTGTTAATAATGTTTATTATTATTAATACCGTTTGTATATACTTAAAGTAACAATACAATATGGCACTAAACTAAAGTTAAATGTTTCAGAGTTTATGAACTTTATTAAAATTACCAAGAAAATTTTTTTAAATCTTTATTTCAAGAATTTAAGTTTAAAGTTTTGATATTTGGGATTTATAAATTAAAATATAAAATATATTTATCACATATGTTAAAAGGTAGTATTACTGGTCTTTCTGTTTCAAAATGTTGATAATCATACAAATCGAATAATCTTTCTGTTAAGATTTACACGCTTAAGAGTTACAACAGTCTTATTTTTTATTAGACCTTTTACAAAAGCTCATTACCGTTTATAATACCTATAACTACAATTCAATTATTACTTAACAAATAAATTAATTTATTTAATAATTCAAGGTATTCCAGTAGAAGTAGTTCATAGTTAGTTAATAAGATTATTTAGTTAAGTTAGTATTATAATTAGAACGGTTAGTTAAATTTACGTTTGGTAGTTAAATATTGTATATTAAATTGTATTTATTTTGTTGTTAATGATTTTGTTATTAATTATATTTTTTTTTTTCTTTTTAGTAATTCTTGTAAAACTTTTACTAAAAGCAAAACAAGATTTTTGTAA
Organism: Sinopyrophorus schimmeli; assembly: GCA_036325965.1. Lineage (NCBI taxonomy): Eukaryota > Metazoa > Arthropoda > Insecta > Coleoptera > Elateridae > Sinopyrophorus > Sinopyrophorus schimmeli. The sequence goes on along the minus strand of JARFIZ010000089.1, from coordinate 2,162,797 downwards.
TAAATTGAAATATTAGAATCAATGTTTTTAAATAATATTTTTATTTAACTTCTTTTAAAATTTAAACGGATTAAATTTTGGGGAAAACCAATAAAATTAATATTTTTTTTTGTTTTAATGAATAAAGATAAAATTTGTGTTACAGAAAACCGTAATTACTAAAATTCTAATGCATTTTTTGGTAATTTTATTTAAATAAAATAAATTTATAATATTAAATTTTAAAAAAATATTTAAAAAAATATATATATATGAAACTTTTAGAAGAAGATCAATTATTTTACGCAAACCTTAAATTTACTAATTTAATATTTATTTCGGTCAAGATTTATTTAATTAAATCATTTAAAATAGTAACTACCAACTATTTTAAAATATATAATGAACTGAAGAACATCAATTTTTTTGCATATTCTCTTAAATTTACTTAGTTAAACATCAAATTCTTAGAATTTTAAAATTGTAAAATTTAGTAAGCTACCACATTTTAAAATAGTAATGCTGCAACACTGCACACCTTATTGCAGTTTTATTTTCTATTATCCCAAATTAGAAAAAAGAATTTTAACTATACATTTCCCAAAAAGTAATCCCTGAACTTTGTTAAAAATATTATGAAATTACATACGTTTTGTTTCTTCTGCTTTTTTTCAACAATTTTTTCTAACTTTTTTCTCTGCTTTTTAGATAAAATCCGAGTCACTTGTGTCTTTTCATTTTTAATCTTTGTTGTTCTTTTTTTAGATGGTAAGACTAATTCATTACTTTGATCGTAACTTCCTTCAGTATTTAAATCTAATTGTATCTGGAATAAAAACCTAAAGTAATAAAAATGTAAATAAAATGCCTAATTAAATTACCTTATTTGTATCGCTGTTATCGATAATTGTATTAACTATTTGTCTACTTTTCCAATTAAATCTCTTTTTCACCATTTTAATAATATTTAAGTAAAAGAACACCAACAATCAATAAACATTACTAAAAATTATTTAAGGTTATGTTCAAAAACATGTGTAATTGATGGTTGGTATTGATATTTGACGCAAGAGCGTGAAATATTGCAGGAACCTGTTATTGAACAAAAATATTTAAATGTTCCCTAAAAATTATCAAAAATAAACAATAAAAGATTAAACAAAAATACATTTTGATGAAAAAAAAGAATATTTTAAATGTAAAATAGTATCATTTAAGTGTGGTTAGGTAGTGTATTATATTTATAATTGTAAAGAAAAAAAAGTATAATTATGATAATTTACAATCATGATTAGAACATAATATATTTTTTTTAATACAAGTTTCTACACACATAAGTATTTGATAAAAATTCTATTTATTTCATTGCTTAAAAACAAAAGGTATATGTTAATTATAATTAATAAGCCCATGTAGAAGCTCTAAATAGTTACACTTTCTTCATCTAGATTTATTCAGGCGTTGTGGCTAGCTATAGACTGTAATTTATATTGAAATATATATTAATACTGCTCAATATTACAGATGCTTAAATTACTTTAATGTAAAGTGCTAATAAAATTTATAATTTTAACATTTGAACTAATAAATTTAAATATTGATTTTTTTAGATATAATTTGTCAATTCAATTCTTAAGTAATTGTGTATTTATTCTAGATCGTGTTATTTAACTTTTGAAAATCAATTTCTTGTTGTTCTTGGTAGAAAATCTGGTTTTATTATAATTGTTGTTTAAAATATGTTTTCTTTTACTCATTCTATTTTATGTGATCCTGTTTCCTTTAAACGTGTCCACTTGCAATTTTTTTTAAGATGGTTTACTCTCGAGTAATAATGCTACAAGCCCACAGCATACCCACAGCAGACAACACGCTAAAATAAAAGTGCATTACTCCTTGTAAAAGGGTAGGTATCTGCTGTGGGTGAAATGTGGGCTAGAGCGTCGAGTCAAAAATGTTAAAACTTTAGAGTCTTAAAATACTGAAAAATATCTGAGTTTGGGGCGACCAATTTTGAATAAATTTTAGTGTGTGTGTTACTATATACCTAGGTCTATGTAGACTATTATTTAATAAATGTAAGCGTGCGGGCGCGTGTGGGTTCATGTATGCCTAAAGGTTTGCTATACGTGCCTGTGGTGGGTTTGCTGTGGGACTATCGAAATTTAAACATGCGTGTGTGGCGAGGGCTCCTGTGAGCTTAGAACCATTTTTACTTGCCATTCTTGTATTTCTTTTAAATAGTGATTTTTTTTTAATATTTAGGATTAACAGTGTTTAGAATTTATTATGCATATTCTCCAATGGGTTTCACAGTTAGTTCGTAAACCTAAAAAAAAATAAAACAAATTTAATAAATATTTGAGTATTGTGGCTAACAGTAGCAATAGCAATACAGTTTTACTTCTAATAGTAAATTCAGTTTAATTTGATCATAATTTATAAGTTTTCTGAAACATTCAGTTAAAAGTATAAAATTTAATTAAAATCGTATATTTTAATGTTTCAGCAAGCGATACCGTCATAAATTGTAAATTTCAACCAATTACCTGCATATGCGGTGGTGTTGCTAAAGCAAAACGAACGCACGCAGCAACGTCCTCTGAAGCTAATCGTGGCAAAGATTGTATCTGAAGTTCTTGTTCTTTATCTGACAAATATCCACTTACATCCCATATTTCAGTATCCACAATTCCTGGACTAATACTCTATTACAAATCAATCAATACTAATGTAAACAATATATTATTAATTACGTACCGAAACTTTAATTTTAGTTCCAGCCGCAATTAATTCTTGTCTCATAGTTTCCGTCATTGAAGTGACTGCAAATTTCGACGCAGAATAAATGCTAAATACAAAACCAGGAGCAACTTTGTGCCCCAGAACGCTGTTGAGGTGAACAATGTGCCGTCGATTTTATTTTCTTTCATTATTTTTATAGCTTCTCTGCTTGCAATAGCAAGTCCCAAAATATTTGTATCCAAAATTTGCTTCATCAATTTTGTATCTGCTTCGATAAGGCGTTCGTGAAATCCAACTCCAGCGTTGTTAATGAGAATGCTAACAGGACCTAAGTTTTTACTCGTCCATTTAAATCCTTCTAAAATATCGGATTCAGAAGTCATATCAACTTTCACTGCATAGAGTTTTCCTGGTTTTCCTTTTAATTTTTCGGCAAGCTCTTGAATTTTGTTTTTACGACGAGCAAATCCCACTACCTACATATAAAAAGTAGTAAGTAAAGAACAGCAATCAAAACGTGGCAAGAATTTGATTTGGAAAAACATACAACATTTTTTAACTTTCTTTGACCCTCATTCAACATATTTGTAGACACAGTAAAGGGTTGATTTTCAGAAGAGGGCGCGAATCAAATGTGTCCGCAAAATCGAGAATCCAAATAATCGATAATAAATCAAAGTGTCGGATTATCGACCCTCTACTGTATTTACAACTGATAACGGTTTAATAATCAATGAAGATATAAACCCAATTTTTTATCTTCTAGTCAAGGGGTGTTTACTTCATGATTTTAGATAGGAGCTAATTTTGTCACTCGATTTAGCTTTTCCATACCAACCTAAAATTATAGTCCGGCAGTTTCTAGATTTATTATGGTTATTTTATGTTTCTGATATTAATAACAGATCAAATTTTGGTTGTTTTGTAATTTTGAGTTTTGACAGTAGAGAAATCAAAAATTCTTATTTATTATTATTTTCAGGGTAACCAAATTTACGTGATCAATTTTGGGGTAATTTATTTTGACAAGTTGTCATTCAAAGTTAAACCGACGCTGACAAAATTGGGCATGGTGGGGGGCAGAAGTGATTACCCCCTCCTTAGAGTTAGGTACTTTGCACCGCTAATTTTTATGAGCAGTAATACCGAGGGGTGTCCCACGTATAAGTACTGAAACAAAATCCACTTATGATCCTAAACTGAACAAAAACATACCCCAAGACAAATGTTCTTATACATCATATTTTTGAGTTATGGTATCGTCAACTTCAATTTAATAACGTGTACACGTTTAAGTTGGTATTATAAAGTTAGACCGAGCAAACTAAATTAGCTCCCATCAAAAAGCATTGAGAGTGCATCTCCTGATCCATAACGTTAAAACTTTTTAAAATATTTATCGAATATATATTTATACTTATTATGGAATTATTCGACTTTTATGCTACGAATTAATATAAAATGTCTATTTTTACAAACAAGTTTTTGGTTCTGTAGCATTTTAAAGTAGTTTTTTTATAATGTTTTTTACAGAGAAACAATTATAATTGCATATTTTAATTATCAAGAATGGTATTTCAAGTTATTGATGATATAAGAGCTTGTTTAACACATTTTTTTTTCATTTTTTTGGAGACTGAATTTTAATTTTTTATATTTAAAGTATGTTATTTATTGACATTAACATACCTCGTAACAAAAGTAATTAAGAAAAGGTGCTCCTATTGGAAAGTTTCCTTAAATGACAATGTAAAGTTAGCAAATTTGCTTATTGTACAAATTTTAAAAAAACGTAGATATTGTTTAAAAAGAAATTATTAAGTAAGAGAAGCGTATGCAGAATAGTTTTACCTCTGATTAACAACAAACTATTTTTTTTAATTCTACAATTATAAATTATTTTAATATTTTAATTTAAAAATTTAAATTAGAATTACTTGTACCAGTTTCTAAATTTTGATTTTCAAAAAATGATTGTAAGACAATATGAATTAGGATCAAACCAAATGTTGAATTATTTTTTATGATTTTTACTTTTAATTAAATTCTTATGTTATGCCTTCAGTTTTAAATTGAATTTATTTATGTATGGTTACCTGCAATCCTTCTTCAACAAGAACACTGGCAATTGCAGCTCCGATGCCCGAACTTGCCCCAGTTACTATGGCCACTTTGCCCTTCCACCTTCCCATAGTATAATCCATTCTGACAATTATGTAGATGAACCTTTCTCGCAGAATTCTTGTTGCGAACTGAGATCTTTCATGGTCCCTCGTGTCATATATAAAAAGTTTTATTGTAATAAATTATAAATGTAAAATTTTCTTCTAATATTTGTAATTATTTAGGTATTTCTTATTTGAAGGATATTTAATTGAGTAGATATCTAGTCTTTGGTATTTAAAGTTGCCTTTGTTCAATTAACTGATAATAGAGTAATTGAGAAAAACGAAATTAATCGTAAATCGTTAGAGTGACTCTATTTTTTATGACAAATTAATTTTCATATAACCATTAGATATTTTCCAACTTTTTATTCAATAAAAGTAAAAGCATTAACCACGCGAGTTCATAATTGTTGAACATTACAGAATTCTTAAAGAAATAAAAAATGATAAATAAATAGATATACATATCAGTATTTCAAATACTTAAACTTCTTTGCATTTTATTAATTAATTCGATTTAATTTGAGGGTAATAAATTAGCAAAATGACATCCTGTCTTAAAACGACTCATTTAAATTTTATTGTCGAATTAATGTAATTATCAGCTCCGTCATCAACCGAAGTAAAATTAATTTAAAAAAAAAGCTAATTCTTGTTAATACACATTGTTAATACAAACGGTAAATGACTTAAGTTGAGGGCGGGATTGATTGTTGATAATGTGTCCGAATATAAAATTTAAATTCACTAATGGAATAATTTTTTTTAGTTTAAAGAGAGAAGTTTGCTGTGAACCATGGCTTTCCAAACTACGGCCCGCAAAAAGTTCGGGCCCGCGTATGCTCTTGGTTCAGCCCCGAGATGTCTTTAAAAATATTAGCTATGTATTGTAGCGTACGCGATAGATTAATTTAATCGAACACGAGAGATTAATGTAAGCGAACGCGATACATTAACCTAACAAGAGCTCGAGAAACAGCTGGTTCTCGGCGAAACTCAAGGTAATCTCTAACGCGCGGTGAAGATAAATAATGTAAATAAATAAATATTGTAAAATAAATACAAGTGAAATCAATTAGTTGAGTGCATTAAAACATTATTTGGACCTACCAATATTTTGAATAATAACTGGAGACTACTGTACTCTAAAAATTATACTATCATAACAGTTTCATAATTTATTTCGTCTTTAGTAGAAAGTGTTTTATAAATTAAAATATATAATCAAATTAGAGCAGTATAAACTTTCTATTTTTACTCCCCCCCCTCCAATAAATCTTAAAATGAAATATAATATAAATTAAGCATTCAAAATAGTGTATATTACATCAACTTTCAGAAAACGTGTTTTTAATCACTACTTTCAGCTGCATTACGTTCATTAACTTTACAATTGTACTTGATTTAATTGAAAGACATACATATTAAGATTTCAAAGCAAATATCGCATTCGAATTTTAATTGTACTGCCTTCGATTTGTTCTCGATTAATATTTTTTTATTTCATTTAGTTTATGGCTATATTTATTTAGAAATGGTTATTACTATTATTCTTTTAGATGATAACATCACCTACTGCTTAGTCCAGGGGTCCCCAACCCTATGCCCGCAAGCATAATGGCACCCGCAGACCACTTTACGTGTGCCCGCCTTTGTGCAACCATGATAAAAAAAATTTGACAAAAATACCCACGTGGCACTATAAATTGACCTTGAAAAATAAATGGTGCCCGCCACCAGTCTTGCCAGATTGGGCGATTTATCGCGAATTGGGCGATTTCCTTCATGCGTATGCTCCTTACACAATTAAACTTGGGCGGCAAATCGCAAATTAGGCTCTTTGGGCTCTTTTCATACTTTAACATTTACATAAAATGGATAATGCATAAACATGTTCCATATACTGTTCGTTTTTGTATTAAAATATATTTTAAATTACGCGGCAAATTTAAGGGTACCTACCTATTGAATTTTTTCAAGCTTATGATTGCGCGACTATTCAGAATATTTTGCGACTTTCGATTACAGATGGGGTGACTTGAAGAAAAATTTTCCGGCAACCCAGCACCCGACCCGGCATACTTACAATGTGGTCTTAGGCGTAAATAGCTTGGGGACCCCTGCCTTAGTTGATGGATTCAAACAAATCACAGCTTTGATTAAATTAGGTAATATTATTACAAAACTTAATCCATTATTTACTGATATCTTCTGAATCTATTCTAACGACTTTGATTTGATAAATAGCAGCTTACCTATTTTTTTTTAATTGCGAATACTAAATTATGAAGAAATAATTAATTTAACTGAATTTATTTATTTCGTCAATTTTTCTTTGTACGAAGCAAACACTCATTAAGTTAAGCAACTTTGCTCAAAAATGTTCAAGAAATTTTAAAAGATCCTCAAAACGAGAACGTATACGATTTTTATAAACCAATTTACATCCAATCTCAATTTTTTTGGTTGGCGCCTTACTCTTTGGCCGGAGAAAGGTTCTCATTGAAGACTTATGTTTTGAACCAGCTTCTCATTTTGCTGTGTTTGGGATGTCTCATGCTTCAAGCTTTCAACGACGAGGTCTACATCAAACGGGCAAGCTCGGTGGCCGTGGTAATCTACTACCAAAAGAGCTTAACTATTATAAGAATGGTCGTCAATGTGGTAGCATTTTTGACATCCCATTATCATGCAAAAGTAATTGGAAAAATTTTACAAGTTTTTCATGAATTTGATGAAATGACTTCACAGAGATACTTAAGAAAATCACTTGGTATGCGCATCCAGAAATTAATTATAATACAATTACCATTTTTGTTAGTCCTAAGTTTGACTTTGCAAATAGTTTGGGATTTGTATATCGAAAAGCAACTGGTTTATAGCACCATTTTCCAAGATATATCAGTTACATTTTGTTTTATAGTCCAAAGTCAGTATTTGACGATATTGTTACTTCTTCAATGCCGTTTTAAAATAATCAAAGAAGATCTACAAAGATTGTTAAAATTACCGAAAATAAATCCAAAAGAGGCGATCAACAAATGTAGTATTTTGTACGAATTTCTGTCGAAAGTTGCCAAAGAGACCGACGAACAATTCGGGATGTTCATTGCCAGTGTATTGTTCGTCGAATTCATAGAATTTTTGGACTGCGCTTTTATATTATTGTATCGCTTTTGGTTGACTGGCAGGGCCATTTTCAATAAACCGATTTTGTCCGAACTGATCGTCCTACCGGCCCTTATAAAGTCTTGGATAAATACCACATTATTTTTTACTAGTGCAATTTTTGTAGCTGAAAAAATTTATGCAGAAGTACGACCTCGATTTATTTTAAATAGCTTAGTCTAAAGATTTGCTTTCAGTACGAGACCATTGTGAATCTGGTCAGGAGCCTCCAGTTGCATCTTTTGCAAAAGGACTGCGTTCATCTTCTCTCGCGATTTGCTTTGCATTTAAAGCACACAGAAATCAATTTTACTGCAGCCGATTTCTTCAGATTGGACGCCACTAAAGTTTATTATGTAAGTGCTTGGAATCTAAAATTAAAATTAAAATGTTGGTTTTTAGCTCATTACTGGCGTGATTTCCTACACCATTGTCTCGACCCAAATATATCTAAATGCAATGGAAAAGGATCGAATGCTAAACTTAAATTCAACAAACTAAAATCTTTATGTGCTTCTTTATAGAAGAGTGTATTATCATTAATTGGCAAACTTTTGCTTAAATCAGTTGACACCAGATATTGAATTTATTGCATCTTACTTTCGTTCGGTTTGCTAACTCGCATGCATTGGCGGTTTCCGAAGGGGGTAACTGGGTAATTACACCCCCTAAGAATTTTTTGTTCGCTTATTTATTTTTCGATTAAAATTTGTAACTCTAAATTTTAAGAGAATCTCAAATTAGTACAGTGTTTTAGGTCAGCTAAAGCCTAGCATCCCTTCGCGAACCAAAGATATGTTTTATTTTTGTCATGGTCCTCGACAAGAACTCTAAAGAATGAAATTTTAATAAATTTCAGATGCATATTAAATCTATTTACATATAAATAAAATTGAAGTGTCTGTCTGTGATTTCAAAATAAAGATTTTTTCTTAAGCTCATATGGTCATTTGAATGTTACTAAAGTCCAAACACGCGGTTTTTAAATTTTTGTCTGTCTGTTTGTCTGTCTGTCTGTCAGTTTGTCCGTCCGTATATCTCGGATACGGCAGAACCGATTTCGACGGTACTTGAATTAACAGGTAGAAGACACTATCCTTGAGTAACATAGACTATATTATATTTTGAAAAAAATAAGTTTTTACTTCGAAATCGCAATACCCGTGCGAAGCCGGGCAGTTCAGCTATTTTGAAATAAGTCTGGCCACCAGATACAAGCATACAAGCGATAGTTTCGTGTTCAAAAATAGCGTAGAAATCTTATATGAAATATGACAATTATGAAACAAAAAACAAACTAAATGATTTCACAATTTTTTAAAAGGTATGTTGCTGTGTTGACATTTACAAAAAAATTAAAACGTTTTTTTAAAGTCTTTACAAACTGTTATTGTTTAGATTCGTGTCAGGTATCACCCGGCTAAGTTTCGGTACCTATTCGTCTGACATCCAATGTATTTATATATTAAAATTTTTATTATCGAAGTAATAAATATTCTGATTTTTAAATATTTGTATGTTATTATTAATCGTATCCAATCGTTTATGAGGTGGGGAGGAAAGAGCTAGCTTTTGTGATGTTATATTTGTTAGAGAGGTTGTGAAAATGTGACGCACCGTCACAAAGAAGGGAGGGTCCAAAAGGGCAAACTTTTGGGCCCAAACGAGCGTTCTAAAAACGTTATTAAATTTTTCAAATACCAAAATTAATCACATTTGCAACAATGGTGCTGTTTAAAGTTTTTTTTTTATATGTAATAAGCTTACAATTAGTGCTGTTTGCAAAGTGTTAAGATAATTTAGTACCATCATATTGTCTAAGAAGTCTTGTTAAAAGCGTATTAAAAACAATTTAAATTAAAATATTATCATGTAATATTTACAGTATTCAATGGTCGTTCAACTAGAAGTAGCGAAAAGAACCCATGAAGTCCTCCATGTCGTATCAACAATAATGTTAAAAAATTCTCTTTTGTCCTAATTTGAACTTTTCTATAAAATACAGTGTACATTTCATTAATAATAACATTATAAGTCTAATTTTAATTCGGAGAATTTGAAATTAAGTCGATTTTGTAGAAACTTTGTATAAGTTTAGAAATTCACCGATAGATGTGGTAGTATCGCCTAATGAAAACCGCAAAATCAAAACCTTTGAAAACAAAACATGCTGATAACAAATTATGGAAAAATTGTAAAAAAAATGATTAATTTATTAATTGAACTGTTATGCAAACATTTAATGCAGGCTCCAATTTTATTTAAATTTACAACTATTTGTATATTTATATAGTTTGGTTAGGGGCCAGTCATAAAAGGGGGTGGAAGGGATTTTACTATCCGCGACCATATGTGACAAGGGGGGTCTAAAGAACCGCAATGAGCGCAGTTCATCAATTTTATTTTAATTCTTTTTTTTCGGTTGTTGCTTTTTTTCATTTTTAGAAATGAAGAAAAAGATACTTCAATGCCGATTATAGATAATTCTGAACATGTTAAAAAAATCTTTGGACTTCTGATAAATAAAGGTTATTTGTTTATTTTTCCGATTGATAGTTTTATGATGTTTGTTATTTTAGCTATATATTTATTTATTCCAATTTATTTCATCGAAGTAATAAATGTCTGAAATTCTAAATATTTGAATACTATTCTTAATTGCTACAAATTATATGTTGGGAGGGGTATAGCTTTTCTGGCGTTGTATGTGTTATGGGGGTTTGCAGACAAAAACGTGACGTAGCAAAAAACAGCGATTCAAAAAGACGAAATTTTGAGTGATATATTTTATGAGTGGCCCCTTACCGCGTACTGTATTTAAGTATTTGTTATTTTATTATTATGTTTATTGGAGTTATAGTTTTGAAGCAACTGGTGTCATCCGCCAGTAGATAGGCAAATTTATAATAACAACTATCTGTTTCCTGTAGCTCCGTTATATTTTTTTATTGTTTCATCACATTTATTTTTTGTGGAAAAGTACTGATTAGATTAACTAAAGTAGAAGAAATGAGTGCTAATAACACAGGTATGTATTAGAAATTAATTATTAACGATTGCACATAATTCTTTGTAGAGAGCTCACTTACAAATTTTAAAACTCTGGAGATGTCTGCCACTGAACTGAACGATGTCCTTTTGTCCTTGCCAATTTTTTCTTGTCGTAAATGTGAGAAGTTTTTAAACCCACCCATCGTGCTAGTTGATGGTATTGGAAACGTGTGCGGTTCGTGCAACACAATGGACCCACCCAACACAGGTGTTCATAATTCAGCATTAGAAATAATTCTACAACATTTAAGAATCCCTTGTAGAAACTACTGCAACGAAAACTTAGAATACTTCAACATGAATTCTCATGAAGCAGTTTGTGCCAATCGCAACTACGTTTGTCCCATGAAGAATTTCGACGGTTGCCCCTGGGAAGTCGCTTTGAACGATTTGGTAGACCATAGCATTTTGGAGCATGCTGACATAGTTCTAAAAGGTACCGACAATTCATTTTTGTTAGATGTCGACATCACTAAATCTTATAATATCGTTCGTTTTCTGCACAACGTCAAGAACAACTTCATTCTGCACATTAACTGTGATTTAGAACAGTCTCAGCTTCGCTACACCATGTACAACATTGGTAAATTAGAAAATGTTGAAAAACTTTCCTATAGTGTTGAGCAATCTCGCGATAACACTTGCTTGCTTTATCACGGAACTAATTTGAAAATTTATCATCTTTCCCAATATTATATGGACTTTGACCCATCAAAAGCTTTAAGCATTGATGTTTCTTTGCTAAAGAAATTCGGTGATGAATCTACCGTTGTGACCATAATTAAAATTATGACACCGGACGCTTCTAAGGAATTGCTCGAAGAGAAACTATGGAATTATTTTGAATGTCCCGTATGCAATAGCTTAATGAAGCCACCGATCTATCAGTGTCTAGCTGGGCATAGCATCTGCAATTGTTGTAGACCAAGACTGCAAAAATGTCCAACTTGCCGGTCCAGTTTTGGCAACTCGCGAAATTATGCGTTGGAAGCTTTAACTAATGGCGTTAATTATCCTTGTGGACATCGAGAGTTAGGATGTCCGATTGTTTTACCAATAAGTGAAATCACTGTACATGAATCTGAATGCGATCTGAAGCCGTATAATTGTCCACTTATGCAAACTCATCGTTGTACTTGGGAAGGCACGCTTGCTGGACTGAGTACGCATTTAAAAGCTGAGCATAATGATAAATTTAGATCTAGTCATTACTGTAAGACGACCAATAGTTTTTCCTTTGATTGCAATTACGCTGAAATTTATTGCATGGTTGCTTACGGCGAGGTCTTTCGCGTTTGCCATAAACGGGACATGGGTAATCAAAATACTTATTGGTCTGTGCAAATGGTCGGACTGAAAGGCGAAAGTAAAAAATATCAATGCGAAATAGGCATAATAGATGGTGGAAATGAAAATCGTAGATTGATTAGGACTGATCTATGTCAAGAGTTATCGAACCAAGAGAATATGTTTAATCAATGTATTATGGTTCCGACGAATGTTATTTCTTGGTTTTCGTATGAGGGACATATTACATATTATTGTAAGATTATTAAGCTTAGTTTTTAGATTTGCATTGTAGTTAGATGGGGTTAGTTTTGTTATATAGGTGTGTACTGATTTATATAATAATCGTAAGCGTTAAGAATGTGTATTTTACTGGTTGCCCAATCAAACTTGTTCTTTTTCCTAAAATATTATATTCAAATAAATGTTCGTGATATTTTTCACCTTCTTCAACTATTGTGGAAAAACACTGATCTAGACAATTCAAATCTTTTTTTTGTCACAAGAAAACGTCTGTCTAATTTTGATAGTACCTAGGCTCTTTAACAGGAACATATTAAGGAAAGAATTAACACGTCAGGTTTCTTTGTAACATCCAAATATATCTACTTAATAAAACTCTGACTGACTGACAGACGCACAACGCACCGTCTAAACCGATGGGTCTAAAAGTATGAAATGTATAGATGTTTGAAAGACTCATGAACATTGCGCGAAGAACCAAAACACGTAGGGTTACCATTTCTACACAGGAAACTACCTACTCTTCAACCTAGAAACATTCGTTTTAATATGGGTTTATTTTTATCCTTGTTCTCGTGGCGTGAAGATCTTGCATAGTGGTTTATTTACATTTCTTCTTTCGATTTTTTTCTTGGATTACGTTTATTTAAAAACAATCTGTCTTTTTCAAGACAATTCTATTTTAACTTCAGTATAACTTTTTACTTTGGGTAGTATATTTTCACCACTCGTCCTCTTTCCTGATTTATAACTCCTCCTTCGCGCATCAGCGTAGTCATGAGTCTTTCAAACATCTATTGTAAAGACATAAGGTATATGAGCACTAAGAAAGGATTTGTTTCTAAGGGGGTCTTAAATAGGCGATGAAAGTTTGTATAGACTTTTAACATTTTTGCAGTGGGAAACATGGACATTGGTATTTCGCCATGGTTTCTAATGCATTTGGAGGAACGGGCAATTTGGCACTATGTGGAATGGGTCTTTTGAAGATGACAAGTTTAAATATTTCGAATTGGTTGTGATATTCTTTATAGCAATTGCACAAAATTAACAATTATATTTACATGATTTTTTGGTTTCGTCTAAATCATTGTTAGTTACACCAAAGAGCATTTGTCTAGATCTCTTAAGCCCAAACCAGCAGAAGTTTTACAAATGTTACACAGCAGATATGTGGAACCTAAAATTTATCTTGAGAACACACAGGAACACCAAAGTGACCCAAATGATGTTTGGCTACTAATGGTGTAAAATTTCGAGGCTAAAAGCTAAAAGTTAATTCTCCACACACATAACAGAAGCTATCGAGGTGATTTGAAAGCTTTTGGGGCATATTTTTAGTCTTAATGAATATTAATAGATTTATATTCGTTAACTTTGATAGCTGTCTAACTTCAGAAATTATGATATTCAAACATAACCTCCTATATGAGTTAAAATGTAGCTGTTACAAAAAATCTGAGAATGACGCAAAAAACCTTGTTTTTGTAATGAGAGTAGGTCATTTTGATCAAATAGCATTATAAAATTTGAGTGACAAAAACACTGTTTATCAGTAAAAGTAATAACAAATAGCCACGTGTTTTTAATTATGAATATAAACAGAAATAAAGTTCCCAAAAATATATTTCGAATAAATATATAAAAATTCAAGTCAGATTGTGAACATATCAGAAAAAATACAGTTAGAAACATTATGGTTTATATATCACCGCAATTGTGATTAATTATGTTATTACACATTTTTTTATAAAACATTAACATTTGAATTTTACGTTTTTATTGTTATGTGAATATAACTGTTTTAGAAATATGTACAGTGCTCGTCAAAAGAGAATAGACATGCCAATTTAACATGGTCTGGGAGATAGAGGACCAATCCTACATGCTACTTTTGGTTATATATTTAAAGTTGAAAGTATTTGATCGTTGCTCGATTAACTCAGCAGGAAGTCCGGCAATCTTGGGATTATTTACCGTTGTTCGAATCCCAATAGTTTTTTTTTTAAACTTTTTTGATTATAAATTTTATGCGCAAGTAAAAGTACAATATTACTTTATTAAAAGTACAATCACCTCTTAAAAAACGGTTAGTATAATGACAATAAAAAAAATACAATATTATAACTTTCAAATTCTAGTACAATATTTTATTGTCATAAATTGAGCGTTCAATTTAATGTAAGATTGGTCCTCTAACTTTCAGAGCTTTAACTTCCGATGTTAAATTCGCATGTCCATTCTCTTTTGACGAGGACTGTACCTATAGTTGGTTTTATTTGCAGATTTCGTATTTTGTATATTTACATTTTTAAATACATTTTTTGTTTGTACGTGCCTTTAACCACAACTACTTATAACTTTTTCAACGAGTATACATATGTTAAACTGGCCCTTCAGACACTTCTCTTGGAAATTGACTGCTTCTTAATATAGTAATTAGTAGTAGTATTTCGAATAATAAAAATAGCATTTTTTTATAAAGTTTCTCCAATAGGCTTTACAATTAATTCATGAACCTAAAAAATAAAATATTTATAATAATACTCTGGCTAACTATTATACATACTTATATCATATAGTAAATATCAATAGAGATACAGTTTCAACAATAAATGCAAATCAACTATTGATAACAATTACCTGCATCCGCGGTGGTGTTGCTAATGCAAAGCGAACACACGCAGCAATGTCTTCAGACGCTAATTGTGGAGCAACTTTTAGTTGAGATCCTCCAACTTTATCTGTCAAATATCCACTTACGTCCCATATTTCAGTATCCACAATTCCTGGACTAACACTCTGTTAAAAATTGATTAATTTTTATGCATCGCAAAAAATTATTAATTACATACTGTAATTTTAATTTTACTTCCTGTCCGAGCCAGTTCCTGTCGCATAGTTTCCGTCATTGCCGTGACCGCAAATTTGGACGGAGAATAAATACTGAATGCGAAATTAGGAGCAACTTTGTGCCCTAAGATACTATTGATGTGGATGATGTGTCCATCGATATTATTTTCCTTCATTATTTTTATAGCTTCCCTGCTTGCAATCGCCAGTCCCAAAATATTCGTGTCCAAAATCTGTTTCAATGTTTTTGTATCCGATTCGATGAGAGGTTGATTATATCCAACACCGGCGTTGTTAACGAGGATGCTTACAGGCCCTAAGTTTGTGGTCGTCCATTTGAATCCTTCTAAAATTTCGGATTCGTTCGTCATGTCCACCTTCACTCCGTGAAGTTTTCCCGATTTTCCTTTTAATTTTTCGGCGAGCTCTTCTATTTTATTTTTGCGACGAGCAAATCCCACTACCTGTAAATATATAAGGAGTATTTTGTTAATTGTAGATAATAAAGGCGTTCTGGATAATCGTTCAAAATTAAAAGTGAGAAAGAAGTTCAGTTAAGTATTTTTGTGCTTTCCATTTATATGGGATTTCAGGATGAATAAGTACTGAAATTTAACTCACTTCTAAATGGCCCTAAACAACAGCATACCCCAAGTCAAGTGGCCTTATGTGGAATATTTTTGAGTTATGGTATGGTAAATTTCAATTTAAAAATGTGTACTAAATACCTTATTATTTAGAATAATTTTAAAAATTCTTGTTCGAATTTGTTATAACGATACCATTAAAGCCATATGTAGAGTTTTTTTTTAAACAAGAGAACTATAGAAATCGCTTATCAAATATACCTATATTGAAATAGAGGAGATAGCCTTCTCACCAATTCCTCAAGATTAAAACTTGTAAAAAGGTTGTTTATTTTAATCACTTCACAAATACCATACGATCTTTATAATAACAAAGTTCAGCTCTTACGACTAGATGTGTTCAGAAAGCAAGTTGTTCTAGGGACTTTTATAACTATTTGATTTTAACATTGTTTAATTGTGTTCGGATCATAGACGTAAAGGACATTCCGAATTGCAGCAGTGTCCGAGTTACTTGATTGGCCGGATAACTGAAGTTCTACTATAATCCGTTTCCACAGTAATGTCATAATAACAATACAGTCAAACCTCTATAAGTCGAACCTCAAAATGTCAAATTTTTGATAACTCGAACTCGAACCTTTTTCTCTAGGACTTGCCTATCTCAACGTTAATATTTTTATATCGATAACTCGAATTTTTTGATAAGTCGAAGTGTTTTAGAATTGACTAAATACGAGTTTCCATTAGTAAATATTTCGATAACTCGAAGTTAAATTTTACAACTTTTCATAAAAGTTTCATAAAAGATTAAAGAACGGGTTTGTTCGGTGTTATTGCTGGTCAAAATAGCTATTCTAAAATAAGAAGAAAAGGTTTCTGCTAGAATAATTTCATGTTTTGACGAGGGCAGTTCAATTGGATTTAAATTCTAATTTATGTTTAAATGCATTCTCAACAGTTATGAAATTTATGATGGTTTTGCCGTTTCTTTTTCCAGAAAAGGGTCTATTTTTGCCATTTTGTTTTCGTTCTGGGCGTTATTCGTAAAGCACGAGTACGAACAAATATATTTTTTGATGTTTATAGTGTGTAACAGAAACTCTAAAAAAATTAAATAGTTTTTTTAAAATTATTTACCGATCAACAAGGAGTGTTAAACAAAATTAAAAAAAGGCTAAAAAAGTCCATTTTTCAACTTGGAGAAAGCTATGATTGAATGGTTTTGGTATACACGTAGTAAAAATATTCTGGTTTGGGAAGATCATTGGAAAAATTTGTAGAAACTGAACATTTTAGATCAATGAAGCAAAATACAATTTTACATTACTTTCAAACCAACAATATATAAGATGTAAATAACCATATTACCTAAATACTTAATAACAATAAATAATGTTAATAATTGTTTACAAAATTTGGTTATTTTCTATAATGATATATACACAGAAAAGTATTTAACTAGACTTTTTTTGATAACTCGAATTATTTTTAGTTTCCCTTTGACTTCGACTTAACGAGATTTGACTGTATAATATTTAAAGTTTTTTTTCTTTCCTTTTATTGTATGTAGATATAAGAAACTAATTTACGTACTTTTTGGTAAATGTATGGAGAATAGATTTATCGGTTATTTTGATAACTATTTTAATAAAACTAAATAAAAAGATGAATAACTATCTAATGAATTACTAATAATAAAAATTTACAAGTCAGTTAATTTAATGTAATGCACAACATAAATGGTATTAAAAATAATTTAGGCATTATTTATTCATATGGTAGATAGGTATACATAAGTAATATAATAATTCCAGTTTGTCGTTATGAGTTATGAGTTATTCAAATTATATTCGTAGATTTTAACAAACAATTTTGTGATTCTATTGCGTTTTTGACTGTATTTTTGTAAAAAAAATTATAATTTCATATCGTATGTTAATGAACTGAAAAGTAAGTTTCAATAATGGATGATATGAGGGCTTGTTTATTGTTAATGTAGTCGGCTAATTATAGATGAACTTCTACAACTTAAATTTCTTTCAAGGTAAACTAAATAGTACAAGTTATTTTACTATTTTTAACAGAAATTTTCTCTATCAATTTTCCTGTAACTCTTTCCAAATGATTTTACTTTGTATGCATAACATGGGACCAAAACTACAGTTGCAATTGTAAAATGTTTAAAAATTTAAATAAATAAACTTTTATCAGAAAAATATAAAACGTATATTTTCAAAATTATTAAGATATAATAAATTGTATTGACTGCACTATACTCTTATGTCAAATGTAAGGAAATTAATTTATAAAGTTTATACTACAATGTAATTATAATTTGTAGTTATTCGTGCTATTTGAAGTTTAATTTATTTTTGATGTACCTGTAATCCTTCTTCAACAAGAACACTGGCAATCGCAGCCCCGATGCCTGAACTTGCCCCTGTCACTATGGCCACTTTGCCCTTCCACTTATCCATTGTATAATCCATTTTTACAATTAGATGAACCTTCTTCAGACGCTTTCTACGACGAACTGAGAAGTTTCAGGGTCTTTGAGCTCATATACGTGTGTGTTACCGCTAATATCAGAAATACGTTGTTATGTATAAGAATTAAGCAATTTAGGAATTATTAATAATTACCGAAATTTTTAGTTAATATCGATATTTACGATATTTACGTAATTATGTTTAGTAATTATGAAAAAGAAGATAGTTACAAAAAAACACTTTTAAAAACTCAAATTTATTTAAAACTTTTAACCGACCACGACTGGACCTGGAACACTTGACAAATTATGTATAGCTGTTTATGATTTCTTCTGGAACGGTGTTTATAAAGTACGCATGCTCAGAACAGTCATGGACAATTTGAGTTTGTTCCTGAAACAACCATATTAACAATATATTTTATTGACAGAAGTAAAAACTTTCTTTTTTAGGCACATGCGCACCGCGCCGCTCAGCTATAGTACATGTATGAAAACTTTAATAACTTGATATTAAATAGGAATAGTGTAATAATTTTTATTGGAGATAAAGACCAAGGGTCTAAGGAAACAAACTCAAAAATTTAATCATAATTTGTTCAGTAGTTTTTGCGTGATGCGCGCACATCGACAAACCTAGCTATCTTTTTATTTATATTGGCTGGTTTCTTCTTTAAAAAAAACTAATTGCAAGAAAAATTAAACATAAAATTTAAAAAATAATAAATTAAAATGGCAAAACCTTTTTGTCGGTATATTATAGAAGTACCTACATATCTAAAATTAAAATGTTTGTGTTAGTTAAGAGGTGATAATGACATAACACTTGGTATTAGATTAGATTAAATATACTAATTTAAAAAATACCTATCCGGCTTCATATAATGAAAAATAAATAATAAAGATCAAAAGTTTCCAAAACAAATTATTTAATGTTTTATAGCATTTAATCCTAATTATTATATTTAAACGATTTGGCATTGATTCGACAACCTTTTTATAAAGTTTACTACAATTTTTTTTTTGCAATTTTATTACAGCTCGCTTCAAAGCATTTTTGTTACTAATATAGTAATTTTTACGATTCTTTTATAAATACATTTTCAATCATGTGTTATAAATTTAGACGTATAAACTTTGTAGCAGTTTTTCTAATAGTTTTGGATAACTATAAATAATCAAAAATTTACTTTACAAATTATGTTTCAGCTCGTTATTCTAGCAAAATAAAAATGTAACTTCTACGTCTGTCTTTTTTAGCAATTTTTTTAAATACGTTTTTAACATAGTTAAAAACAAATTCGTACTAGTTTTAATAAAATTGAAATATTACTTAAGCTGTTGTATTTTGTAATAACACATTAGTTTGCCAATTGCATATAAAAAAAATCGTACAAATTACATACAGTCAAACTTTGATATAACGAATAACTCTATATAACGAATTTTAGTGGTGCACACTGACTATTAGAAAAAAATACATATAAAATTGTTTTTGAATAACGAACAAACTAAAATACAATTTTTTTGGGTAAGTGTGTTCAAAATGCACAAAACCTAGTTTATTTCTATGTAACACATTAAATTGTCCATCTTTTAAGAGGTGGCATATAAGTCGACACATTTCTAAAAAATCTATAAATTTTTCAAAAGAATATTAAAACATTGTCTAAATTTTAAATAAAAAAGGATTAAAATTGACATTAAAAAAATCTTCCAGTTTCATTTTTGTTTATCTTTTGAGAATTTTCTACTGTTTATCTAAAAGAGGGTTTTAGTCATCTAATTCTACGAAAAAATAAAATACAATTAACATTAAAAAAAATTACAAAGTTGAGTTGAAATTTCGAATTCCCGCCAATAGTTTTATCTACGATAATATAAAATTGTGAATCGATTTTTAAATCAATTGGTGAGGCAAATACTGCAATATTTTAAACGCTCTTAATAAGTGTAAAACATTCTACAAAGAAAAGACATCTTTTATTTATCCTGTGCAAGAAAAAATTACAGACTTTTACAACTTAGATTAATTAATAGCTTAACGCATATGCCAATTACATATAAGATAACATTCAAGTAATAACCCAGTCATCAAAAGGTGTTATTCTATATAGTTTTATCTACAAATATAGCAAACTTCGTGATACGAGGTTCAAATCAAAATTGATATATGTCTAAATCTTAAAAGGGTAATACTGACATCTTTTATTTTTCAAGAATAAATACAGTACTTTACAATATGTAATTAATTAATAGTTTTTAATAATATGCATTACATATAATTTTTCAAGTAATACAACATCAAAGGTTTTATTCTTTAATTATACCTTGTTATAATCCCAAATTGTAGCAAAGTAATGCTTTAATGGCACTGTTATAATAAAATTCTAAAAAAAATATTTTTAAATTATTCTGAAATAAGAACATTTCATTTTTTACATTTTAATTTAAATCTTTGATGCATCATAATTAAACAAAATTTTTATTATTCTAAAAGAATATTAATTAAGCTTTTAACTTTTGACATACAAAAACCAAATTGTTAAAAATAACTATTAATTGCAATAAGTCCAATTTAAAAATTATATTTAAATATTTGAAATATTAAGCAGTGTTTAATCTTTTTTAACATTCACCTAATTTTCATTCTAAAATTTTGATGTTATATAATTATAACATATAAATTTTTTATATTTAAAAATTGAATTATTCAAAAATAAGCTTTAATTACAACTTGTTCAAAAACAAATTTAGGTTTTATTTTAAAATGTTCCAAGTTATTAATTTATTTAATTTGAGTTGTCTAAAAACTTAAAATAATTTATTCTTCGAGTTTACTTTAATAATTTTGCTAAATGTTTAAAACTGAATTTCATTCTATGTAAAAAAACCGGTGAATGTACTTATGTACGCACGTTAGAAGTAATACTTCTTTGGCGCGACTAAATTAAATATAACAACGCGCTATGTTGCGCTTGTGTATAGCTAAACCAGTGGTTATCAAACTATATGTTACTGCGCATATGTCGTTTTATTTGAATACATTGCTATTTCCTTTTAAATCCAAAAGTAATTTAAACAAATTGAATAAATACGAAGATGTGCGCGTTCGAGCAAAAGTGGCACATTTTCGAGCGAGGAAGCAAATGAAGCGCGACGCGGAGCGCGCTTCATTTCCAGATCGGAAATGTGCCACTGAGCTCGAATCACACTCGGCTTTAAGCCACTTTACAATAATTAATTTACTCTCAGACAATTCGCAATTAAATATTACAGAATTATATTAATAACAAAATTCCCAAATCGCCAATTTTGTGCCTTTTAACAAAATTATTGAAAACAAACCTTTTTCGAAACATAAAATTGAATACAGTTCTTGATGTCTTAAAGACGTCAAAATCTACAATGACACCCTAAACGATTGACGTCTCCTAGACGTCATTGTATGTTAAGGTGTTAAATTAAGGTTACGATATCTTAACTCAAAAATATAACACTGGCAATAGATTATCTGACTTGGTGTAGTTTTTTGTTCAATTTAGGGTTATTTATAAGTTGGTTAAGTTTCAGTACTCATTCGTGGGACATCCGGTATAGAAGTTCGTCTGTATTTCCAACTGTAAGTACAATAAATTAAATTTCATTTGAGGCGTTAAATTTTATCTTCAGTGTCCTCGTATACATTTCTAATATCACGAAGTAATTCATGTTCGCTAAAAATAGACAGCGAATAACAGTATTTAACAAAACGAGAATTCTTAGACGGTATCAGAAAAACAGATTTAATTTTAGGTATCCTTTGCAGCACGCTCGGTATCTCTACTTTGTTATCCACAAAATCCAAACATAACAAATTCGGTACGTCCACAAACGTCGCTTTATCTAAACCGCTAAAATCATTTTCGGACAATCCCAAATATTGCAATTGGAAAGAGCCCTTAAACGCTCCGTCTTCGATGGCACGTAATCCGTTCTTTCTAAAATCCACTGCGACAATTTGATAATCCTTGAAAGCGCCCGACTGTATTTTCTCGATCCTATTGCCTTCCAAATCCAATCGTGCCACCTTCCTGTTCTTCCCGAAAACTTCCGGGTTCCAAACCTCCAGTTCGTTATGCGAAAGCACCAAATTCACCAAGTTTTCAAACATCTCGAAAACGCCATATGGTAAGTTTTTGAGCCCGTTGTGGGCGAGCTTCAGAGTGTACAGATGCTTCAAATTTTTGAATTCGTCGCCATTTAGCACTTTCAAGTTGTTTTTCTTTAAATCCAAGTAATACAAATTGGGAAAAGGTGCCAAAACCTCGGACCTTAAACTTTCAATTAAATTATTAGAGATATCCAAAATAGATAAACTGGTAAGTCCTGCGAAGGCTTTTGGCTCGATGGAACTTATTTTATTTCCTCGCAAGAATAGTCCCGTCAATGACGACAGTTCTTCAAAAACATTATTCGGAAGATTTTGAATGTTGTTGTGGTCGAGGTACAAAGTTTTCAATTTCTCCAAGCCTTTGAAAGTCCGCGAGTTGAGAACTTCAATTTCGTTGTTGCTTAGCGTTAAAGTATAGAGGAAGGGAAGGTCGATGAAGGCCAATCGATGAATATCGTTGATTTTATTATGGGCCAAACTGAGCTGAATTAAATCTCTTAATCCTCTGAAAGGCCTATTGTGTAATGCAGATATCTCGTTGTGGTCGACGACTAATCTTTCCAAATTTGGTGCAACCGTGCTGAAATTATTCGGCAGAATTTTGATTTTGTTTTTGGATAAATCTAAGCTTTTCAGCTTGTCGAAACCGATCAACCACTCGAGCGTCGAAATGTCGTTATTCCTCAAATGCAGGCCTATTAAATTGATAAAACTGTACGAAATGGTCGATATGAGATTGCTGAGGGAAGTTGAATTTTTGACAGTGTTGTCGTCGAATTGAAAGGTTCTCAGTGATTCGAGACCCTCGAGAATGTCGCCCAATTCTCCAATGGTGTTATTGTTTATTCTTAGGACTTCTAATTTGTCCAAGTTTGATAAGAATCCGTTGTGCATGTGGTCGATTTTGTTGTTTTCCAAGTTGAGTTCTTTTAGAAAGGCGAAGTTCTGGAAAGATTCCTTTTTCATCGACGTTATTTTGCTGGATGCTATTTTTAGGGTGGCGAATCGCTGGGGTGGTATTTCTGCTTTTAAATTGTCTAAATTCTTTACTTCGTTGCATGTTGTAATGTCGTCCCCGACGTGGCATTTGCATGAAATTGAGTTGATGTGGAATATTGATAAAAGCAAAAGTGTTATTAATTGATTCATGATTGTAACTGAAACAATAAATATAACAAAATTAATCAAATTAATTTTAATGGTATAAATTTTTAATTAGTAGTACCTCAACCTCGAAGAAACTAATAAATTACACATAGGTGGGTATTTTCTTATTTTTTTAAAGTATTTAACATTATATCAAATTATAATACAGAAAAAACAGTTTTTGAAAATTTTTATTGTTAGTTAAAAATTTATTTAAATCATCAAAATGAAACACGAAAGAAGGTTACTTTCTTAAGGGCTAAATATATAATATCACTAATAAGCTGTTTATTAAAAACCTGAAAGATGCAAATATTCGATCCGCGGCAAAATTGAAATACAGTTAAATACCAGAACAATTCGGACACATAACTTTTTATAGAATTTCGTAATTTAGTACCTAAAATATTCCAAAAATATTAAAAAAAATTGTTAGTATAGGATCTGATTTTAAACTTGCGTTAATCCAATTTAAAATAATCCAACATTAAACTGACAAAAACCAATATGAAAAAAATATATACATATCTTAAATAAACCCTTTTTAAACGCAATTTATATTAATTTTTAAATAAATCTCACTTAAACGGAAATAATACATACTATAAATTTTTATTTAATTTGAAATACGACACCCTATACATAGAGACATCTTGTATGTATCAATTACTGCAAAACTGTTACTGACAAATATCTTATAACGATTTGAGAATAGAACTGGCGAGCCACTATAAATATTAGTTGTTGGATTATGTTCTGTCAATATTAACTTTAACTATATTTTGATAGATGGCGCATACGCAAATATAAAAATATGGAGTAAAAGCAGCACTTTTTCTAACCGTTGCCTTAAATTTCATTTAAAAATTATGATTAATTAGAGTTTTACTTGGATTTTATTTTGGTTTTCTTAATCTTTAAATAATGGTTTAATTTGAGATTTATTTTTGCACATTTAAACCTCTATTGAGAGTTTAACCTTAGATCAAAATGGGTTAATATTCTGAAAATAAACCCAATTTAAGTTTGATTTTTTCCAGAAGTTAAATTAAACCCGAGTAGAACCTACTTCAAACGGTTTAAACAGTCCGTCAGAGTTAAATAAAATAAAACTACCTATATTCAAAGTTTTAATTGTTTAATCAACATTATAAACAAATCAACTAGATTTAGAGAGCATATTACGAGAATAATAGTCAAAAATAGACAATAAAACATCAGAAAAATTGATATATTTTATTCTTCGGAGATTACAAAACGTTTTGAAAAAATTAAGAATTTGCAATAACATTAATTTTATTAACTTATGTTTTTATTTAATTGCGTTTTGATATTTTTGTATCTTTTATCTGATTTGTTTTTTATTTATAAATTTAAAAATCTTATTTTTTTGTAAAATAAATGTCCGAATATTAATTTTTACTTTAAATTATGCATATTTCACTTAGCAATACATCATAGACTATAGATGTTTGAAAAACTCATGATTACGCTAATGCGCGAAGGAAGAGTTATAAAACAGGAAAGAGGACGAGTGGAGAAAATATACTACTCAAATCAAAAAGTTATACTGAAGTTAAAATGCAATTGTCTTGAAAAAGATAGATAGTTTTTAAATAAACGTAAGCCAAAAAAAAATCAAAAGAAGAAATGTAAATAAACCACTATGCAAGATTTTCACGCCACGAGAACAAGGATAAAAATAAACCCATATTAAGGTGAATGTTTCTAGGTTGACGAGTAGGTAGTTTCTTGTGTAAAAAGAGTAACCCTGTGTGTTTTGGTTCGTCGCGCAATGTTCATGAGTCTTTCAAACATCTATACATATTTCATTGGCTGTCCTTATTATTTTGATACTTAACTGTAGGTACAGAAAAGTGCTAGTAAAGTTGCATATTTATGTAATATTTTTTATATTAATTGCCAATGGTGTTTATTACACAACGAATTAATGCCAATGTAAAAAAAATAATTTAAGAATGGTAAATCTGAAAAAAATAAAATCAAAAAGTAGATATCTGTACTTACATATAAATATTTATGTAAAATTTTTAATTAAAAAAACAGCACAACTTTTAGCCTTCGTCGACAAATTCTTAAATATTTAAACATATGCATGAATTGCATGTTAAAGTGATTATTGCGATTTGTTTGCATAAAAAGCAATTTAAAATCATATAAAGGACTCATTTAGGATAAAACTGAATTTCCTGATATGATCTTCCACTTTAACAATAAATTATTTAAAGCTTTTAATAGATAATAAACATTATATTCCCCTCTCTTTCAAAAGCTTTTCATGTTAACAAATTGTTTTGATTTAGTTATCGATTTTTTAAATGTTCATAAATATTTATTTGATTTCGCCGAACTGCAACAATCACCGATTTATTATATTTTGTGGAAAAATACTCAAAAGATGATATTATTATACATTGGTGACTTTGGGATTTTCCAAGTTGGGTTGCATCTGTATTTTACAAATTATATAATGCACAAAAAATATTTTAAAAAAAATTATTGGTTCAAATCTTTATTAAAAATTTGTAATAGTCATTTTTGGAAAAACAAAATTGCCAAACTACTAATAAAATATTTTAAAAAAGACTTTGTAAATATAAATTCGATATAGTTAATTAGAAGTTAATAAATTAACCTACTTTATTAGTATTAAAAATTAGTTAAACGTAGTAACCTTATAAATAAATAATTATTAAAAATTAATTACGGTTCAACGGTAATTTGAACTTTGTAACATTACTCATACCTTGATGACTAAATGCTTTTTCATCTAGTATTTTACAGTACGTATTCCACAACATACAATATTCTAAAAAGAATAATTTTGGCAAAAATTTTACAATGTTAGACTATTTACCAAACTGTAAACATTATCTATCAAAGCAGATTAAACCAGTTTAGAAGTTTAAGAGGTATCCAAAGAATTTACCACGCTTGCATGCTTTTACATGTATTCGTGCAATATTATTATTAGTGTTACCATCTACATAAGTAAAATATATTAATAGAAATACAATTAAAAGTACTTACAGTTATTAAATGTAGCCCAATGCACTTGCCTTATGTTGTCCACAGAATTTATTATTTATTCCTTGTGCGACTATCTCATCTTATGGTGATAACCCATGAGACAGAACGAGTTTCTTCAACAAACTGTTGTTTACGTTAAATCTGTTAACCAACAAAAGTTTCCTTGAATTTTTTTCCGTCGTTTTACTTCACATATTTAATAGCGAAATTTCCATTGTATACGTACTATAATTTCAAAGAATTATACGTACATATATTTTAATAACTTATCTTATTGTCAAGAATGATTATTTTTATTCAAAATAAAAGCAAATCAAATTTTATATAGATTGTAATACATATAACAATCTATTATTATACCGGGTGTTTTATTTAAAGTGCCACTAGCTCATAACTCCTAAAATAATGAAAGTTTCAAAAAAAAGTACAAGTATAAAAGTTTTTTTAATTTATACAGCCTATTTATTGGCGTAAATACAATTTTTTTCCTTTTTTTGCTTCAATCAGAAATTGTGTCAAATTTTTTATCTTAAATGGAATGGTATTAACTTTTTTAATTAATTCAATAGAGCTTGTTTAGGGCTTTCCAAAAATGTATATCAAGTGACCATTTAATTAATAAATAATTTAAAAAAAATATATATCCAATTATGGGAGCGTTTCAGTAAATGCCAGGACCTTATAATTCCTCAAATAATCAAAATTTTAGAAAAAAGTATAAGTATAAAAGTTTCTTTAGTTTATTGGATCTATGCACTGCCATTAATACAAGTTTTAATCTACTTCCCGTTTAACCGGATATCGTATCAACTTTTTTTACCTTAAATAGAAAGATATTAATATTTGTAGATAATTGGATAGAGCTCGTCGAGGGCTTTCCAAACATGTATAACAAGTTACTTTTTGATTAATAACTAATTTAAAAAAAATATTTTGAATTATGGGAGTGTTTCAGTAAAGTGTAACAAGTTTATAATTCCTAAAATTATCAAACTTGTTATACATTTTTGGAAAACCTTCGACGAGCTTTATCCAATTATAAAAAAAATTAACAATCTTCTATTTAACTTAAGAAAGTTGTCCCACTGCCGGCTAAACAGAAAATACTACAAAAGTTGTATTTATGCCAGTGCATAGATTGAATAAATTAAAGAAACTTTTGCACTTGTACATTTTATTTAAATTTTTATTATTTTAGGAATTATAAGCTCATGTCATTATACTGAAACACTACAATTCAAAATAAATATTTTTTTTAAATATTTATTAATTAAATAGTAACTTATTATACATTTGTGAAAAGCCCTTGAGAAGCTCTATCCAATTATAAAAAAAAATTATAAAAATAATTTACGATAAAAAAGGGGACACTGTTTCCCGTTAAACCGGAAATAGTATAAAATTTGTATTTATGCCAGCACATAAATTGTATAAATTAAAAGAACTTTTATACATGTAATTTTTTTTTAATTTTTATTATTTTACGGTATTATAAGCTAGTGGCACTTTAAATAACACACCCGGTATGTACAAATTATGTATTTGTCCATAATAAATCGCAAAATTAGTTCTCCACGTTCAGTAAAATAAGAATTTTAGTAAACAAATCAGCTTAACTAACAATCTAAATACCTCATCCCTGAAATTATTCTCTAAGTTGGTCGATAACTTCTCGAAGAGCACTATTTCCCTGCAACCCTTACATTAAGGCCCATTGTTGCTCACTCTCCGGTAACATGTTTCCACGTTCCTATTGGCTAGTCTTTCCCTTTCAACCCCTAAAACTTTCGTCGTCCAATAACGACAAACGCAATTCGACACCCCAACTTTGCAAAATCAAAACGATTTTATCAGCGAAAAGCTACTGCAGAGTAATTGTTTTGTACGGTTGTTGTGTGTTTCACAAAAAGGCACCCCAATGAAAATGTCGTTTCCTAATGATCATGGGCCGTGGGAGGCCAACAGCGTAAGCCCAATCTATTATCTATGTTGTTTTTTTTAAATCGAAAAAAAAAAGTTGTCCGAAATTTTTATTTCGCAAGTTTAAAGACAGATCTGTAATTTTTGTTACGTAAAGGATTACAAAGGATCGGATGTTCCTGGTTATCCGGGAGAAATACCGAGTTACGGAGGTCTTTGGGATCCGCACCACTGCTTGGCCGGGCAGAATCCTCCATTGGGCGGCTATCCCGACATAATCACGGCATTTAACAGCGAATTAGGTACTTAAATTATTTTGGTAAATACAGAACGAAATAAACGAAGTTGATTTTAGTGTGGCAACGTCAACAATGCGGAGGACTCGTGGGCAATCGATTAAGTAGAAATGGCTCCCCAAATAATCCCGTGCAATCGCAGAAAAAGCCGCGAAGGAGGGTTGCCACTATTGCCCAAAGACGTGCTGCCAATATAAGAGAACGGAGAAGGATGTTTAATTTGAATGAAGCTTTTGATAAGCTCAGGCGAAAGGTATATGTTGTTGAAAGTCGAATCTTTAGAATAAAAATTATTTTTTAATTAACTATGAGCTCAAAAAACATAACACTGTTTTTTTGGGGTAAATCTGGAACCTGGGATAATAGAAAAAAAATATAAAAGTGTTGCTATTGAATTTGTCAGTGTAGTGTACATTCTCATCTAAATATATTATAGTGCCAGAAAACAAAGATGGTGGTTGTGCATTAATAAATGTGTCTATTTTCTGACATCCAAGCTTTTTGGTTTCAATCGATTGGGTTGGCAAGAAAGTAATTTCGGTTTTCAAAATCGATAGCGTTACAATTTTTTTGAATGATTTCGGCGAATGTTATAATTTTTTTCCGCCTGCCAGTTGACAGTAATTATTTTTAGCTTACTTTAGAAGCAAATTACTTCGTATTTGTTATTTCAGTGCTATAATTAGTTTAAAAAATTTTTCACATCCAAATGACTAACATTTTGGTAGGCCAACTGAAGTTAATAAGGATCTAATCAAAGTGCAAGTTAAATCACCAAGAAAAAACAGGAATGTAGCAAGACCACGAAAAAGGTGAAGAGATTTCCTATAAGATATGTATGTAATTACTCTAAAAATGAACAGACACCATGTCTACAATGGAAGTAAGAAGAAATCAAAGTCATAATTGAAGCAGTAGGCCATATAACTGTGACAGAGATTACAGGAAGATTAAATGTATCACACAACAATTAACAATCATACAATGTTGTGGACTTGTTAAGAAGCTCGATATTTGTGTTCCATATAAATTGAAAGAAATTTATTTAACATAATGAATAAGTCGTTGTGATATGTGTCTCAAACACAAGGAAATCGATCCTTTTATAACACGAATCATCACTGGTGATGAAAAGTGGATTGCCTACAATAACAATAATCGAAAACGATTATGCCATCAGTTAAGTGATATTATAAAGGCGTTGTACATTTTGAACTGTTTTCAAGTAACTAAAAAATCAATTCATATGTTTATTGTCAACTACTGATAGAATTGAAAGAAGCGGTTACAGATAAACAACAGGAATTGGCTAATCGTAGACATTATGTTCCACGACAATTATATTCCATGACAACGCTCGATTTCACATATCTTTAATAACCCGTCACAATTTATTGGAGCTTGGCTGGGAACTAATCCACCATATAGCTTTGACGTTGCACCATCAGATTACCATTTATTTCAATTTTTGACTTAAATTTTTTAATGGTAAAACTTTTACTAACGGTGATGACCTAAAATTGCACTTGGTTATTTTTTGTGCTGACAAAAACTACTAGTTCTACAAACGTTGAATTGGGCACTCATCAAAAAGATGCCAAAATTAATGATCATTTGTATACTGACACAAAATGGTACATCTATAGTTGATCAAAATCCATACTTTGTGTTTTATTTCAAACTTAAAAACCAAAATTACTTTATTGCCAACCTGATATATTAGTAGCACCTAACGAATTGTCTTCAAAATCACTAAAAATATTTTTATATAGAGGAGAAAGTGTTAGTGCGGTCTTCTGCAGATATATTGAGCACCGTAAGTTTATTTATATTCCTGAAAAGCCATCCATAATTTTATGCAGTCAATGGAACGTTGTTAGTGATATCGACAATTTAATAAAAGATGTACAATTTTGCTTTCCATATTTTTTAGCAAAAAAACTATTTGATGCTTATTCATTAAATATTGTAGCGTAAAAATTATTTAAACAGTACTACAACAAAAAAATACGTAAAATGTGTTTATACAAAAGGACAAACGTGAAACTTCATGCAAAAATTCTTCAATATTATTTATCAGGTACGCACTAGAATATGCTAAGAAACTTGGAAATACGGCGGCGACCCTGTACTCAGTCGCATTAGAAGTTGGCGTCGCGAACGGAATAGTCTAGAAACACCAGAGCATTCAAGAAGCTTTTTCTTTGTAACACATATAAGGTGATTCAAAAGCGCCGGTCAGTTAGTCTCGGTGGGAGACTCGATAGTTTCGAAAGGGAGCTCGACGGTCGAGAGTCCCCGAAGGAGCCTCACAATTAGAATGCTTACGGTTATATTAAAGTAAATATGACCAACAGATGAAATAAATAACAGTAAAAATTAATTAGTTAAACAAGTAAATAAATTTACTTATTATTACTTAAAATAAGTAGTCTTTGTTTTATTATTCACAACTCTTGCTCGAACCCGTTGCAATTTTAATTTAAAATCAATCTTTATTTTTTTTTATTTTGAGATAAGTTTTTCAAATTTAATAATATTAGAAAAGGAGTTGTGGAAAAATACTTAATCAACCTATGAAACAAAAAACTTTAAAAAATTCACTTATTATTGAATTAGGTGAAAAAAGCAATAAAATAAACATATTATTTAAAAATCTGATAAAAATATTTTGTAGGTAATTAGGTGTAGGTATTTGAATTTTCAATTGTGCGAGTTTGTTGTATTCTTTTATTATCAAACATAAGTTCTATTGTTTTGCCAAATACCATATAATCTGTAACAAGAAAATTTTTTCAGGTACCAACTTTTGCTTACGAGAAACGTCTATCTCGTATTGAAACTCTTCGACTAGCCATCACATACATCAGCTTCATGACCGAATTATTACACGGAACAAATCCTGACCACAAGGGCACTGATATTTATCCACAACGCGAATATATTCCTTACGGTTTAATTAATTAAACTTATTGTTAGTCATCTGATTTCTACCATCAGTATTATCATTAATATATGTATATTTAATCGTATATGTGATTAAAATTGTCTTCCAAAGATTTGCCAAAGATATATAAACACTATTTTATACTAGCCTAATTATGTTTATTTAACAATATACTTATCTACAAACTATTGAGTAGGTACAATAAAATTAATTTTTAGAAATATGTTCCAATGTAAAAAATTTTTATGAACATTTAATTATTAAAAACACAATCAAGACGAGCATTAACGTTCAGTACAATAATATAACTAATAAGGAAATTTTATAGATTTTGCTTTATTGGATAATTGTTTATCAAATATTTAAATGTATTTAAACGTATTCTCAATAAAATAGAAAGATAAAAATGTTTTAATAGGTATACTTATACATTTACTCGCATTAATTAAATAAAACAATTAGTATTTTATTTTTTTAAGTAGTTAAGCACTGAAAAACTTTCATAGCAAAAATAATAGTATTACTTATATGAAAACATTAAAAAAGTTTTTGCTACAAAATAACTAATCCTCGGACAATATCAAAAACAATTCCACTATTTAGACGCTTGATTTCCCAAATAAAAGGCACTAATGCGTGTAATATGCTTACAACCCCTCTTATTAAGAAGGATTTGGATCAAATCGTTCAAAAAAAAATGGAACGGATCTTCCCTCGCACAATGATCATACAATTTATTTGTATAAAGATTATGAAATTACATAGAAGCCATAATTTGTCAAACTTTTTTTTATTAAATGCAAATTTTGTTCGAAAACAAATATAAAAGTTAACAATAAGAAGATAAATCAAAATTAATTCCTTTAATAAGTCTGATTTGTTTTGGTTGGGGTTGTTTCAGTTGATTAGCATGGGGTGTGAAGCCCTTTTGGCTTACGCGTCAAATATGTGCAAGTATATCATAACAAAGAGGGCGATCTTTCAATAATATGTCGCATTCTGATTTAATAAAGTTTATATTGAAACTGAACAGATGTCATTTATGTGGGGGCGGCAGAGATATTTATTTCCGATTTGCTTAATAATTCTTACGTAACTGAACCATAATTTCGTTCGGCATTGCTCTCAATCAATTACGGAATTTTACAATAAATCTAATATTTCGCTAAATGTTTTAAATGTAAATATGTTGAGTTGTTGATTGTTATAGAATTCTTAGTTCTTCTTCTTAAAGTTATTTTTATAATTTGACTACCTCTTTACAATGAACAATACTTCTAAGAACCGGCCTTAAGGCACTTACATTTATTATTCTCTGTACAATGACTACAATATTTAAGAACTCTAGGTAGACAATGTATCCAGGTTTTACTGTATATGTACCTACTAAATATTACATACAAAAAAAATTCGGAGAAAATCAAAAAAATCTAATTGAAAAACCAGTGAATTGTGTTTTGTGTTATTTTGAAAACAATATAAAATTAAATTAATTTAAGTTAATAGCATATATCTAACAATAAAAGAATACAATGTTAAATCGGATTATTCAAAAACTTTACATATTTGATTTATATTTAATTGTATTATCTCAATCTGAATAGATATTTGTGTGAACCGTCGACTATTTTCTCTATTGTCAAAAATTAACAAATTAGTCTTTTTGAATTCATTCAAAAACAAGTTTAAAGTAAGTGTAGGCATCCCACGTTACATTAATGCTTATAGCGTTTGTAATAAAACTAAGTTTAATCATTTTTGAATTTATTCATTTATAGGTTGATTTTAGAAATAAAATATTGACATATTTACCTATTGCAATTTATTATAAGTAATTTACAAAATATTGTATATAGGTATAATAATAATCCCGCTTAATATCAATAAGAACGTGCTATTTTGTTCCTATTCTATTAGAACTTTTTAATTACAGTCGAAGCTCCATAAGTCGATCCTCAATAAGTGGAATTGTTATAACTCGAATTATTTTTAGTTTCTCTTC
Organism: Sinopyrophorus schimmeli; assembly: GCA_036325965.1. Lineage (NCBI taxonomy): Eukaryota > Metazoa > Arthropoda > Insecta > Coleoptera > Elateridae > Sinopyrophorus > Sinopyrophorus schimmeli. The sequence goes on along the minus strand of JARFIZ010000089.1, from coordinate 2,128,710 downwards.
AACTTCGACTTATCGAGGTTCAACTGTAATTTTACTGATATATAAATTATTTTAATTCAATTCTTTATCCAGCAGGTTCTGCTATTTAGCAAAAATTTTTAAGGTAATATAAAGGCATTTTGAAGTTGGAACTCTAATTTTTAGTGTATTTCATAGTTTGAATTTGGTTAAATTGTAAGAATCTAGTAATTTTCGCTGTCAAATGTCTAGGTCAACTCATGAATGTTTCTAAACGGTTTTGCGTTTCCTTATTTTGATTTTCGTTGTTACGTATTAATTTTTTTCGTTTATTAACCTTATTCAGTGCACTGAAACAAACAAAAGGCACGAGGGGTCGTAACCAGAGGACTCTGTGTTTCTAAGGTACACTCTGAATAAATATTTAAAAAACTACAGCATACTCAATTTATACTGTTGCGAGGTTATGTAAATTTTTTTTTTTTAATTTAATAGTTACATATCCTTTTTATTAAAAAACACTGGCCAAAGTTGTGTAGTATTTAGAAATACTTTTTTCGCAAAACTGAGTTAATAACAATAATATAAAAACACAAAAACCACTTCGTTCAGTCACAGCAAATGATTTTGACAGTGTATGTACAGTCACCCTAACAAGTAATCAACACCCTAGAAACAGACTTACAGTAAACGTACTATTTCAAGAGACAAAATCTGGCGCTGCATGGTTAAAAAACAATTAAGATTGATCTTTGAAATTTTAGTACCTAAAACTAAAGGCACTAAAATTACAAAGATTAATCTTAATTGTTTTTTAACCATGCAGCGCCAGATTTTGTCTTTTGGAATAGTACGTTTACTGTAGATTTGTTTCTAGGGTGTTGACTCTTTTTACGCTAACTGTACCAATTGCAATTCTGTTGATCTAATTGGACGTAGATTTTACCGCTAAGAATTTTTAAATTTAATTTGTATATTTCGTAAAAATAAAGAATGTATCAAAAATGTTTTCTTATTAAAATGTATTTTTCAAATAAGTTTTTTCGAAAAAAATTTAAATTTGCAGTTCCTATTTATTCTCTCAACAAGAAAACGCATTTGTATTGTTGGCTGTCTATCTTGTGGGTGCACTGGCACTGTAAATAATTGTAATTAAAACTTTTATTGACATATAAATAATGGGTAAATTATATATTATTTGATCTAACAATTATTCGCATAATGGAAATTTAATAACTAATTTCTAATATTTTTTTAATTATAAATACAATAAATCAACTAATTGTTTAATGCTATATAGGTAGAATGATTTAACAAATGACAAGTATTTTAAATCGAATATGAAACGTTTACAGTCACTTAAGTACAAGTTACTTATTTAAAAATTTTATTTTAATTATAAACCGTTTTTCTTTTTAGAATAATAAACACACCCACATTTTCCAATTTTTTTCTAATTTTATCGTAATATGTTAATCGATTAAATTTTTATCAAAAAAACTAGCTTCAAGGATAACTAAACATTAACTGCAATAACTGCAAACACGTGCTAAATATATTATAAACATTTGCGAAAAACCAACAAGTTTCTTCCAAAATTTATTATCATTACTTAATTAATATAATTTAAACAAATATTCTAATTATGCGAAAATCGCATCGAAAATTTCTAGATGTAATAAATACCGTGATGTATAATGGAAAAAAAAATAGTAAAAGGGACAAGGATTACGACAAGGCTTTTTACCTTTCTCCTTCTTTAAGAACACAATAAGAAGACTAAAACTATAATTTAAAGACGATAAGACGTATTGAAATTACAAAGTAAGTAATTTCTTCCTGGTATTATTTTATTTAATGAATAAATTTGGGTAAAAATTTCAATAGTTTACATAATATAATAATAAAAATAAATGTAATAACAAACCTTATAATATGATAATGACATTGAAAAACGTGAATGTTAATTAATAGAACTTAAACTTATAAATAAGCGATTATATATCGAAAACGATTTAATTTGGCAGTGAAACTTTGCATTAATTAACTTTTGAAAGCCTAAAGACTTTCAATTAGAAAATAAATCGAAGCACAAACTTGTAAGGCGTGAAACGAAATAAAGATTTGCATATTATTTTACTTTTTAAATTGATTTCAGTTTTAAAAACCATTATGCAGAAGAGTATGAAAGTTAATAAATTGCTTATGCACTCCGAAGATATCAGAATTAGTTACGGCGTTCCACTTTAATCTTTTTCAATGTTTTAATAATAAATAATTAAAAGATTAATATTCCAGTAACACTACATAGCAGTATACAAACAGTTTTCTTCTGAATACTAAAAAAATATGATGTAAGAAGGTAAAAATTTCGCGGTTAAAATGTATCAAACAATTTGTCGTTACGAATATTTATCACACAAAACATCAAAACAAAATGAGATATTAAAAGAAATTCAACTAAGGAATTTGGTTGAAACAGGCCAGAAGTACATTTGAACAATCAAATAAAATTTAAAAATTTTACAGTTACAGGTTTTTTTATGACTTGCCATTTACTCTTAATTAGTTAAAAATATGTACCTAATGTTTTTATTACACTAAAGTCCTTGGTACAAAATTTCTGAAAATGTACAAAAAACCGCAGTGTTAATTACAATAGGTAAGAAATAGAACATAATCATAACTGAACTAATTATAAGTCTGCAATGTTATACAATCGTACACATAAATGTCCTACAACAAAAATTAAAAAAAATATATTATAAAAATGCAAGAATACATTATAACTATAAATACAAAAAATGATACAATAATACATAAAGAAAAAAAAGTAATAAAGAAAATATAATGCTTACTATTTGTTACCAAAAATGGACACATTGAATGGCAATTTTAAAGAGCTTAGAACTTCTATTCATAGTTGTAAGTGATATAGCAAAATCAAAAATTAACTAGTCAATGTCTACCGACGACGTTTAACATAAAAGCATACCAGTTGATGCAAAATAAAAATAAAGTGCTTAAAAAACATTACCTTAAAATATAATTATTGTGTACCTAACAACCATAATTATAATTTCGTTTCAAAAGATATACAATTATTTATTAAAAAAATTAATATCTCAAAAGTATACATTTTAGGTATAGGGTATTCTACATAACGCAGAATCCGAATAGTTAATAATATACAGGGTGTTCTATTTGAAATAATGAAGTTACTATTCGTCTGTCAAAATATTTTCCATAAATTTGCCATAACTTGTAATCCATCTTTATCAATTTTTATAAAAGTCGAGTGAAGAGTTTTCAATATAGAAATAGTGTAAGCTAGTCATAACACAGTGTGTATAAAGTACAGTGGAACCTCCATAAGTTGAACCTCGATAAGCCGAATTTTTGATAACTCGATATATTTTTAGTTTCTCTTCAACTTCGACTTATCGAGGTTCAACTGTATTTGAAATCAAAACGACATATACAGTGACCGCCAGATAAGGCGCGCCATATGTTTTTTTTATATTAGCAGAACTATGAAGATATTGGTATTATATAAATACGTGGCTGCATTTCAGACTAATATTGCACTGTGAAAGTAAGAACAATGTCGGAAGGTATGGGGGGATAGGTGCTAGAAATCAAGTTTGGACATTACAAACTATTTTAAATAATACAAGAAAAAGTTATTAGACGAAGTCTTACATAATGGTCAGATTATTAACAAACAATATTAATAAAAATTAAAATTAAAATTAAAAATTAAAGTTTAGTATGGTGCACTCCTCGGTCGATACACAATATCGTTTTATTCGTGAAGGGCTCTTGTAACATTTTGTAGCAACACAGATGTTATTTTAACGGCACACGCTTTTATGGTATTTTCTACATGAATCAATGTACCTGAATAAACTTTTACTTCTTCTTCTTGCTCTTTTTCTTCTTCTTCTTTCTTCTCTTCTTGCTCGTCTTTTTTTTCCTTTTTTTTCCCTTTTCTCTACTTTTTCTTCTTCCTCTTTAATGTTTTTTCTTTTCTTGCGGGCACTGTGTATTTATACTATTATTTTTGTTGATTTAACATTGCTAATGGGAAAAAATGCTAATCGTGCAACAGTGCCAAGCATACGTAAAATTAAAAAAAAAATTAATTCTAAAGAACTTAAAGGTTTTAATCTATTCAAATACACATTTTTGTTAATTTTTTTTATGTACATATACCTACATATGTAGATATTTTAAAAATGAAATATAAAAATTAATATTGCGTATATTTAAATAGATTATTAACTTTTTATAAATTTGACAAATTTTATTGCCAACTAATGTTTATTTTCTAAATTTTAATGCACTTTAAAGAAGTTAACTCGTTTTTACTGTCACTTGACACTTTCAATTAAATATTTAAATAATTTAGCCAGGGAATATACAATTTATGAGGTACCTATTTCAAATGGCTTCACTATTAACACAATTTGAAACAAACAATACATACTTAAAAAAAATTATTGACTATTTTAAAATGACAAATGTAAAAATAAAGATAACTACGTCTTCAAGTATAATTAAAAATATATGTATTATACATTTTTAAATTGAAGTTTACGATAACATAACTCAAAAATATTACACATAAGGCCATTTGACTTGGGGATATGTTTTTGTTTCAGTGTAGGGTTATTTATAAGTGGGTTTAGTTCGAGTAATTATTCGTATGACAGGCTGTATACAATTTTTATTTTTCAAAAAAAATCCGTTAGTTTCGGTTGTCTAATTTTCTTCTCAATTTTCAGCACTGCTGAAGCACTTATGTGTCTAAAAACCATAAGAATGAGCTCACAATGTGACCCTTCATCTGTAGGTACTTACCAAAAAAACTTGACAATGTCAGTACAATTAATTTTTATATTAATTTAATTTTTTATCACTCTATTAATTTATTAATAATAATAAATATTATTTATTACACAAAAGGTCAAGACAACCATAAATTCTTTTCACAAATTTAAATATAAAAATCTTCAAGATTAATTTCTAAAGACCATAAAAAAATTACAAGTATCTAAATAAATTTGTCCTTTTTTAATATACATACTTACTAAATAATTTTTTTTTTTATAAAGATTATTGCCTTCGTTCCAAACATGCTAAGAGCACCATATTACATTCGGTCCCACAATTGTTTAAAAAGAAAAAAATTGAAGCATGGAATTGTTTGTTAAAAAAATAGGACGAAGCGAATTAGCATTTGTGATGAATTAATCGCCGTTAAACAAGCATTAGAAACGCTCACTAGCCTTTGCCACTTAAATCTTGATCCTGGACCGTAATGTTAATTTTATTAAACCGAAAAACCCGCCCGACATTTCCATATCTCTCTTAAATCCATTATCATTTCTAGTTTAACAAAATATTCCTACAAAACCGTCTAAAAAACCAGTACATCCTTTTCGTTCTCTTCACAAAAAGCGCTCGTTTATTTTTTAAAAACAAACACGTGTTTTCTAATGTTAAAAATAAGTGATATTAAAAGTAGGTATAATACATAATGAAACAGATCATTTTTGATACAATTAAACACCTTGCTTTCCAATATAAATATTCGAGTATGGTTTTTTTCCAATAACAATAAACAAGAATTAAAAGAGAAAAACGAAATTATAAAATAAATTATCTTTTATTAGAACATACAAAATCACAAATCTTCAATAACAAAACACTAGGACGATTTCCAACAAAAGTGGAATACTACAAATCATTATACAATGATCCCGATACTTAAAATTAAATAATTAAATATAAATCATAAATAATAATAATAAATCTCATCCACGACCGCAGTCAGACATTCACACATAAATAACCAAATTACACAATAAATATTTGTATACAATTATATCACAACAAAATTGAGTCGACTACCATGCGACCATTTCCTTAGAAAACAAGAAAATCGCATAATCTCATTATGCCAACGAATGGCACACTCAACCTAACATTTAATAGATCGCCTCGACTTTATAACGAAGGCAATCTAATCTGCGACATTTTGTACTGTCTCAAATCCTCGTCTTGCGGAAGATTAACTTGTCCATCTTGAACGGGCCTTCCGTCAGGATAGACTTTCACCACCATCGGGCCCGTCAAAGGTACTTCCTGGCCCACGTAGTCGAAGTACTTCTTAACTGGCACCGCGGTCGACGGCAAAATATTCTCGAAAGGTAATTGATTCAAGGGTCGCCTGTATTCGGGGGTTCCACTGTTCATCGAGAACTGTTTGTCGTTGGACGTGGGCGAGATGTAAACGAAGCCTTTTGGCGGAGGAACTCGATAAACGTTATCGATCTTTGCTGACGCCGATCCCTGATTGCCCAAATCGTCCGACCCGAACGAGAGGTTGTCGTTGTACGAATTTGGTTTCGGTGTAGTGGTGCTACGTGTCTTGGGAACAGTTTTCATCATGGCGTGACCTTCCATCATCGAATCCCAAACTGCAAAATAAAACAATGTTTTGTTAGAAACGGCCATGAGTTTAATACTAAACGTAAATACATATTATTCGTGACCTAAACGAATCATATAATTTATGGAATCTTTTGATGGCGGCAAGGCTCGTACTCATTTGTCAACCCGAAGGACTTTACAAAAGTTTAAGGTCGGCCCGAATGACTGATTATTGACCTATGATTGCGCGACCTTATTTTTTCCTAAAGGTACTTACTTATAGTGTTAGCGCCTCTTTGGTACGGATCCATCGAATCGAGATGGTCTTCGGGCATCGCCTTGAGCTTCTTCAGGCCGTACTTGAGAAGGTCCTGGTTGCAGTTCTTGCCGTCTGCGAACTCGCAGAACTCCTCCACTTGATTTGCGAACATCGAATATAAATAAGACATCTAAAAATAAATGCGATCGTTAGAAAATCCAATTTTGCTCGTGACCCACTACGATTTGTTTGTTTTGTTTAGGAAATTGCGCGAGATTTGTCAAGTTCCCACGCAAAGAAGAGGGACAAATAAAGTGTTCGACTGGAGACCCGAGAAAGTGCGTACACTTTCTTGGGTCGCTCTCACAATTTAGCCTACTTTTCACTTTGTTAAGAAAAAAATTGTTAATTATGCGGTTAGTACCTTTTCCTCCCTGCTGAGCAGTTCCCAAACTGGAATTGCAGACGATGCGGTTTGATGGAACAGGGTGCACATGGCGCACACGGCTATCGTAAATCCGTAGAAAAACATTTTGATTGGTGGTTATGGTAAAACACTTAAGAGTCTATGAAAACACAAAGTAATTGAAGAACGGTAACAACGAACACTTGTCGAGCTGTTTATACTTTCACAAGCAAATGCTATCTGGTGTCTTGGCGCGTTCTCATAAGTTTTATAGCAGATTTCGTTTGACGTCACGATCCGCATTCCAATGATGTGCGATTTGGGGAATCCACGATTCATCTTCACTGTCGCTATTTTGCTTTTTTAGGGTGTTCGCGGCGCATTCGTCATTTTTCATAATAACAACAATATAAATACAGTAGAATCTCGGTTATCGGGACTAATTATTGTTGCAGCTCATTCGGATAATTGAATGTATAGAAAAAAAAGAATTTTAGCTATATATAATGTGACCATACTTCCTGTTTTGAATGGGATTGTTCCGTTTTCAGATCATTTGTCCCGTTGTCTCCAAGCAATCATTCGGGACGCAAAAAGTCCCGTTTTCAAAAAATTGTCAATTACGATACCGAATATTAAGAAATCCTAACAAGAATTTCGTTCTTGCCTCCTTATTTAAATACAAATTAATTTCACGGCAATTTCGCAATGAAAAAGTAAAAAATTATGAAAAATAAGCGAAGCCCAAAGGAGACATTTTGAGAGCGCGCCTACGGTTTTAGAATTACTGGAATTTTTTTTAAGTAAATTGATCGTTGTTAATCGTGGCGAAAAGCGGAGTGTGCACATTCGAGCTCAAAGTGGCACATTCCGATCTCGGGAAAATGAAGCGCGCCGCTCCGCGTCGCGCTTCATTTGCCTCCCTCGCTCGGAAATGTGCCACTTTTCGCTCGAATGCGCACATCTTAAGGGGCAGCAGAAGTAAAAATTTATCCTTCGCTCTTTCATATCAAAAAATTAAATTAAATTTAGTAATTATTTATTTTATGTTCGAAAAATGTATTTATCATAGAAAAGAGTGGAAGGGAGCGAAAAGATACGACGATCTTGTAAGTGCGAAAGAGAGGGAACGATTAAAATTAATTTCGTCTAATTTATTGATCTAAATTATTGTGAATCGTGCTTAAAACCGAGTGTGCACATTCGAGCTCAAAGTGGCACATTCCGATCTCGGGAAAATGAAGCGCGCCGCTCCGCGTCGCGCTTCATTTGCCTCCCTCGCTCGGAAATGTGCCACTTTTCGCTCGAATGCGCACATCTTAAGGGGCAGCAGGAGTAAAATTTATCCTTCGCTCTTTCATATCAAAAAATTAAATAAAATTTAGTAAATATTTATTTTATGTCCGAAAAATGTATTTATCATAGCAATGAGTGGAAAGGAGCGAAAAGATACGACGATCTTGTAAGTGCGAAAGAGAGGGAACGATTAAAATTAATTTCGTCTAATTTATTGATCTAAATTATTGTGAATCGTGCTTAAAACCGAGTGTGCACATTCGAGCTCAAAGTGGCACATTCCGATCTCGGAATGAAGCGCGCCGCTCCGCGTCGCGCTTCATTTGCCTCCTCGCTCGGAAATGTGCCACTTTTCGCTCGAATGCGCACATCTTAAGGGCAGCAGAGTAAAATTTATCCTTCGCTCTTTCATATCAAAAATTAAATTAAATTTAGTAAATATTTATTTTATGTTCGAAAATGTATTTATCATAGCAATGAGTGGAAGGAGCGAAAAGATACGACGATCTTGTAAGTGCGAAAGAGAGGAACGATTAAAATTAATTTCGTCTAATTTATTGATCTAAATTATTGTGAATCGTGCTTAAAAACGAGTGTGCACATTCGAGCTCAAAGTGGCACATTCCGATCTCGGAAATGAAGCGCGCCGCTCCGCGTCGCGCTTCATTTGCCTCCTCGCTCGGAAATGTGCCACTTTTCGCTCGAATGCGCACATCTTAAGGGGCAGCAGGAGTAAAAATTTATCCTTCGCTCTTTCATATCAAAAAATTAAATTAAATTTAGTAAATATTTATTTTATGTTCGAAAAATGTATTTATCATAGAAAAGAGTGGAAGGGAGCGAAAAGATACGACGATCTTGTAAGTGCGAAAGAGAGGGAACGATTAAAATTAATTTCGTCTAATTTATTGATCTAAATTATTGTGAATCGTGCTTAAAATCGAGTGCGCACATTCGAGCTCAAAGTGGCACATTCCGATCTCGGGAAAATGAAGCGCGCCGCTCCGCGTCGCGCTTCATTTGCCTCCCTCGCTCGGAAATGTGCCACTTTTCGCTCGAATGCGCACATCTTAAGGGGCAGCAGAAGTAAAAATTTATCCTTCGCTCTTTCATATCAAAAATTAAATTAAATTTAGTAATTATTTATTTTATGTTCGAAAATGTATTTATCATAGAAAAGAGTGGAAGGGCGAAAGATACGACGATCTTGTAAGTGCGAAAGAGAGGAACGATTAAAATTAATTTCGTCTAATTTATTGATCTAAATTATTGTGAATCGTGCTTAAAACGAGTGACATTCGAGCTCAAAGTGGCACATTCCGATCTCGGAAATGAAGCGCGCCGCTCCGCGTCGCGCTTCATTTGCCTCTCGCTCGGAAATGTGCCACTTTTCGCTCGAATGCGCACATCTTAAGGGCAGCAGGAGTAAAATTTATCCTTCGCTCTTTCATATCAAAAATTAAATTAAATTTAGTAAATATTTATTTTATGTTCGAAAATGTATTTATCATAGAAAGAGTGGAAGGAGCGAAAAGATACGACGATCTTGTAAGTGCGAAAGAGAGGAACGATTAAAATTAATTTCGTCTAATTTATTGATCTAAATTATTGTGAATCGTGCTTAAAACCGAGTGTGCAATTCGAGCTCAAAGTGGCACATTGATCTCGGAAAATGAAGCGCGCCGCTCCGCGTCGCGCTTCATTTGCCTCCTCGCTCGGTAATGTGCCACTTTTCGCTCGAATGCGCACATCTTCGTGTAATTGATTCGACTATATTAATAACAAATCCTTCAAATCCTGATTTTCTATTCGAAAAAAGTTTTTGCTTGAAAAGTGCACATATCCGGTAATAATTGAATTTGCCTATCTTATTCTTCTCTCTTACAAATAATATTAATTAAATCAAACTAAACGAAATGTACCACTTCTCGCTTTTCTTTTAATTAAAAATTACAGTTGGGTATTTTTACGAAAAACCACATTTCTAATTTAGTACTTTTAAACTAGACTAGATGGGAGACTTTATCGTAGGGGGAATAGCGCTCACTGGGTAATGGCGCTCACCTCTGTAACTCTGTCAAAATAGAACGTAGCAACACGCCTAGTCGCGTGAAACGTGAGGGGAGGTGGCCTCTAATAAACAGCGTTGCAAACGGGCCTTCAGCTTGCGTCATGCGACCGTGGAATACATTTCTTCGTTTGGCGCCGCGCTGATCTAATTTTTGGTTAGGTGTTTTTTGTCGGTAAGTCCAAAACTTTAATGCTTATTTAATTATTAATTTTACTTTTCTGACAATAAAATTTTTCTATTTTGTGAGAATGTAATCAATTTTCAACAATTGTGTATGATTTTTTTTAAATATCAAATTAATTACAAAACGACTGTTTAGGGTTATACCGCTCATCTGAGCGCCATTACCAAAAAAAGTTGTCGAAGAGAAGAAGAAAAAATATGAAACAAAAATCTTACAAGAATTAATTTTTACAAGAAAGTTCTTCAGAGAGTGAAGATGAAGAGCACCTTTGCGACGATGACAGTGATGACGAAATGGATGTGAATGATGAAAATTATAACAAATGTGTTATTTGCGAAGAATATGGAAAAAATAACGAGTTGTGGTATCGCTGCACCATATGCGGACTGTGAGCCCATGCTATATGTTCAGGGTGAGATTCGCCAGATGGGTACATCTGTGATTTATGTGTCCAAAAATAAAATATTACTATTTCTAATTTGTCTTACCTCTAATAATAAGAATTCTTTTATATTATATTTATTTTAAATATATCTTACTTGTTAAATTCTAAAAAACATGTTTCAGCGTCATTACCCCGTACCCTGAGCGGCATTACCCAAAGTCAGGGGCAATGCCGCTTAAACATGTTTTTTTTTAATCTTGTCCTACTATTAGTAGGTCAAAAACATATCGTTTTTTTGTAAAATTGTTGATTACTCGATCATTAAAGATTTAGTTTCTTTTGTTAATTTTGATTTATAATAAATAATTAAAAAAATACACCATGTTTTCGTTAAGTGAACGCCATTCCCCTTTCCTACTCTAAACATTCGAAAGTACACCTGAAATATCTTTTATCAAGCTCGCTACAATTAGGCGTGCGGAAGAGCACCATGATAACTTATCAAAAGAGATAAAATATCTAACCTTTTTCAAACAAAAAATAGATCTAATTTATTAGAATTTTAATTTTTTGAATTGAAGAATAAAATAATAATATAGGCAAATCCAATAAATACGAGGATGTGCGCATTCGAGCGAAAAGTGGCACATTTCCGAACGAGGGAGGCAAATGGAGCGCGACGCGGAGCGGCGCGCTTTATTTTCCCGAGATCGGAATGTGCCACTTTGAGCTCGAATGTACACACTCGGTTTTAAGCACGATTACGAAGCGTCCCGTTTCAACAGGAAAAAACGTGGTCAAATTGTTAGGTAGGTAGGGGGAAAGTGGCATGAAACAGACAAGTTTTGAAACAGCCATTATCAATTACGCGGTAATTTTCATACGAATCGTTTATGTATTATTATTTTAAGATAGCAACACTAGCCAGATATCCCCACAAAATTTGACCGTTCACCGTCAATAAACGGCGCCGATACGACGTATTGAAGATTTTGTCGTCAAAAGTAAGGTTTTGAGTTCAGTTTATTTGTTTTCTAACGCCTATACGTACAAAACTAATAATAATATGATTACACTATAATTTTATAGATATATTAGGCCTTCTAATAACGTTTATATTTTGTAGACTAATTTTTGATTTCATAGTAATTTTCGAGATTTGGTTTCTTGAGAGAATATGTTTTGAAATAGCCGGACTGCAGTGTAATGAAACAGCCACCTTTTAATTCCATAAAATGCAATAATAATTGTAGTAACAGCAATCAAGAGTGGTACCGATGCAAAATTGTAATGGTTGGGCATATAAATCCTGTGGCATAAAAGGAAATTGCATTATTTTTGCTAAAAACGTTTTTAAGTTTTTGCAATGATTGATCTCAAACGTCAAATTTTTTGACAGTTTCTTAGATTTATGTAAGTAAATATTTTATCGAGAGTTTGCGTTATTTAAAACGTTTTATAATTATATAAGATCTAAAATTATAGCTTAAAATTATTATTAAATAATATCTTCGTTAATGTGCAGTTTTAATCTTGTAATAAGAACATGGCTTTTTCAAAATTGGGTTGGTTGTTTCAATACCTATAGGTTATGTAAAAGCCAAATTTTATTTTTTATAAATGATTAGAAGTCGAAAATATCGTTAATTTTGAAAATGTTTTATGACATTACGTACATAAATGCATGAACAATTACAGATTTTAAAAAAAAATTGATTTATTTATGTCCTTCTATATTATTTATCCCTGTTTTTAAAACTGGCTGTTTCATGCCACTTTCCCCCTATATGTTTACAAAAAACGCAACAAATGTTAATCACTAAATAAAACAGTCGCACATTATCTTAAAATCAACAAAACAAAAAAACACAGTTTAGTGCGTAATACAAAATAAAATATTTAGTAAGAAATACCGCGGTTTAATTTTCGCAACGAGTGCGAACGCGGTTGACAATCCGCATAATCGCGAATCCGTATAATTGAGGTTTTACTGTAATTTTATGTCCTTTAACGATCGGTCGTTTTTGCTTTTTCCGTTCTCGAGCGGGCCTCGCGAAAAGTGTGGAATTTCTAGAACGCGTTCGTTCCGAACTTTTACGTAATGTCGAGGAGCGTTACCAAAAAAAAACGATAGGGACGAAATGAGCGATTTCGATGATGATTCACCGAATCTACCGTTTCTTTAATTAATACAAGCAAGAAATTAATTATGCGACGGAATTTAAGTAAAAAACACAAAATTTTTGTCTGCGTCATTAAGACTAGTTCCTTGTAAGCAAAATCCATAAATGTTTAAAACATAGGGTGGTTCGAAATATTAAAAAGATCCTTTTCTTGTTTTGATCAAATATTATTGAACTTGAAAAAGCTATAGCCGATAGTTAAACTCTGACATTTCTAAATCTGGTTGTTTGTATCCACAAAAATTTAGAGAAAAACATTAGTCATCTTCGTATAAGGCAAAACTGTAGGACGTTTCGTTTTATGACAATAATTATGATTGTTGTACATAAATATTGCTTAGGTACATATTCGTAAGAGGAGAAATGAAATCATAAATCAAGTGTAATTATTAAACTGAGGCTCGTCTTAGGTGGTTACCTTTTATGTTGCGAAACTAATTTGTTAATCAGCTTTCAAGTTCAATATTAACTAAAGCATTTAAAAATTAATTTTTATTTTGTATTTTATTTTGTTTTTTCTTATCTATATGGGTAGAAAAAAAATGCTACATAGATACCAAATTGAATAAATTAATCAACATACGTAGACAATTAACCTTTTTTTTTGTCTTCGTTTTATTGCTTTTTTTTATAAATAAATTTTGATTTGTTTAAATTCATAATGCTTCAATTTAACAAAAAAACAAATAAGTTTTGGTAAATATAAAATAAGTAGAAGAATATAAACGCAGAATTAATGCTCTTATAACACGATGCTTCTATAACGTGATACTATTATAACGCGGTACTGGTATAGGGGGAAGTCCCTTAACGCCGGACGGCAACTAGTACCGGACCCTATTGAAATCTGTGTATTAATTAAAACAAAAGAATTATGTTATGTGCGGGAAAGTAGTAGATATGGATAGAAATGTGGGTATGTTACAACAAGACTCAATCATCAGTGCATATTTCAGAAGAGCCTTGGTTTGTTATTTTTGACGAGAACACATTGCATCGTATAATTTAATAGGTGTTATATTTGCCAAGTTAATATATTTTTTTAAGTTATTATGCGTTGTCTATGGTATTTTGTTTTTAATAAATCAGTTCCAAAAGATAAAATTTTTAAGGTTAAGTTTTTTTAACCTATTATAATTGTTTGTTCTTCGCTTTCGCCTAGTACCGGACAGCTCTTTATTTCCTAATATCGAATACCTTATATTTTTAAAATATGTACCATATTTTTTAAACCAATATATCTAGCAAATGCAAAAACTGCATGAAAAAAGTGGAAACTGAGAAAATGGCGATCAAGTTCAAGAATTGTGTAGTTTATGTAAAAATTGCAGTTAGGTTTTCATTAGGTCCGAAAAAGACATGCTGAATTCCCTACGTGGGCCAAATGAGCCAGCCGTAAGAGGCCCGTATGTGCAAGTCCTTACCTAACTAGGCTTCCCGCTTAAGTGGCGCTTTGAAACCACACTCACAGTTGACGACCTAAACCTTATATGGCCCGAATTCGGCTCCCTGTCTTAGGCAATGGCTCGTAAACTAAACTATTTTGTTTAACAACATATCTCACTAAAATTTTAACATATCAACAAAAATAATTATAATATTATGATAGTTAATTCTTTAAAATAGCTGAATTATATATTTTTTTAATTAATCAGAATATAAGTAATATAAGATAAACACTACCTACACTGTCTTACAGTATTCATGTTTGCGTCAGTCCTTAACTTTTGAATACGTTTTGGTTTTTGGTCCTTTATATGTTTAACAAAATAACTAAAATGCTCAATTAAGGAGGTTTAGGTGGGATACTCCAATTTAAAAAATTAGAATGTTGTGATTCAGAAATGCTTTGTATTAAATGATTAAAAATTATTATAACACTAACTATATTTATTATTATGATTTATTATGATTATCGAAAAATTTATAATTTTTTAAATATTGTTTATTTTATTTTATTAAACAATTTTAGCTGAAAGGATTAACTTTTATTTTTTGTACAAACTTATAAAAAAAAATATGAAAAATAGAGATTAATTATATTTTATAAATTTTGAAAAATTATTAAAGCAAATGATAGAATAAAAATAAAAGAATAAACAAAAATAATTTTAATAGTTAAAAATAAAGTATTTAATTCAAAATGAGAATTAAAAATCTCAAAACTCCATTGTTTTGAAACGGCAACACTTTAACGTCATTTACTGTTACCTCTACTGACACGTTAATATATAAATATATTTAATTTTGTGGTTACTTATTATTACACATTACTTACTTATTATTTCATATTAATCTATATTTGTTCTATAAACAATCATTAAAATCTCAATATGAATATGTTTGAGTTATATTGGCTTTAAGTTTTATTTATTTATTTATATTGTTACTTTTATAAATGAAATTATCAACATAAATACTTTGTTAATTAAATAATTATAACGAATACTTTAAATTATTTATCTTTATTTAATAACAAAAATTAATGCACATTAAAATCTATTATTTGTTAAACTAAATATTATTTACTTATACCATATATTTTAATTATATAACCTTTAACCATACAATTTAATATATTGTAACGAGTTTACTAGGGTTCAAACTCGGGTTGCGAATATTAAAAGTCGCTCACTTATTTTAATAACATTTACAATTTATTTAATAAAAGAATTAACAAATTTGCCTACACCAATAACTTAAATACTAGTACATTTACGTAATAATTACTTAATTTACTAACACATTTAGTTACAGTTTTAATGCACTATACTAATTGATTTATACTCGTATTTATTTATAATGTATATTGTTTACAAATTTATCTTTATGGCACGATAAAGATTACCTTGAGTTTCACGGAAAACCAGCAAAGTAAAGATCACTGAACTGTGAGAACAAAACTTAGTCTTAGACTTTTTACTACGGGAGGCGGCTACGCTTATATGCGTGTGTCGGTATCAGAGCTTCTAGAATAGTGTAGATTGTTCTTATCCGTCATTCAAGGTAATGTAAGATAGAAGTTTCTCCAGCGGGTGTTTAGATTAATGTATCGGGTTGACTTACATTAATCTGGTGCGATAAACTAAATTAATCTATGACGTTTGCTATAATATCGAAATATGATACTTTGAGCATTCGGAGTGAAAAAAAAGTAACAATAATTACTTCTCTTTTAAATCTAATATTTGGATAAAGTTATAGCGTTCGTTGTTTTTAATAACTTTGTTTAGAAGTTTTGCGTCGTGCTACATATATTTTCCTTGCTCGAATATGCACACACTCCCATTTATTAAAAACTATGCATATTATTCTTTTCTCTCTAAATTTAATAACCTCCATTTTAGTTAAGTTTTATTAGATTGTTTTAAATTAAAAAAAATTGTTTTGGAAAAATTCAATGGGCGAGGGTTATGTGCACATTTAAATGAAAAGTGGCACATTTCTTGGGAAGCAAACAAAAACAACTAAAGCGTGGTGTGGAGCTATAGTGCTTCGTTTTCCGGAGATCAGAGTGTGCCACTTTGAGCTCAAATAAGCACACTAAACATTAAGCACGATTCAATATAATCAAATTACTTAATTTTTTTTAATTGGTTTATTTTATGTGCATTCCAAAACAATTTGTGTTTTATTTCCATCAAAGTCATTTTATATAATTTTTATCAGGCTCTCTGTCTTCATAATTTACATTCACCCTTTAGTCTTGTTAGTCTCTCAAACATTCATTTTCTGCATTAGGTTCCATTCTAGAAATATTGGCAATAATTGAGTCAATTAGAACATTTTATTTTGAAAAAAAAATTATAACCTAAGATAAATACTACAAACTATGAAAAGATTTTCGAGGCAACCAACCGTTTTCTATCTACGCCGCCGTTGCCAGGGTCGGTAATTAAGGCCTAGTCAAACGTTTTCTATTTTAAGCGAGATAATGGTTTTATTATTTATAATTTGATAATTAACTCTAAAAAAATTAATAATTACCTATACAACAATTGAATAGCTCGCAGGTGTGAAATAGCTTTTTGCTTTCTTAAAAGAGGAAATTATTTCATTCTTTAAATGGCACAACTTAAATAAGACCTCTCGCATGACACTTCTGATTGGCTTACGTCGGTAACCCATGGCAACATTAAAACAACTTTTAAATTAAAACTTAACAAAAGTCAACAAAAACTTTCTTTTCTGTCGGATCCTTTGTAACTTTCTCGATGGTATATCGAGTTTAAAAATTAATATTGAATGAAAAAAAATTAGTTTTAAAAATAACCAACGAGATATGAAATAAACATGTTGCCCATTACGCGAGAAAAACCAATTAATAAATAATAGATGGATAAACTTTTACAATTAAACTATTCTAATTGTCGAAAGTTAATAATAGAAAACGCTTGGAAAAAAAGGAAAGCAAAAACGCAAACTTTGGTACAAGATCGAATTGTTTAAACTAAAGAAGGCGTTATAGGTTTGTTGACCTAGGTCATGGCATCATAGAAAAAGGTCATTAGGCAGATAATTCCCTAAATATACAAAATCCGGAGTTTCCATCGCATTATTGACCAATCCAATATATTAATTTATGCAAATATTGGTAATAACTTAGAATCGTCTTTTAAGACGCCCCCTTATTTAATTAAAACTAAAATTACCACTATTGACATCTAATTAAGAGAATACAAAAATACCACACTACAAATGTCAGCTAAATGTTGTTGTTATCGTCAACATACAATAAATTAGCTGTTCTCGTTGTTCATTGGTCGAAGTTTAAGGATGCAGCAAAATCAGGTTTTTTATTAATATTTATTAGATTATTTAATGGATTATTTGGCCAGATCTGCGGCACCATCGCAAGTTTTTTCCTACACAAATAGAATCATAATTCTTTCAGAAAATTCGAATTTTTTGCCCGCTTCGTAGTGACCAACTGTGTTGCCCGATCGAAAGGCCGACTCCTGCAGAACGTTACCTTTTCTGGCCACGCGTTAATGATGCGATATGACAATTTCTTGAACAAGATTGGCAATAAATAAAGTCAATTTTTATTTTGTTTGTTTCTAAATAAAATATGCGAATGAATGCTTGAAAAAGTCGTTACGAAACGAACGGTACCAGGATTTTAGAAATAAAAAATACAGTAAAACTTCTTGTGGCGACCAACTCCATTAAGAGACCACCTCTAAAAGCCTAGCAAGAAGACATTTAAAATTAAATGAAAAATATTAAACTTAAACAACAGATTTTAATAGTAGGGGGAAAGTGGCATGAAACAGCCAAGTTTTGAAAAAGCCATTATCAATTACGCGGTAGTTTTTATACGAATCGTTCATGTATTATTATTTTAAGATAGCAACACTAGCCAGATATCTCCCACAAAAATTTGACCGTTCACCGTCAATAAACGGCGCCGATACGACGTATTGAAGATTTTATCGTCAAAAAGTAGGGTTTTGAGTTCAGTTTATTTGTTTTCTAACGCTTATACGTACAAAACTAATAATAATATGATTACACTATAATTTTATAGATATATTAGGCCTTCTAATAACGTATATATTTTGTAGACTAATCTTTGATTTCATAGTAATTTTCGAGATTTTGTTTCTTGAGAGAATATGTTTTGAAATAGCCGGACTGCAGTGTAATGAAAGAGCCACCTTTTAATTGCATAAAATGCAATAATAATTGTAGTAACAGCAATCAAGAGTGGTACCGATGCAAAATTGTAATGGTTGGGCATATAAATCCTGTGGCGTAAAAGGGAAATTTCATTATTTTTGTAAAAACGTTTTCAAGTTTTTGCAATGATTGATCTCAAACGTCAAATTTTTTGACAGTTTCTTAGATTTATGTAAGTAAATATTTTATCGAGAGTTTGCGTTATTTAAAACGTTTTATAATTATATAAGATCTAAAATTATAGCTTAAGATTATTATTAAATAATATCTTCGTTAATGTGCAGTTTTAATCTTGTAATAAGAACATGGCTTTTTCAAAAATTGGGTTGGCTGTTTCAATACCTATAGGTTATGAAAAAGCCAAATTTTATTTTATTTATAAATGATTAGAAGTCGAAAAATATCGTTAATTTTGAAAAATGTTTTATGACATCACGTGCATAAATGCATGAACAATTACAGATTAAAAAAAAATTGATTTATTTATGTCCTTTTATATTATTTATCCCTTTTTTTAAAACTGGCTGTTTCATGCCACTTTCCCCCTAATCATTTTTCAGATTCAGTTACTACACGGAGAAAAAAATATCCTTATAAGAACTATCCGTGTCGCTATTATAGCTATACGTAGTATATCTTTCACAGGGATACGCCGTATAGCTAATTTAGCTATCCAGAAGTTCCTTATTGTGGATATTCAAAGTGACATTTCGTCAGAACAACGATTCGATTGGCTAATTTAGCAATAGGGCGTATCCCTGTGAAAAATAACTATACTACGGATAGCTCTAATAGGGATACGGATAGTTATTATAAGGATATCATTAATAGGTGCTTTGAGGTTACGTTAGATAGTTGTTATAACGATATTTTTTTCTCCGTGTATAAAATATAAACAAAAAATGTCAACTTTTACCATATTCAAAGACAAAATTAAACCTTTTTAAAAACCTTACCAGTAGGCCTTATTTTCCTACCGAAGTATAATAAGGCATACAGTTTTAAAATATTTAAATAATCAAATTATACATAATATATTTGGTAAGTCTTGTTCTTTTTCTTTTCCCAGTATACCATTATGATATTGAAGTATTGAGCCAATTTTTATATACTCGTCTCTCCCTGCAAAGAGTCAAAATCTGTTCGATGGTAACGAAGATCAATAATCATACGAATGCAGAAATAGCACTTAAAATTATTTATAAAAATTACTTACGATTGATTTGGACCGATTTTTATTATCCGTGTTGCCTGCCCGCGTTTTATGACGTATGGTGCTACATTTGGGGCAGGAAGCGGAATATGCCGCCTCCACAAACTTGTAGAGACATCTTCAAGCAATAGGTGTCTGTGAGTGTAGCCTTAAGCGCAAGCGGTTATTTTAAATATGATTTTCGTTATTTAGGCCTTATTAACCGACAGGCCTTATTATCCGCAAGTACTTTATGTATCCGTTTCACATACAAACATGGTATTTTTATAAGTTTTTTTAGTGCATATAATGGATATTGGAACTTTATATCATAAATACCTATGTTGGTGCATATTCGCTTTTTTGCATCTATTAGCATATTTAAATATTCTGAAATCTTTTGTATTTTTCCGTACTTCTACCAATAAGTGAAAATTCCGACAAAAAATTACAGAAAAGGGATTAATGTGACAATGCTAATCCATAGGGTAGAAACAATTTCTATTTACTCTACGGACAATCGGTTCAAAGTTTTAGCATTTTTCATAGAAATCCTAATACTTAGGTACTCAAGACGACAATGAAATATCTTCATTCTGTTTTTGTTCGTATATCTGCCATCGTGGTGTACAGTAAGCCTAAGAAGTAATCAACATCTTAAAAACACTACTTACCGTAATCGAGCTATTCCAAGAGACAGGTTTTAGTTAAGATAGTATTTAAGGAGATTTATAACGGCTTTTATAAGTACTACAAATAATTTTTTCTATTAATTGTTTAAAAAAGCTTTATAATCAATTTATTAAATCTTTTCTAACAAAAACGACAGCTGTCACAAATACCTTTACGTGTCTATTTGAGATTCCAAATTTACTTCTAGGTAATAAAATTACAAATATCAATCTTAATTGTTTTTTAACCATGCAGCGCCAGATTTTGTCTCTTGGAATAGCACAATCACTGTAGGTGCTGTTTCTAGGGTGTTGATTACTTCTTAGGCTGACTGTACATCGTACAATTACTAACAAAACTTTTTTAAACTATTTTTACGTTATGAAAATGCCAAAAGTATCAAAAGTAAAGTTGACGGCATTAAAAGGCTGGATAGATGATCTTAATGAATGATTGACGAAAAAAAAGAACGAAAGCTGGTTTCACCTGAAAACTGCCCAATTTTCGGAAAAATTTGTGATCCCACTCATTTTGTTAAGAAGACCGTGCTGGTCATTTCTGTCCAAAAATTTAAAAAAGTATTGGGGACATGGAGTTTTTTGACTTCGAAAATTGGGCTGCGTCGTAACGCTTATAAGTTTTTTAAGTGACTTTTTATGCAAATAAATATAAATATAATAATTTTTTTTAAATGGCAGTGTTAATGAAGGTACACCTATAAGTACTGCTATAGTCACCAGTTTTAAGTATACACTGATAACATCTTGTGATGTGGAAAGATCATTTTCATCGTATAAATATGATTTATATAATTTGTTAATATTTGCGAATATATTTTATTTTCAAAAAATTAAATAGCATACTATTAATGCTTTTTGCATATTTTCTTAAAAAAAGTAAGAGGCTAGAGTCGCCATATAATTGAATTTACATTCTGGAAAAGTCGATTTTTTTTAATGCAATCGAATTGCCCTCCTGTGGGGCGTGGGCCCCACGTTGGGAAACACTGCTCTAGAATAATAGAACACACTCGGTTTTAAGCATGATCCACAATAATTTAGGCTAATAAATTAAACGAAAAAGCAATTAATTAATTCTAATTGTTTCCTCTCGCTCTCATTGACATGATCGTCGTATCTTTTCGCTCCCTTGCTCCCTTGGTATGGTAAATATGTTTTTCGAACATAAAATCAATATTTACTAAACTAAATTTAAATTTACGATTTGAAAGAGCGAAGGATAAAGGGGAAAAATTCTGTTAATACGGGGTAAGTGCGCATTCGAGCGAAAAGTGGCACATTTCCGAGCGAGGGAGGCAAATGAAGCGCGACGCGGAGCGGCGCGCTTCATTTTCCCGAGATCGGAATGTGCCACTTTGAGCTCGAATGTGCGCACTCGATTTTAAGCGCGATTCACAATAATTTAAGGCAATAAGTTCGACGAAAAAGCAGTTGAATAATTTTAATCGTTTCCTCTCGCTCGCACTGACGAGATTATTGTATCTTTTCGCTCTCTTTCACTCATTGCTATGGTATATATATTTTTCCAACATATAAAATCGATATTTTCGTAAACTAAATTGAATTTTTTGATTTGAAAGAGTTAAGGATAAAGTAGACAAATCTAATAAGTACGAAGCTGTGCACATTCGAGCGAAAAGTGGCACATTTCCGAGCGAGGGAGGCAAATGAAGCGCGACGCGGAGCGGCGCGCTTCATTTTCCCGAGATCGGAATGTGCCACTTTGAGCTCGAATGTGCGCACTCGATTTTAAGCGCGATTCACAATAATTTAAGGCAATAAGTTAGACGAAAAAGCAGTTGAATAATTTTAATCGTTTCCTCTCGCTCGCACTGACGAGATTATTGTATCTTTTCGCTCTCTTTCACTCATTGCTATGGTATATATATTTTTCCAACATATAAAATCGATATTTTCGTAAACTAAATTGAATTTTTTGATTTGAAAGAGTTAAGGATAAAGTAGACAAATCTAATAAGTACGAAGATGTGCACATTCGAGCGAAAAGTGGCACATTTCCGAGCGAGGGAGGCAAATGAAGCGCGACGCGGAGCGGCGCGCTTCATTTTCCCGAGATCGGAATGTGCCACTTTGAGCTCGAATGTGCGCACTCGATTTTAAGCGCGATTCACAATAATTAACTTACTTCCGATACTACTTTATTTATAATAACTTTGATTTGATAACAATATGATTCTGATAAATTATAACTGCATTTAATCTACTAAAAAATGTTATTTATATTTGTATTGTCTATCTTTGTCTTTCTCTCTACAAAAGACCAATATGAGCAAGAACCGACGATGGTCATGTTAGAGAGGTTTTACTGTACCAAATTCATAAATAAAATACCTAATAAAAATTTTGGCGTTCGAAGAAAGCTAAACCGAGAAGGTCGAACGGCGACCTTCTCGAGAATCCACGGGTATTCGATAATTTATGGCGGCTCTCGAAAGAAAAGAACGACTTTTTAGAAAAACATTAACACAAAACTATTACATTCCTCTTCGGCGACGTTATATAAAAAAAAAGTTCAACGTACAATAACAATTATAGTGCGTTTCGTAATTCCGAATAGCGACATAGTTACAACGTTAAACTAATTATTCGATTGCCACATTAAATTCGAACTTAATTACTGATACACTTTACTATTTAACCTCTCCATTTCTCAATTCTTTATTATTATTATTAATATTTGCATATCCAAAGACATTGCGAAATGCTTCGCAATTATATACGGAGAAAATTTTAATTGCTTTACGTTTGATGAAGAATACGGCGCTATTTTTTACAAACAATTTAAAATAATAATGGAATCTAGTTTGGGTCATGGGCCACAAAATAAATACGCGATTGTTCTTTGTTTAATTACTTAGAAAAAATCAAAGATTAATTATGTATATGTATGTATAATGTATTAAATATTAATTCAACACTACGTTTATGTAATACCAATATTGAGATTGTATCTGTTAAAAAAAAAGAAAAGGCGTATGTTTGACAAATAAAGATAGCGGCTGTCAAACGAATAAGTACTAGAACTTAACCAAGAATTATAAATGACCCCAAACTGAACAAAAACATACCTCCAAATTAAGTGGTCTTATGTGTGATATTTTTGAGTTGTGGTATCGTTAACTACAATTTAAAAATATGTAAGTAATAAATACCTTATTATTTAGAATATTTTAAAAATATTTTTTCAAGTCTATTGGGAACTGACATGGAGGCGTGGCTTAAAAAACATGTCGGAAAGTAGCTTACAATTTTGAATGTTTAACCCATGTGATAATAGGATAAGTCTTTAAAATGTTATTAAATATCACAGATATATTAGTTTGGACGGGTGAATCAGTTTGATGAGGTCGATTATTTTGTTTTATGGTCGATTCTATCGTTTTACGTCGTTCTAGTCGTCTTTGCAGCCGAGATTCTTGTTGAACAGTATTTTCTGCTCCAAACGACCTAGGTAAATGGCATGATGGAACCGCTGTTTTTTTTAATCTTCTTTTCGAATTATAATCTAAAAAAATCACGAATAACAAATTACTTTTTTTATTAATGTTTAATTACTTGCAAAGTAAAAAAATTATACTCTCAGTTTTTAATTTTTAAGTTAAACTTTAAAAACATACCAGGTAATATATAATCAGTTTTTTTGAAATGTAGCGAGCAAATTTTCATTCGAGGAGTAACTTTATTTATTTTCAATAACTTTTTCCACGCTTTAAATTTATCAACTTTTTCCAAATTACCAAAAAAATTTTCTAGTAACGCTGTACCATCACCAGCTTTCGGAAATTTATGGATAACCACGTTTAAATTTTTATTGGCTTTACTCTTACAATCTCTCACTGCACAACATACTCTATTTTTTGATTTATTACGTTCTGTAAAAACCACCTTCCATTTTTACTTTTATTTATTAATAATTTATTATAAACTATTTATTACTAATATAAACTGCATATATTTACAATGTATTTACTAGACAGTTGTAAACTATTAATAGTTTGTTTTTTTACCACCAGATTGCGTGCCTCGATTTGTCAGTTCCCAATTATAATAGTTCAAGCGGCGACCGTTAAAAGGGTGGTGAACCAGAATAACTACAAAAATAAACTTTATTACTTTTTGGATAGTAGACAAATAATAAACCAACGGTCTGGCGATCTGTAACTTGTCCAATTGTTTTTTTTTCTTTCCTATTTAATTTCAGATTTTCATAAGGAATAATATGCTTTATGAACTAAAAACTATATTACGTATTTTATAAAAAAATGGAATAGGTCCAATTGAATTTATATGGATTTGCATCAAAATAGTTGATTCGTTACACGACTTTTTTGCATTGCTGCCAACTTTTGTGAAACGTATCTAGGCCGTAAAGCGAGGTATGGATGAACTAAAGAGAAGAACTCACGCAAGAAACATAATTAAATTGTCATAAATAAGAATCCCATTACAAAATTTTTCTTAAGGTGGTGTTATTAAGCCGGTTTTATATTTTGATATTTTTATATGGCAAATAGATAGATATTTATAGGAATTTACTTATTGTATAATAAAAGTATACTTGTTTTTATTTTTTGATGGTCGCAATCTATACATGTAATTAAATGGAATTGGCCTGTCTGTGATCTTGAAATAAACGTTTTTTCTTAAACTCATTAGTTATTTCTACGTGACTAAAGCCCAAACACGCATTTTAGATTTTTTTGTCTGTCTGTCTGTTTGTCTGTTTGTTTATTTGTTTGTACCACTTAATATCCGAAACCGCTGAACCGATTGTGATCAGACTTTGTTGACTGATTGAGACCTTTTTAGAGAGTAATATGGACTTTATTTTATGCCAAAAATATTTTAAGTTTTTGCGTAAAAATGGAAAACAGTAGAAATTGGGGGTAAATAAACAAACTTATAATGAGTCATAAGTATGCAACGCGAACAAAGTCGTGAAAAATCGCTAGTATAAAATATGTTACACAAGTGCTATCCAAATAAATGAAAGAACTATTTAATAAATACACAATTATTGCTATGGCAACTCGAAACTTCCGCCACCTTATATTGCGCGCACCATACTCAACAAAATCATTCACTGAACTTAAAATGAAATAAACGTATTAGAAATTGAGGTTAAATACTACATATTTTAATTAAAGCTATAGATACAGAAAATTTTGTAATAAGTTGCAAAGAAAGATGTTTAAATTTTTATCACTAACTCGACAAATTTCATGAACCATTTTTAGCTTTAATTGAACTTACTAATTTATTACAGATACTTTCTTTTTTTTTAAAAATGTAGTAAAATTAAAATTTTAAAAGTGCTTCTAAAGCATAAGTAAAAAAAACATAAAATTAAAGACGTTCGAAGCAACGATTTTTCTCGACAAAACACCAAAAAACAAAGTTCAAACAATCAAGCAAACTTGAAAACGTTTCGTTAATTAACACAAAATAGAAAATAATTATAAAAAGATAAATGCCAAACTACATAACACCATTTATTACTGGAAAATCCTGATTTTATTGTAAGTTGTAGTAAAATATAATTTATTAAAAGACGTATTAACACTTACGGATTTGTAGTTTTCCGGTTTACAAGTACTGCATAAATAATTCAACGCTCAAAAACGCACAGAAAAACAATTGTTGACAGACTTAAATTATCATCTTCTTCTAAACTAATTAATTATTTAATTCGAAACACAAGACCTTTAAAAAAACGAATACGAAACTAATTTGGTGACAACGTTCCACTCTGGCGCCGACTCCCGGATACTTTTATAATATTCAAACATTTTTTGATTTGAATTTTGTGGAATTTCTGCAACCTTTGACTTTTTCGAATTTGAATATTTGGAATTTTTTTTCAAGAGTTTATTAAGGAAACAACATCATCTACGAGGGCGAAATAAATAGTAAGTTTTTCGCTAATATGTATTTCCTTCACCTTTGCTTTTAGCGCTCTGACAGTTTCCGGTATGAGCGGCAAGAAAAAAACGTAATTAAAAAATGTTTATTTATTACCTTTAAATACAATTAAAATCGGAAGTAAAATTAATTTTTTAAAATTTTTACAACCAGCCTTGTATAAATTTTTTCTCTTTAAAATGTCAACAAGGTTGTTCCTATAATCTTACCGGCTTCCTTCACCTTTTATGGAAAAACATTCTGTTGTATTCGTTTAACTTCGATGTCGTAATGTAAGATTTATTCCTGCTGGATTTTATAAATACATTGAATTATTTTGATTAGTAATTGCAAAAGCATTTCTTATAAAGTTATTGACATGTATTTTATTATATAATAAAAATTCCCCCAGATGCTAACAATCAATAATAACTCACATCGGAAATATTGTACGGAATTTCCTATACACCTGTTTTTGAATTTATCTAATACTTATTATGTTTGTTTTTATTATTATTTTATGCCGAAAACCAGAACAAGAAATTAACGTTTAATTTAAAATTTTTAACGAATAAAAATAACCCGGACGTGTGAACTTAATATAGTAATTTTATTTTATTTTTAGTACCTAGGTAATTAAAGAAAAATTCAATTTGAAAAGTACTTAAGTACATGCATATTTATTTGATAAAAAAATTAAGAATCATTATTTTGAGTATTGGATCAATTTTACATCCGACGCTCTTATAGGCATAAGGATTAGGGCAACAAAACGAGGAAGAAAAAAAAAGAAAATTAAGTAACCCTGGTAGTACTGGAACCTGTTGTACGTTGGTCCTTTTTTCACTTGTAATGTTTTTTAAATTGTTTATGTAACAACTTATTGATGAAATGAATTGCATCGTAATGAGGCAATAATAAGGTATTCATCATAAAATATTTGTAAGCATTACCAACCGTTCACTCAAATTGCTATAAGATTTAAAAATTAGTGGATCTATGGCCTAGGTACAACAGAAGTGATGTACCTTGGCTCTATTCACATTAAGCAAAATAAAACCCATTGTTCTATGAAAACTATATATTTATTTTTGGATTATAAGAACTACTAATGTTCTTCTTTGAGATGATACTAAAATTGTTTCAAAAATTAACAAAACTTCTCGTATACTAAAATTTCACATGCTTAAGGGGGGAAATAGGTTTAGACGACTCAAAAAATTAATTTTTTTTTAATTTCATAAATTGTTAGTAAAACTATTCAAGAATTTGTTCCCAAAGTTTCAAATCAAAATTTCAATTTGTTCTGAAGTTATGAGCGATTAAGTGAGCGTCCATCGTTAATTGGGAGAAATATGGTTAAAACTACTTTTTTTAGTGATTTTCAGGATTTTTTTTAACTAGCAAGAAATATATATAATTTATTATTTTTTCAAAGTATTATTTACGAAAATATGGAAGATATCAGTTGGCACCCATCGGAGGTCACCATCAGACGTACATTTTTGTGTACATTATGGAGGCCACACTTTTCATCCGAAATCGATAGAATTTCAAATTTACTTTAGGGACATGGCTTTCTTCTATGTGAAACTAAAATTTTCGAAAAAAATTGCTAATTGTATTTTTTAGAGATGTTTAAATAAACGTGCATTTTTTGCCAGTTTGTTAAACTTATTTGCAATACAGAAATATTTTAAACAATGATATGACTCCACATTTAGGTTCATATAGAATTTAATTATATAAAGAAACTATTTGTCAAGTTTTAAAATGATTGGTTGAAAACTTTTTGAGCTAGAGTATACACAAGTTCAAAAAATGTAGTTTTGAGAAAAACGCTGTTGAAGCGAAGACTATAGCACACCCAACTCCATTGCATTCTGATGTCCAGAAACAATTTCTGCCAATATATAAAGATTTATCAAAAGACGAGTTACTAGAGAGGTATTTAGGCGGCCACACAGAATGACAACGCAAGTTTCAACTACAATGTTTGGCGATAGACTCCAAAACACGTACATTGTGGTTTGAAAATAATCGAAGTCGCAGAATTTTTGACCAATTGCTTATTTCATGAAGAAAATTCAAGTATTTTATTGGTGATGAACGAGTTGAATATTGTACGTAGTTGGTAACCGCAGCGTCAGTTACGGACAAGAAATGGATAATAAACGTGTAAGTCGACAAAATCGACGCAGCGCCTAGGAGACTAAAGAAGCTCGGAAAGCTCAAAAAGAAGATTTGAAGCTCAGAACAAAGAATATGAAGAACAAGAGGATTGCCTATATGGTGCTGGAATCTGTGATTAACCAGTAAATAGTTTAAATAAATTTATTACTGCCTTGAATTTATTGTATCCGTTAATTTATTTTCAAACGCGTTTTTCTCGAAACTACATTTTTGGAATTTGTGTACACTCTAGCTCAAAAAGTTTTTTACCAATCATTTTGAAATTTGACACATAGTTTCTTTATATAACTGCGCTTTATGTGAACCTAAATGTGGAGTTATATCATTGTTAAAAAGATTTTGCATTGCAAAAAAGTCGTAAAAAATGGCAAAAAATGATACTTTTTTGTTTAAACACCTCTAAAAAATACAATTACCAATTTTTTTCGGAGAATTTAGGTTCCCACCAAGCGTCGCCATTATTGGGCGAGGTTTGGAGCAGGCCTTGGATGATAACAATTACTCAAGCCTTGGAAAACAAAAAAAACACAAAGTTGGCCCAAGCCTTGAGAAACAAAAACCAAGATTGGCTCAAGCCAACTTGGCTTATTGATGACTTCTCAAAGCTTTGTTTTAAAATATCAACCTATTGGACCAAGCTTCGGTCCCGGCTTGGCCCAGTGGTGACTTCCCAAGGCTCGGTTTTAAAATGTCAAACCATTAGACCAGGTCTTGGCCCAGACTTTGCCCATCGGTCAGTACTCAATGCTTGGCAAATGACAACTGGCCCAAAATTCGGCCAATTGTCAGTATGGGCAATTCCTACCTGGGAAGTACCAAAAGAAGAAGAATTTGAAACGTCAAGGAAGGCCAACGGTAAATACATACACTTACGATCGAATATCAATTGAAACCAAATGTGGGTGAATAGTGGATCAATCAATATAATTCACGTATAATAAAATCTAAACATTTTACAATCCGATTGTCATTAGTCAGTGAGACATTAAAAACCCAAACAAATAGGTACACGAAAATCGCAAGTTAAACATCAAATTTCTGACAAGGTTAACTGTCTTGTAATATTCAAGGATAATTATTTTACTGCAATTATTCAAGTACCTGACATGTTATTGTGTTTTTTTTTATTTTAATCAGATACAGTCGAGCACAATGCTGTCCAAATCTTATGTTATTGCTCTCCTCTTAAAAAAATAATATTGACACTACCACCCTCCCCCACATATATTTCTCGATTTACATTATTAATAGGTTCCGAAAAACTGTGTACATAGACAACAGAGCAAAATATTCAAAAATTGGTCAGTTATTTTTTTAAAATCAGTTCATTTTTTACGTAAATTTAGTGTATTCTTTTATTAAAAAAATACGTATCTATGATATAAAAATCGACATCTAATTTATAAGAATGTACTAATGAAAGTCTTTTTAGAAAATAACCGATAATTTTAAATTGCCCGCCAACGGAGATATTTAGTGATATGCGGTTGGCAGCACTACCTTGTGCATAGCCTTCTTTATAACCACATGTTTTTCGATTGTTGATATCTATTTTAGTTTTCGTGATATTGTTATTTGAGTGGATGCTCCAAATTTTTGTTGTTATGGGTGCATGTGCATGGATGTACAAAAACATACAAAACCGATTCATCCAGTGATTCTTTAATATCAGATCATCCAGCCCTGAAGATGCGAACTGAAATATTTGCATACGTGGCATTATGCTACTTAAAGACCCGGCATCCATTCCGAAGCCTCAACTCGTGTTGGTAATCGTGTTAGTGACGCTGTTAAGTTTAGTGAAAATTCTAGTGTTAGTGACAGTGATAATATCAGCTCCAAAGAGTCGAACATCGTTTCTGGCAAGTGTTTTAATTTTAATCTATTCAATATGGTTTTCACAACACTATTAATTTTCAATTTAACAATTTTTATTTATTAACTAAGTAGAACTATTTTATTACCACTACTATCTCTTATACACTACTCTTTTATAACATTGCAGTTGCTAATGTTGTTGCTCACCATTTCCTTTAAGGAAAATGGCATTACATATTGCAAATCGACACTTAACTTGCAATTAGAAGACGGCAGTTTACCCCGCAATACATACCAGGTGTGCAACCTTAAAACGGCTGTTTTTTTATTTAGCAAAACAGAATAATTAACGCAGAAAAGTGAAAAATATTTTATTCGAAGTAATTGCCCTCGCTTGCTATACATTTTTCCCATCTTTGAGGAAGATTGTGGATTCCATCCCAAAAGAATTTATCCCCTTTGGATAAGAACCACCCATCGAGCCATTTTTTAACATCTTCATAAGAATTGAAGTGCTGCTCAGCAAGTGCGTGTCCCATCGACGCAAACAAATGGTAATCTGAAGGGGCCAGATCAGGAGAGTAGGACGGGTGGGGTAGCAACTCCCAGCCAAGTGCATCCAATGTATCCCGGACCAATCTTGCTGTGTGTGATGGTGCGTTGTCGTGCTGGAAAAAGATACCCTCATGCCGATCCGCGTGTTCGGGTCTTTTTTTGCACATTTCACGATCCAATTCGCTGATTTGTTGTTGGTAGCATAGAGTATTGATCGTTTCACCAGGTTTCAACAGTTCGTAGTAAACCACTCCCTTCTGGTCCCACCAAACACACAGCATTGTCTTTTTTCCGAATCGATTTGGCCTAGCAGACGATGTTGAGGGTTTTCCGGGGTCCACCCACGATTTTTTGCGCTTAGGGTTTTCAAAAAAGATCCATTTTTCATCGCCAGTGACGATTCGATGCAAAAATGATTTTTTGTTGTGCCGATCAAGCAAGATTTCGCACGCGGTCTGGCGTCGTTCCATCTGTCGATCGTTCAATTGATGTGGACCCACTTCCCGATCTTTTGGATCTTTCCCATAGCAAAAGGCGTTTCGAAATTGCTTGGTGGCTAACATTCAACTTTGCGGCAAGTTGTTTCTGCGATTGGGTATCGTCTTCGTCCAATAAACCTTGCAATTCGGTGTCCTCAAAACTTTTGGTCGATTTTCGCGCTTCTTGTCGGTGACGTTAAAATTCCGTCTCTGAATTGCCGAAACCACGCTCTGCACCGAGTTTCACTAAGAGCACTGTCGCCATAGACCTCCACAAGAATTCTATGCGCTTCGGCGGCATATTTCTTCCAATTGAAGAGGAATAGCAGTGCTCCCCGCAAATACTCTTTATCTGGCACAAAATTCGACATGTTTATCGTGATCAAAGGACACGTTATTGTTCGAAATTGCTGACTTTGTCTTTTGTTTACTAATGGCAAAGATTCAAGCAATGAGAAAAAATGGCAGGCAAGGTTGGCTGATGCCTAATGCGCGCGTACTGCCATCTATTAGAAAACGGCCGTTTTAAGGTTGCACACCTGGTATAATGATATAAATAAAATTATAGCTAACTTTGTAGATGTGCGCGCATTGTGCAAAAACTACTGGGTGGATTTTAATAAAATTTTATTAGTTTTATTCCTTGGACACTTGGTCTTTATCTACAATAAAAATTATCAGGATATTCTTATTTGATATCAAGTTATTAAAGTTTTCATGCACGTACTATGGTTAAGCCACGTGGTGCGCATGCGCGGAATGCAAAGAAAGTTTCTACTTTTGCAAATAAAATACACTGTTAATAACGCGCGGACAAAGTCACCGGCATCACCTTCTATTAACATATTTTTACGTTTTTGCTTCTGCCGGAGGGGCAAAAATCGCACAATTTTCAACTTTCTCCTTTACGATTAGTCGTTATTTAAAACTGACTCGTTTAAAAAATACGATGGACGCCACTTAAATCTGATAAACAATAACATACAATAATCAACAACATATACATATTTTTATAACTAAAGTCCAATAAACCTCTTCAATACAAATCATAAAAAATCTAGTAGCTTTCATAGAAATAGGTATAACTAATGGTTAGATTTCAAAAACGAAAAATCAACTTCGCAGGCATTGTTGTTTAACAATAAATTAAAACATCGTTGTTTTTTTTTGTAACAACAAATCATGGGTATTCATATTTAACCAAATATACATAAAAATAATAATTTAACAATTATTTTACTACAAGGCGCGTCATAATTGACGTTTGTCGGATGAATTTAATTATTACATAATTTATAGTAAACACGAGTTTCTTGTGCTAAGAATTACTCAACTTCGAATGCACAAATTTCGTAACGATTTTAAACGGATCGGCCACAAACTGTTAAGTGCAACCAAGGACAAGGACCAGACAACTTAAAAACACATCGTTGTCTGTTGTTGCTATTACGTGCAAATTGAAATCCAAATAGTTTTATGGGTACTTAGTCCTATGAATATTTATTTAATTTTAATGGATTTGTTTTGCTTAAAATTAATAGAATTTTAGCAATATTAGCTGCTAGCCTTGATATTGACATTGATATAATAGATACGAAGCTTGCTACCAGTGTTGACAAAATGTTAAATCAAAAACTTAATAAAACAGCCATAAAATTCTTTAATTAAGCCGATTTATTACGTAGATTGCGATCTCTACGAGAAACTAGAATTAACTCGTAAAACATTTCATTTTTTTGAAGTTATACTTCTTTAGGCGCTTTGAGAGTAAAATTTGAGCAGGCAACGGAAGTTGCGCGCGCTTTGCCAACGAAAGTGCCACAATATGAAGTGAGTCGTCTACGAAAGCAAATTAATTATTGTGAATCGTGCTTAAAACCGAGTGTGCGCATTCGAGCTCAAAGTGGCACATTCCGATCTCGGGAAAATGAAGCGCGCCGCTCCGCGTCGCGCTTCATTTGCTTCCCTCGCTCGGAAATGTGCCACTTTTCGCTCAAATGCGCACATCATCGTATTTTATGAATTTGTTTAAATTACTTTTTCGAATTAAAAAGAAAATAGTAATGTGTTCATATAAAACGCCAAATGTCTACATTTTTTCCAAATTAAATTGCACAGCGTTGTAATTTTTCAATAAAATTATTTAGAAACTAAATTAATTATTGTGAATCGTGCTTAAAACCGAGTGTGCGCATTCGAGCTCAAAGTGGCACATTCCGATCTCGGGAAAATGAAGCGCGCCGCTCCGCGTCGCGCTTCATTTGCTTCCCTCGCTCGGAAATGTGCCACTTTTCGCTCGAATGCGCACATCATCGTATTTTATGAATTTGTTTAAATTACTTTTTCGAATTAAAAAGAAAATAGTAATGTGTTCATATAAAACGCCAAATGTCTACATTTTTTCCAAATTAAATTCCACAGCGTTGTAATTTTTCAATAAAGTTATTTGGAAACTAAATTAATTATTGTGAATCGTGCTTAAAACCGAGTGTGCGATTCGAGCTCAAAGTGGCACATTCCGATCTGGAAATGAAGCGCCCCGCCCGCGTCGCGCTTCATTTGCTTCCTCGCTCGGAAATGTGCCACTTTTCGCTCGAATGCTTACATCTTTGTATTTATTGAATTTATTTCCATTAATTTATAGATTTAAAAAGAAATTAAACAACGTATGTGCACATTCATTCGAAAGGTGCACATTTTCCCGAGACCAAAATCTACAATAAACAAGAATTCGCTTTTACACGGTTTACAAAAATATAATTCCAAAAATTTTTTTAAGAATGAAAATTATTTAAAATACACATTTTTGCTAAGTATTGTGTGTACTTTTTGTTAGTACAAAGATTGAACGCACAGGTTTATTGCGTATAAACTAATAAGCAGAAAGGAGTCGGTGTACAACAATAAAGTTGAGTAAAACTAAAACAAGAACTTCATATACAAGTAACGCTCACAAAAACACGTGGTGATACACACACTACTACAATTCACTCTATTGTTGTCGCCTTTTGCGTATTCTAGGCGGGCTCAACAATTCACTCCGTCGTACCGGCTGCGGTGCCTGTTGGCCAGTAGCTTCAACACCTCCCCTCGGGACGACTGCTGGTTACTTCTTGTAACCCCATCAACGTGATGAATTCCTGATGTTTCGGTCCATGAAGACCTTTGGTCAGAATGTCGGCAATCATTCTGTTCGTAGAAATATGCTTGAATGTGACGGTGCCAACTTTTACTTTGTCCCGTAGAAAATGATACCTCATATCAATGTGCTTACTTCGATTGTGGAACACTGGGTTCTCAGAAAGTTTTAAGGCTCCCTGATTGTCGTTATATATCAATAACGGCCCTTGAACCACACCTATTTCAAGCATGAGGTTTCGGAGAAATATGGCTTCTTTAGTTGCTTCAGCCATACCCATGTACTCGGCTTCGTTTGTCGATAATGCCACCGAACGCTGCTTTTTTGATTCCCAGGATATCGGAGAATTTGCCCACAAAAAACAATAACCGGTGTATGATTTTCTATCCGTTTTGTCGCTGCCCCAATCGGCATCTACGAAACCTTTTACATCCGATTTGTTTGGCTTGTAGCATAAACCAAGGTTGGCTGTACCTTTTAAGTATCGTAGTACTCTTTTTGCCGCTAGCCAATGTTCCTTTTGATAGCAGTGGCTAAACTGCCCTAAGTAGCTGACAGTGTGACAGATATCGGGTCTCGTTGATGTGGACAGGTAAGTCAACGCACCAACCAATTCACGAAATGGGTATTTCGTTACTTCACCTGCTAAAGTGTCTTGCCCTTTCGATAGCTTTATACCCGGGTCGAGTGGAGTCATTACGGGGTTGCAATCTAGCATGTTAAAACGTTTCAGTAGTTCTGTCACAAACCCTTGTTGATTCAGTCTTATTTGGTTGCCTTCTCTGGTGAACTCGATTCCCAGACAATGTTTGGCTTCGCCCAAATCCTTGACTTCAAATTCCGTTTTTAACATCTGTAGTAAATGCAATGCGGTTTCGTCATTTTTTGACACGACAAGGATGTCGTCCACGTAAATAATTATGTACGCTGAGATTTCCTCCCCTCGTTTTAGTAGGTAAAGGCATGGATCTGCACACGTGGGTTCAGCTCCAATATTTTGTAATGCGGTATTTAGTTTTTCATACCATTGTCTTCCGGCCTGTTTGAGACCGTATAAACCTCTTTTTAGAAGACAGACGCAGTCATTTTTCTTAAGTTTTAAAAGCATGTCTGCGGCTTGTTGACTTAGGTTAGTCTTTTCTTCTACTATGTTTTGAAGTAGTTCGGCTGCATTTTTCGGAGCTTCCATGAAAATTTCTTCTTGCAAGTTGCCGTTTAAATATGCCGTTGAAACGTCAAATTGGCGTATTTTCATGTTTCTTTGCGCAGCTAATGCCACGACTGCTCTTATGGTGCCAATTCTGGCGACTGGTGCAAAAGTTTCGTTGAAATGTACCCCTGGTGTTTGGCAGAAACCTTGTGCAACTAGTCGGGCCTTCCTTCTTTCAATCGTTCCATCAGGTTTGATTTTTTCTCGTAGAATCATTCGGCTTCCAACGATTAATTTGTTTTTTGGTCTGTTTACCAATTTCCAGGTGTTGTACTTCAGAATTGATTTCATCTCGTTCATCATAGCCTCATTCCATTGGGTTGCTTCTGAAGATGACATTGCAGCTTTCATTGGGACTTCCGCTAAGTGGCAGTATTCGGTATTCGCTAAGTTTACTTCTTCTTTTGGAATTTCGTTATAAACTTTTTTTGGTCGGCCTGGGTTGCCTGTTCGTAGTATTTTTGGTCTACCTGGGCCTCTTTCGAGTACTGGTTGTTCTGGGTTTGAAGGTTCCTCTTCTGTTGCTTCTCGTTCTTCAGTAGTCTCTTCGCTTCTTGGAATGTTCGGACGCGTTTGATTTTCTTCGAGAATTATTTCAATCAGTTCACTTTCGTTTCCAGTTAAGGATTCATCGATGACTTTCCATGGAATTCTGTTTTTGTCTTTCACGAATTTTACGTCTCGGGAAATTTCTAACTTCTTTTCCTCTATGAGCCAAATTCGAAAACCTTTCTGTTCTTCAGGATAGCCAAGGAAGATTCCCCGTCTTCCACGAACGTCTAGTTTGCCTCTCGTCGAGTTTCGATTTAGACAGTAGACTTGGGATCCGAATTCTTGTAAATCGTTAATGTTTGGAATTTTTCCGCACCATAATTCAAGTGGAGTTTTTCCATTTAGACTTCTGGATGGACATCGATTTCTGATATAACACGCTGCATTTACCGCTTCCGCCCAAAAGGTTGTCGGGAGTCCGGATTGCATCAGTAAACATCTAGCTGGTTCCAAAAGTGTTCGGTTTGTTCGCTCGGAGACGCCATTTTGTTCTGGATTGTTTGCGATTGTCAGCCTCCTTGCGATACCTTTCATCGTTAGATAATCATCGAACGATTTGTTTACGTATTCCGTACCGTTATCGGACTGTATATGCTTCACGCGTTTTCCAGTTTGATTTTCAACGTTATTCACAAATTCAATAAATTTCGAAAGCACTTGGTCCTTTGAATGTATAAATTTCACTTGCCGCCATCCCGAGTAATCGTCGGTAAACGTTACAAAGTATTTCATTTTGCCTTTAGATTGCGTTCGCATAGGGCCGCAAACGTCTGAATGAATAATTTCTAAAAGCTTCGTTGACCTTTCGGGAGTTTTCGGAAAGTGTAACCGTGTCATTTTCCCTTGCAGGCACACGTCGCACTCAAAGTCTTCAAATTTTACTTTAGATGCGTGAATATTTTCGCTCGTTAAAGCATCTTTCAAACTGCGCAAGTTTAAATGCCCCATTATCCGATGGTATTTACGAAAACTGTTATTTGTTTTTATTAAATTCGCAACGTCATTTAGCTTTTCGTTGCTTTCGGAGACTACATACAGGTCATCCACACGTTTTGCAATGAGTACAACTTCATCTTCGTGGTTCGAAATTATTGCCTCGTTGCGCGTAAATAACACAGTGTTTCCTTTATCGGTTATTTTACTCACGGATATTAGATTAGTATGAAGCGCAGGCGCATGTAGTACATTTGTTAGAGTTAAGTTTGTTACATTCTTACCGTTCTCAGCTTCAAACTCGATCTTACCGATTCCCGATATTTGAATCGTGTCTCCATTCGCCAAATTTAGCTTTCCGATTCGTTTTTTGTTAACGTCATTAAAACGTTTAATGTCGCTACACAAATGTGAAGTCGCACCACTGTCAAGACACCATTTTTCACTCACATTTTCACTTGTCTGAAAACATGTGTTGGATGTTTCGACTTTTTCTTTGTTCGGGCAATTCTTGGACATGTGGCCCACTTGCCTGCATCTGTGGCACTTGAATTTAAATTCTCTTCTGGGTTCAGAATGCTTGGGTTTTTCACATTGCTTCCTGTGCGGCTGTTTCTTGGGTCCTTTGATCCACAAGGCCCCTTGAGCTGCACTGCTTTGTTCCCCTTTTCTGGAATCACTTTCTTCCATTATTTTCACACGTAGAATTTCAGGAGATGGTAACTCGTCCCGTGATTCGATGGCACACCGAAAATTTTCGTATTTTTCAGGTAGACTGTGTAGGAGTAAGATTGCTAATAAATCACAGTTGATCTCTACGTCCATATTGTCTAGCTTATCTACAGCGTCGAAAAATCGGTCCAAATGTTCACGTATGTCGTCACCATCCACCATCTTGTGTTGCGTTAATTGCTTTAATAGAGTTGCTTTTCGTGCCGGTCCTCTTGATCGATAAATATTTTCAAGCTTCGTCCATACTTCTTTTGATGTTTCACACCCTTTTATTTGCTTAAGTTCGTTCGGGCTTATCAACAGTATGATATCAGACTTCGCCTTCTTATCGTTCTTCAACCATTCAGCAATGGCCTCCGTGTTTTCGACCGTTCGCCCCGGTTTGACCACATCGCCACTAATGTAGCCAAAAGCATCGTTTTTTATAAGTAGCGCTTCCACTTGTACACGCCACGTGTCGTAATTGTCTTTGTTCAAAGGTTCAATTCGATAGAAGGAACTCATTTTTCTGTTTTTTTTTTTTTATTTTAAAAACTTTAAAAAAATGTATTACTTGTCTTTAATTACACGTGCACTACACTCACACTTCTAAGCACGCTTTTTGTTAAGACTTCACAAAATGGCTTCCACTTATGTGTGTGCGATTATTTTTGCTTACAGTTGATCTGGGCCCATAACCTGTTAGTACAAAGATTGAACGCACAGGTTTATTGCGTATAAACTAATAAGCAGAAAGGAGTCGGTGTACAACAATAAAGTTGAGTAAAACTAAAACAAGAACTTCATATACAAGTAACGCTCACAAAAACACGTGGTGATACACACACTACTACAATTCACTCTATTGTTGTCGCCTTTTGCGTATTCTAGGCGGGCTCAACAATTCACTCCGTCGTACCGGCTGCGGTGCCTGTTGGCCAGTAGCTTCAACACTTTTACTTATTTTTAAAAATATTTCGTTGGATGACACTGATATAGCAAAACAAAGAAAAGTTTTTATTTTCATACATACAAAAAGTAAATCATTTAATATACTTTTAAAAATCGTTTTCTTTAGAAAACTGTATATTGGAAAAAAGTAAAATGTGAATAATTTATTGTAAAGTTTGTTTCAATGTAAAACAAAAGTAGATAATTCATATACATTCTTATGAATTAGATATAGGGTAAATGAAGGAGAGATGCAGCATATTTCCAAAAAATTTATAACTTTGGCTATATTTCATTTAATGAAATAATATTTTAACAGATTTTAATTATTATATAATACTTTTATAGAAATACAAAACTAAATAATAATTCCATTTAGAAATACTATTAAAAATAAAAACAAAAAAAGTTAATAATGCGGCGTCTCTCCCTCATGCTTGGTAGAAACGCCGCATTATAAAGGGATAGATGCCGCACATATAATTTTTGTGATTTCGAATTTTTTTCTCGTAGTTTAGCTTTTGGACATATATTACCTAATCCAATTTTTTTTTCTTATTCTGGATATTCTGTTTAGTAGTTAACACACTTCCGGCCTGCTTTTTTGGCCTATATAATGGTATTTGATTCGCCAACTTGAATTTTTAGAATGGCTACCAGTAAGTCTTCTTCAAACCAATGTATCCTTTTTGGAGGTGTTGCTTTTCGTAAATACTTTTGCGACATAGTGTAAAAAAAGATTTAATTGTATTTTTGTTCATAAGTGTACTAATCATAGTAACAATAAACACATAAGCTATATTAAATGATGCGGCATCTCTCCCAAATCATACTGCGGCAACTGTCCTAGACGCATAAACACAAAAAGTAAAAATAGATTAAAGTAGTTATTATCTTATTTAAAAACGTATTGTTATCGAGATAATATACCTAAATGTTATAAATAACCTACATAAGCATTTCTATCAATGTAAATATAAACATGCATAAAATTATAACATGGTCGTACATACCTACCTTTGTAATAACTTAAACCAAAATAACGAGATCACTTCTTTAACACACAAACACCTTCAAGGCAACAAATAATAATCGAATACATAGTATCAAAAAAAATCTATTATTTTTACTGGATAATATCCCCTATGCGGCGTCTATCCAACCGCGGCGACTCTCTCGCATTGACCCTAGCACGTGGTTATATGTATTTTAATTTAGTTTCGCCAAAGAAGTATAACTTCTAACGCCCGTACATAAGTACACTCACCGGTTTTTTTTAATATGCAAACACCATGTGTGGAAACGCAAAATAAATAAAAAGTAATCTTCTCGTTTCAGAGTCAAGAGCGACTTGATTTGTAAATAATTAAGTGCATTTTTTGAATGTTTGTTTAAAAAGGTTAATTTTAATAATTTAACGATAATGTAGCATTTTAAGTATTTTATTTTTTTATTCTGAACAGAACACGTTTTTTGCAAAAATTAAAAAAAAATGATCGTAGAAGAAAAAATACTTTGCAAAACAGAAATAATAACATTATTAGAATCTAACAAGGGCGTTTCCACAAAATATTATTTGCCGCCTTTTCTTATTTCTTCTTCTTCTTTCAGCTTTTACTCTTTTGGTTTGCTGGTTTTTGTTTCCATTTTTTTATTTAAATATTTAAAAACAATATTTATTGATGTAAATATGTTTTGATAATCTTATCAAACAGTCATTTCAAGATTATATATTTTATTGCTTCCTTTTGCAAAGAAATAGTCAAAACTCCCTTGAAAACTACTTTTTCAGAACCTATGGCCAAACGTCAATGTCGATCGATTCTACAATCGATCGACATTGAATTTATGTATGCAGATATACCATTTTGCTTATTTCTAAATAAAGCTCCCATATGAAGGATATCAGGGTAAAAAAAAGGAACAAAAAGTAATCATAAAAAAAAGTTGATTGTCAATTATCTAATTTTTACACAGGTCAACAGTGATTTTGCTGTTTGAAAACTAACAGCTGTTTCAGGTATTTTTGGGTTTTCTTATTATCAGATTTTTTACAAATCGATTTTCTCCCTAATTGTTTAATTACTGCAATTTTGGTATTTTTACTATCACCACACTACCGCAGTCAATTTCTAGGTGCATTTGTTAAACCGAAACAATGGAGGTGTACTTATAAGGCGACAGTTTAAATTCTAAATCATATTTTGATGCTATTTGAAAAGTATTATTTAAATGAATTATTTATAACTTTTAGAAATATTTGAGTTCGTTCTTCTTATCTAGTCTCCACAACCATATATTCACATAGCCTCAAAAGCTTTCTTGCCTTTTCGGAAATTAAAAAACACAATATGGCAAAACTCCTCCTCTAGTACCTGAGCCTTGTCGTGGCGAGGAGGCTTGCGTGCCCCGATGAACCCAGCGGCATGTACTCGTTAGGGCTGAATGGCCAAGGGCCCTAAAAAGCCCTTCGTGCCGACTAGCCCGTTTCGGACCAAGGCCTAAAAACCTTCGTGTCCGATGGAGCGTTAAGATGGCAATGGGGGAGAAGCCAGACAAAGACAGGTACCCACGTGTTTGTGCCGTGCGTGGAGACCCGTAATTGCAGGATGAAGGGATCCTGGTGGCTGAGTCAAACCCAGGCTGCGGCCTGGTGCTCTGGCAACACGTCACTTTGGCCCGGATTTCTGCACAAACGGGAGGTCAGGACTAGTCCACCCTGATCAATCGGCTGCGTCGTCCCGTCAGAGGGCCGACAGGACGAGCCTTCGGCAGCGGTGGGGTGGGCAGTGTTTAGGTTGGCCATCTAGTCACCTGGGCACTCGTGCACAACCCGCTGTTTCGGAGGCTATATTCTTCTGGTAGCCTTGGCGTAGCAATGCTACGTCCCCTAGTTGGACTCCGTGGTGGGTGAGGAGCCAGGAGAACGAAGCACTAACAAAACCAGCATGGAAAACACACAACCAACCCCAACTCCCTATGGCGACGGCTGCGTCTTCCAAAGATACACCGTCTGCCTCAAACAAAGCTGAGCAGCCCCAAGGCTCTCAGCAAACACCAGCGCTTGATACTCTTCCCAAAAGGAAGAGAAGGTCAGGCGCTGAGGCCAAACGTCGAAGGAGAGAGAGGGAGAGCATGGCTGCGCAAGCAACCACCTCCCAGACCTCAGGTGTGTTGCCCCTGTTGAGGCAAGCCCCTTCCGTGCCTTCGGGCTCGGGTGTGGCACCTATTCGGGGCGTGACCACCAATCCAAAGACCAAGGCCACACAAAAGCCAAAACAACAGGCAGCGCTACCTGGACCTTCGGGCTCAGGAAAGCGACCTGTTAAAGGCTTTAAAAAGCGAGCCAGATCCGACGGCTCGCAGCCTTCTCCTGGGGCACCTCCCAAGAGAAGAGCTGCATCAGCCGTGACTGGATCTCGGCCAGTTTTTATAAGCTACAGAGAGGCTGCGCAATCGCACCTCAAAGTAGCTGTCATCAACACAGGTAACGCCTTGGGTAAGCTAACAGCTGACCAAGCCACCTGTGTTGAAAATACACTGACAGACCTCCTCGACAAAACCATCGAGGAAGCGCTGTCAAAAAACATAACAGCCCCTACCTTCGAGAGGCTAAAATACGCAGGGCAGATTCTAAGAATCACCTGCAAAGACAACGACTCGTTGGAGTGGCTAAAGAGGAAAGTGGAGGGGGAACCCGCACTATGGACTGAGGTCGGTATCGGCCTACGCATAGTCGGGGAAAACGACCTTCCACGACTTCGCAAGGCCACCCTCTGGATTCCAGGAGCACCGGAACCAGAGGAACAAGTCGAAAAAAGACTGACAGCACAAAATCGAGCAGTAGCAATCGATAAATGGCCCATCTTCCTAAACACCACGAAGGAAGAACCCATAGGGCGTCTCCTAGTTTTTGGAGTACCTGATGGGGACGTGGCCATTATTCAACAAAGTGGAGGCAAGTTGAACTATAAGTTCAACTGCCTACCACTAAAAATACAAAAAGTAGAGGAAGAGGCCAATGTTGTTGGGACGACCGAGGAACATAGGGCCGGAGGGAGCGGCGCACCTTTATTGGTGGCTGCACCTTCGCCCATGGAAACCTCTGTGTCGGTGAACACCACAGAGGCCTCTTCCAAAACTAAATTACAAAACCACACGGCAATAACACCATACGCCATGGGTTTAAAAATCATTCAAGCAAACCTTCACCACTGCCGTGCTGCAGTGGCCACTTTAAAGCTCCACCTTGCAAAGGGGGGGGCTGATATTGCTCTAATTCAGGAACCATGGGTCATACAATCTAAGATTGTAGGGCTTTCCAACCTACATGGCAACATCTTTACATACAGCCATAACTCAAAACCTAGGTCATGTATTTACATACCCAGGACCATCCAAGCAAACCTATTAACGCAGTTCAGCGACAGCGATCTCACCGTTGTCAGCTTGAACTGCGATTTAGGTAGAGGCAAAACTGACGTAATTTTAGCGTCACTTTATCTCCCAATTGACGCCCCGGGTGGACCGATCTCACAGTCCCTCGCAAATTTGGTGCGTCATTGTGAAGCAAACAACAAG
Organism: Sinopyrophorus schimmeli; assembly: GCA_036325965.1. Classification (NCBI taxonomy): domain Eukaryota; kingdom Metazoa; phylum Arthropoda; class Insecta; order Coleoptera; family Elateridae; genus Sinopyrophorus; species Sinopyrophorus schimmeli. Next base: position 2,084,920 of record JARFIZ010000089.1, on the reverse strand, counting down.
CAACTCATCATTGGTTGTGACTCAAACGCTCATCACCTAATGTGGGGCAGCAGAGTCAACAATGATAGAGGTAAGCTATTATTTGATTTTATCACTACCACTAACTTAGAAATAATCAATCGCGGGTGCGAACCTACTTTTGTAACCTCGCGTTGCCAAACTGTGATAGATATCACTCTGGCTACCCTGATTATTTCAAGTGACATTAAGGAATGGCATGTGTCAAAAGACCTATCAATGTCAGACCATAAATGGATAGTATTTACACTAAAGGCCATAGATGTAGGGCGGGTTCAGTATCGCAATCCAAGGAAAACAGACAGATTGCTCTTTCAAGAGCATCTATCGTTGGAACTGGATAGCGTGCAGAATGTTCTGACCACATCCGAAAACTTTAATAATACAACAGAGATTGAGACTTATGCGAACGCATTAGGCACATCTCTTTGAAAGCATACGAAAACAGTTGTCCCATACTTACGCTCAAATCGAGCTCTCACTCGGCTTCCTGGTGGAGTGGCGACTTGGAGCGTAAGAGGAAAGCCTTACGGCGACTGTTTAACAAAGCAAAAAACTCAAAACTAAATGAGGACTGGGAAGCCTACAGACTACACCAGTCTGAATATAAAAGCCATTCGCCAAAACCAAAGGAAGGCATGGCGAAATTTCTGCAGCAGCATCGAATCTACAACTGTTGCTGCAAAGTTAAAAAGGTTCTATCTAAGGATCCTAACCAACAACCGATTAGTCTCCAGAAAGGGATGGTACATTTACCAACAACCTCGCGGAGACTACGGCAGAACTAATAAAAGAACACTTCCCAGAAAGCAAAATTGTACCTGAGTACGAGTGGCCTGAACATTCAGAGCTACACCCTGCTCAGGCGGACTGGGAAATATCTAAACAAATTATCACTAGCACCAAATTAACATGGGCTATAAAAACTTTTCTCCCATACAAGTCACCAGGGTTAGATGGAGTGTTCCCAGCTCTACTCCAGTGGAGTCTGGATAGTATACTCCACCACCTGGTAAAGCTCCTCAGGGCATGTATCGTTTTCGTTATATCCCTTTGGAATGGAGAAAAGTAAAAGTGGTATTTATACCCAAACCAGCTAGAAGTGATTACACTCTAGCAAAATCTTATAGACCGATCAGCCTGACCTCTTTCTTTCTTAAAACGGCAGAAAGGTTATGCGATCGTGAAATTAGGTGCAATGTACTGGGCAACCAACCATTGCATCCAAATCAACATGCATATACCTCAGGAGATCAACCGAAACGGCGCTGCACAAAGTTGTAGAACGGATCGAGAGATCGATGAGTTCAAATGAATTCACCCTGGGGCATTTATCGATATTGAAGGGCCTTTGATAAGGCTACCTATGAAAGTTTAGGTATGGCATTGCTGGAACATGGTATTTCACCAACAATTGTTGGCTGGATAACTAATGTACTGAAATGGCGTATAATTCAAGTGAATGTCGGAAATGATAACACTAAAGCAATGGTCACTAGAGGCTGCCCGCAAGGAGGAGTATTATCGCCCCTCTTGTGGAATTTACTTATTGACAGCCTTCTAAAACGCCTAAATAACGAAGGTCATTACACCATAGCATATGCAGACGATATCACTATTCTGCTTAATGGAAAATTTGAAGGCACACTCTGCGAAATAATGCAGAGAGCTCTCAAAATAATTGAAAACTGGTGCTCAGAACACTCCCTTTCTGTTAACCCAGAGAAAACGGAGTTGATTCTTTTCACTAGAAAACGCAAACTTAGACAAATCATCTTGCCTAGTATAAAAGGAACACCTCTTAAGCTGACAAGTACGGTGAAGTATCTGGGAGTTATACTTGACCAAAAACTTAATTGGAGGTGCCACGTAGAAAATAAAATCGAAAAAGCATGTTCGGCTTTCTGGCAGTGCCGCAGGGCAGTGGGCAGGTCCTGGGGAATCTCCCCTAAGATCGCCCTATGGATCTACACGGCAATTGTCAGACCCATGCTAGCACACGGTGTAATTGTGTGGTGGCCCAGAACCATACAAAACCACCATAGCAAAGCTAACCCGTGTTCAAAGACTTGCTTGTCTCATGATTACGGGGCGATGAGAACAACGCCTACTGCGGCCATGGAGACACTGCTGTGCCTTCCTCCCTTAGATTTATATCTGAGGGAGCAGGCCCTCAGAGTGGCTCTAAGACTTCGCAGTTCAGGCCTATGGAATATTAAATACCCTTACGTAGGACACTCCAGGGTGGTAGAGGATGGTATTAAAATCCTCCTCTACTAGCATCCCCATGGAAAGTATTCCTCCTACATACATCTTTGACAGGAAATACAAAATCCTGTTAAACACAGATATCGACCTCGATAAACCAAATATTTCCATCTACACCGATGGATCAAAAAAACATGCTGGTTCAGGAACGGGCATATACAGTCCAGAACTAAACCTCAGCATACACCTATCACTGGGCAGGTATCCCACCGTATTCCAAACGGAATTAATGGGCATCCTTGAAAGTTCCAGAAAATTACTGCAAAACAACACCTGCAATAAAACAATACACATTCTAACGGACAGCAGAGCGGTGCTTGCAGCTCTAAGGAGCTGCAGAGTAACCTCTGGGCTGATGCTTGAATGCATCAAAGTCCTGAATGAGGTATGTACCCACAACGACCTAACACTCTGTTGGGTCAAAGCCCACAAAGGAATTGAAGGAATGAGCTGGCCGACAAAATGGCAAGGTTGGGATCATCAGGAAACCCGTACGGACCTGAACCCATCTTGCCACTGTCGGCCAGTACCCTTGACAAGATCCTAAAACAACTAACAAGCGAAAATCACTCCAAAAGATGGACTAAATGTAACAGCTGTAAATTTGCAAAACGGCTATAAAAGCGCCTTCTAGGAAAAACGCAAATTATTATCTGGGGTTGTCCCGTGATTCTTTGAGACTCATAATAAGCGCTCTCACGGGACACTGCAGACTAAATAAACACCTCTACAACATGGGAGTCAGCGAGAATCCCAAATGTAGAGGATGCAAAAATGAGGACGAGACCATGGAACACATACTTTGTCACTGCCCTGCAATCGTCCAAATAAGAAGATCCATGTTGGGGGAATGCTGGCCCAACATGGCCAGCATACGTGACCTCTCGCCCTCAGTCATCCTGCAGTTCATCCAAGGGTTGGGATGGACGCAGGATTGAGGGCGACGAGAGTCACACAAAGGGGTAGCACAATGGGCCCAACTAAGTGGCCTAGGTGCGATTGAACTAGTGTTCACCCCCCCCAATAAATCCTAATGGCAAAACTATTCGTTTTTTCGTTCCATGTTAAATTTGACACTAAACTCACAAATGTAAAGTAAATTAAAAATATAATTATCGATTACAATTATCGATTTGTGAAAACCGAAATTTCTTTCTTGCCATCCCAATATATTTATGTACACTTTGTTGAACGAAATTTTTGTACGCAAAAGTTACCTTGAGATATGCAATAAATTGTTTTTGACATCTAGCAAACATTGGCAAATTTATAAGTGCTATTAGATTATAAATTTTTGGCATAAATTATAAATTATTGGTCCTCATAAAAAAAGTCCTACGCATATCAGTACTAAACTTTCTTTTAATTTTTTATTAATCAAGTATTTTACGACAACAAAAAATTTTAAAGAACAATATGTTGTTGTTTACTATGCAAAACTAATAAATCATCTATAGAGGTTTTTAAATGTTTATCAAAAAACAATACAATGGTAGGTATTCAATTTAGAGTTTACAGTTTAATATAAATTCTTGTTTGGTTATTATCTGCTTTTACTGTATATTTACAGCAGGGCTGTCTAACCTCTAGGAATCCAAGGGCTGCAATACGAAATATAAAGATATCCGCGGACCGCACCCAAAATAATAAAAAATCTTACTTTTCAACTACGTTTTATTGAAATATTAGACAATATTAATTCCTTTATTAATCTAGCTATATCATTTTCAATGTTTGTAGTAGCCAAACGCAATAAATTTGATAACGATTCGTCCGTCATGGAACTTCTATAAGGTGGGTGGACCATGGAAGGCCACTATAACAAATAAACAGTTATTATTCGTTTATTCACTGGATAAATGAAACAAACAAATTATTAAGTAACACTTTATTTTATTATGTAACATATAAAACACTTTTTTTTTATTGCAGATTTAATCACTATTTATTAAACTTAAGTTTTATTAAATTTTTCTAAACGGCTTTACTAGGAACAAGGCTCCATACAAGGCCGATATAATAAATCAGTCGTTTAACTTAAAGCTAACGTTGTGACAATCAAAATATCTGCTTATACTTAAACTACATAAAAAGATATTTCATTAAAACAAAACATTTAATGCTTACCGTAATATATTTACTTATAAAATACTAAAACTAAGAATAAATTAGCACGTACTAAATGACCTCTCTCTCTTTTAAGAGCATATGAAGACGACGTTGGATGGCCATTTAAATTAAAATGCTTTTTTTCAAAATTCTTTGCTTTTAGGACATATCGTATACAAAATTTTATTGTTTAAATTGGTGTCAGGTATCGCCTGGATAAATTTTAGTACCTATACGTCTGACACCTTGTAATTTTGCTTTTCAAAAAAATGTCACACATTTTCACTCATTTTCTAATTATCTGCTTTTTCCATTAAAAAAATAATGTTTGTTATGACAACAATGAAGGACCTAGATGTGATTGACTTATAAAAAGTTGCTACAAAAAGTGGGCGCACTAAGTTTCCAATGATAATAAAAGATTTAAGAATTAAGATTAAAGAATTAATTGTAGAAAACAAAAACTTACAATTAGTATCTATTATATATTGTAAGATATTATACTACGTAAGATTTTTTTAATTTTTATTTTATAATATACAAATGGTATCACCTTTAATTGATTAAAAAATTAATGTTTATTGACGTATGTAGCTATTAAATTTGACGTTTATTTATTTATGCCTATAATATTTAATGAGATATCACTTTTAAACTTGAGTATGGTATAGCCTCCTAACTATTGTATACAACCTGTCCGACGAATAAATACTGAAGCATAATCCACTTATATTAGAAAAAAGAAAAAGTATTAATCACTTTTCGGGTCACGTAATAGGTTTATAATAGCGAAGTTCCGCACAATTATTCTGAAACATGATATCTAAACGATAAAATAAATGTGCAATAAACAATCTTAAACGACGTTTATTGTGAGACAAAATATTCAAACAATAAAATAAATTAAAATAAAGCACATTTTAAATGACCTCACTCTCTTTTAAGAGCAAATCGAGATGACACTATGTTACCAATTACAAAAAAAATAGAATGCATTTTTCTTATAATCCTTTACATTTAGAACACCCTGTATTATTTATTTGTTAACTAATAAGTATTAAAAATAAAGTATGTATCTAAAAAAAACCTGAAACATTAAAAAAAATTGCAACAAATATTCCCCAGACTTGAACAATCACTTCAAATTGTAGGAAAACAAAATCTCATTTATATGATATTGAATTTTAATTGTCTCCCTAAATTATGTACCTAAACCTTTCTGGAAACAAAATGAATTCAAATAAAATTGGTTTTATTCGTTTTTATGATTGTAAAATTTAATAATTGGATAGGATAATTAAATACAAGTTTGTTTTAATAATCTTGACCCCCTAACATTACTATCTTTAAATATTTTACGTCCAAATAATTATATTTACATACTTAATAAATCAAAAAAGATCTTCTTTAATCAAGTTCTTCAGTTTTCACACTTCTGACGTCAATTTTGTTTATAAGATAATCGGCCTCCTATAGCCCCCAATAAATCAGCTTTAATAAATTGATATATTTTTTACCCTTGAAATACCGGATACAAAATGTAGCACAAAAAACTTTTCTATTAAATCACGATCAACCTTCGGGTCGACTTAAAAAGATGTCGTGCTCTCTTTTTTGACCATCCACATACCAATGAATGTTCTTTTTTGTTTTTTTTTTATTTATAAGAAAATAGCACATCTATTGTTAAAGTAAAAAACCATTAAAAAAAACAATTTAATTTTCAAAAAGTTTATATAATTATACTCTTTTAATTATAGTGCTTATGTTATAGTATAATTCCGTTTGCGAACGAGCTTTATAATTAAATTATAAAAATATGAATTAATAAAGCGGTGTTATAATTAATGTCCATATAATGAGGCATTCTGAAACGTTATATAAAACAGAAATTACATAACGCTTATCGAAGCGGCATTAATATAATTAAAAATTATGACTATTTAATTTTATTTCAATCGATTATTTCAGTGTTTCTTTTGCTCATAGTAGGATTTTATAAGTGTATTTTTTTATTTACCTAATTAATTATTTAAGAGATTCAAGGTTTTCAATATTTTCTTATCGCTATTTACATTCACTTAAACTCTTCGTAATTATTATATATGTACAAAGATTTTATTAATAGTTACGCCTATTTGTCTAAACTCAAAATTTTTATGGCCGAAATGCTCGCCGTCACTAAATATTTAAAAATGGCGTTTTATTGGTTTAATTAATTGCCAACTAATTTGAATAAAATTTTTAGAAGAAACAAAACGGTGCTTCTAAACGGTTTCTTAGCCGAAGGCTATATGCAATTTTCTCTTTGATTTTTAAGGCACTTAATTTAATTATCTTTAATGAAAAATATCTGGTGAAATGCCATTTTATTGTTTATCGGTCACAGATTTTTTTAAAATGAATAATTTAATTTCCAAGAACCAAAAAAAAGAGGAGAATATAATTTATTGAAGAGATTTAACAATTGCGTTTTGAATACAATGCTTTTATTAAAGCATTCATTAAATTCATACAAAAGCAAGCAAAAAATATCAAACGAACGTATTCTATTATCTCCGTTTTGTTATTTTTTTATTACTGTCCTACAATTAATTATTTGAAAACGGAACTAAATCATCACTATTTTTAGGCACGATTTACACGTTTTTTTGAGTTTTTTTTACCTGCGGCGATCCGCTCTATTATTAAAATTTTTATAGGTGTTTGTAATGTTAGCTTTTAATTAGTACTACTTCTTATGTGTTTTTTTATCTGTAGTATTTTAATTTAATTTTTTGATTTACTGCTGATCTTATTATATAAGAATTCTTGCTCATCTAAACAGTGACACAATTTTTTAAAAACGAAATATACAACGCTTCCAACTGCAATATATTTTATCTCTAATATTATTGTATTTTAGTTGTTTTTAGACAAAATAACATGTCACGGTTTACACCACGGGTCTCCAAACTTTTTACAAAAAGAGCTACATAACATAATGTAATAGCTAAATGGGCTGGATTTAAAAAAATTTATATAAAGAACGATGCCCAAATTGGCCCTGGAGTGGCCCAAATATAACAGACCATAATACATAAGTATATACAAAAATTGAATTTTATTTCAAACTAAAACAATTGAAATTACTTTCTTACCAACCCGATAGTTTTTACATACAGTAATCCTTCAACATTCGCGGTTTCGATGTTTGCGAATTTCGATTATTCCCGATTATTAAAATGCGGAAAAATTCGACATTCACGAGCTGTGTACTCCTTATTCGTGGAACCATTAAAAAATTAAAATTAAAAATTCTTGAGTGAAGTAAAATAATTTCTTGACTTCGACAATTTTAATTAAGAAAAAAATTCTTAATACAAGAATTTTGTCATACTTGGTTCAACAGTAAAATTTCTTATGAGGTGAATGTACATTTATTAATAATACATTTGCAAATTCAATATTCGCGAGGTTTTTCTGAAACGTAACCCTCGCGAATATTGAGGGATTTCTGTATTCATAATTGAAGTGCATTTAATTATTTTATTGTTTTCTTTACAAGAAAGTAACTATTCAATTTTATTAAATTATTGTGATATACATACAGCTTTGGATTTTAAACAAGTGTAAAAAGTTTTAGCAAAACTTGTTTTTTATTTTTCATTAAAATAATTTTTTAAAAGAATCAATTTTAGATGTTTTATATAATACTATTTATTGTCAGAATGTGTTATACTAATGATGATTTAGGAAAAAAAAACAAGTTTTAGTGAGGAAGCATTTTAATTGAACATTAATTTTCAATGTGAGACGAAAATTATTCGGCGCCAGAATGATAAATTATTCATTGCTACAATAAACGAATCCGACATAAAAAACATTAAGGTATTTTTCCGAAAATTACGATTTAAAATATTGCACAAATTTTAAATTTTAATTAATTTTCTAATAAATCTCGGAATATATCGACGTAAAAAGTTATTTGTTTATAAACATTTTCAATATCCAATTAATGACATTAATTTACATTTTTATATAACTTGATTTAGTTATGAACGTGTTTTAAAATTGTTTATTATTGTTTTAATTATAAGCTAATTTATGGGAATTTCTTATACAGGTGTGGATTTGCAATAAAAGACGTAATAAAAGATTGACTTAGATTTGAACGTTTTTAATTTTTTTTTATTGTAACAAAAGTTTTTTTAAATATTTCATAATTATTACATCTTTTTTATTTACATGCATGCTTGACAAGAAATGTTTATTATAGTGAAATGTGTAGGTGATAATGCATTTTTCCCCTTCTAACACCACTTATAAAATTTAAATAGGTGTCAAATTTAAAGAATAGCTTTTAGATATATAATAATTGAATTATTATCTTAGTTGTTAATTGACGTACAATTCATAAATTTTAAGTAAATTAAATTTTGTAAAAATGGCTGACATAAATCACCTCGCGATTATTTTACACATCTTCAATTTTGTGTTCCAGTGGAAAACAAATTGCTAACTTGTGATCCACTTCTGGTTTGCTACTAGTTTGGATGGAAGTTTTCAAACCGTTTGCCATTGCTGCGGGAACAAACCTATTACGGCTTAGGTTTGATTGTTATTTACTTGAGTTGGTCGACCAGAACGTTGGTGATCTTTAAGCGAAAAATTTCCAAAACAAAAGTTAAACTAATTCTGACAGGTGCGTTCATTTAATCGTTCATTACCGTAAGCTTCATATCATATTTTTTGCCGTTTACGGAAATAAAAAAGCAAAAGATGACAAAATGTTCATTTTTTCGCTCCATTTTAAACCCAATACCAACCAATTTATTTCTAAATTAGGTTAAAATTCACTACTGTCAACTGTCAAACAGAAAAAATTATAACATTAACCAAAGTGATTAACGCCATCGATTTGTGAAAACCGAAATTACTTTCTTGCCAACATGAATGTAAAGATAAGCCTGCAGCCCAAATGAAAATTAATAAGTATTAATTTTATCGAATATATAAATGAACATTTTTGTACTCATTTTACTTCAAAATATTGTTTTCTTCTTTACACAATCTTCAATTTGATAATCCTTTTTTTTCCAAACTATAAAAGTAGATTGAATAAATAAAAAAAATGTGCTACTCTTATTTGAGCTTTTTGTCGAACTTACATACCTCTCATTAAATGGTTAGAGACTGTTTTTTTCGATGAACTTTTTTTTGAGAGAATTTTTATATTCATGAGTTTAAAAGCTGTGAACTAATTGATCCGTTATATAAACTAAACAAGATTTAGTTACTTACGTGCATACTTATGTCTAAAAATGTGTCTACTTTACATAACTGTAAATTAATCCACTTGGGTGCTCATCTAAGAAATTAACGGATTACAAATCCAGTCCAGTTGTTCGACAGCAAAAATTCATTTTATATTATAAATTGAGGTTTGATATTTACTTAAATTTTTTTGCTATTTTCTTTTGTAGTATGAGCAATTAAGGCAACCATCTTTAAAAGGAAGAGGAAGAAACTGTTTTCCTAAAAAAGCATTCAACTATATCTAAAAATACATGGCCAAACGAAAGCAATACCTAATATTAATATTATATAAAGAACTTCGCGTTGGTAATTTATATCAAACACGAAAATAATTGGGCTCGGAAATGATCCATCACCGCTTTGACGTTTACTATTATTTACAAATTCAATTATGGGAAAAATTAAGTTACACAAAATTTTTGTAAGTTTTCCCGGTTTTGCTTAATAACAATTAATGACAATGAGAAATGTTAATTGGCCTTTTTCGTTTGCACTTATGTAAGTGTAATTACACGGCTTTTGTAAGTGTCTAATAAATTATATCTTCCAACTATTTAACGACAAGCAAGTATTGGGAAAAAACAAATGATAATTTCTTTTATGCAAAAAATATAAATTATTTGTTTTCGTAAATCATTCCGAATAACTTTCATTATGAACTCATATTCACTGCAGTAATACTTGATGGGTTTTGTTGAATTAACATACAGGGTGAACCGTCTATAATTACTGGAACTTAACTTGCTAAAACATAACCCTAAACTAAACAAAAATATAGCTCAACTTAAATGACCATATGAGCAATATTTTTGAGTAATAGTAGCTTACAATTGTGTTCAAAAATGTATAATAAATACTTTATTAGATGCAATATTATAAAAATTCTTGATTTATTTTATTTTTACAATGCCAACAGACAAATGTAAAAAAAAAATTAAAACCAAAATAGCCCTAAAAATTGTAGATTAAGCAACCATTAAAAATGAACAAATATATTTGGCAACAATGTATTAAATGAAAACATAAAAAAAACTGCTAATTTTTATTATTTTTTTAATGTGTAAAATAATATATTGATTATAAAACCTGGTCAACGTAAATTGGATTTTTTTAAAGCAAAAGAATAAAGCTGACATGTCCGTTCTTTTAACTCTTGGACGGTTGCTTATCGGTGATATTTTTTTATTAGTTTTTTTAAAAAGTCAATGCTACCTTATTTAAATTTTTGATTTTAATTATTTCATTAAAGTTTCATTTGCGATGAATCACGTACTAAATGCTCTTGCTCTCTTATAGTAAACAATGACGTGTTACCATTTTTGGTAACATTAAAATCTATTTTTCTCGAAAAGCGTATAATTTCGGACCTATTGCATGCAGCCTTTTATTGTTCAGTTTGATGTCATATCGGCTGATTAAGTTTTAGTACTTATTTTCGGTTAACCCTTTATAGAAAAATTTGTAATTATAAGACATTAAAGCTCTTTATAATTTTATATGTATACAACATATTTTTAACAGATTTTATCCAATTTAAAAATAGTAAGCAATATTTTGTATATTTGGACTACTTTTTAAATTGTTGTCAAAAGTACACGAAAAAATGTTTCTATTTAAAATGCTATAGTACTGTAGTAACGTCAGACCATCTTACCCTTAAAACTTAATTTACTATAAAAATACCAAAAATCACTGTCACTATACCAATATGTAGGTTCTATGATACATTGAAATTTTTGATATTTTTATTAACAATTTAAGTTATAAAGCTAAGATAGTTTCGCGTTACTACAGGACGATAACATTTTATGCTAGAAAAATTTCTCCATGCAAGGTTATGCCAAATACAAAATAATAAATTAGCTTTGAGTTAATAAAATAATGAAAACCAAACAATTTTCTATGAAAGGATAGATAAAATTATAGCTACAACTTTGAAGGCAACAACCTCATTTCAATTTCTTAAAACACCCATTAAGTTAGTTCGATAAAGCGCGAATGTTGATTTTTTAGATTGGAACTGAATTCGCAATGCATCAATTAACATATTTTAAATTTTTTTCAATAAAACCTATAAAATTACGTTTGATAACAATTAATTACAACTGCTTTCAAAATTCCTTAAAACATAGTCGTTTGTTTTTTATTTACATCGAATCAACTCTATAAGAATTTCGCAAATTTCCTAGAAAATAAACGTATCAAGATTATTTATAGGCATTACTTTCGATTAAGTAGTCTTATAATTCAAATCTAAATTGAACTACAGGCACCCCCCGGTTAGAATAAGTTCGATTAAAACAAAAATTGATTTGGCACAGTTTATAATGAACAATCAAATTTGGAATTGCACCATATTTTCTACTGTATTGGAATTTAAAACAAAATATACCGTTTTGTTAATTTAAATAAACAATAAATACTTATTTTTATTTCGGTTTATGATGAATTTCCATTAAACCACATTAACAAAAATTGGTTAATGTTTTTAAGCTCTTAAATCTATATCTCTTTTCAAGTTCGATAAGTGCGATATTGCTTAACGCAACATTTTTAGGCAACCTATTAATCGCAATAATCGGGGGGTGCCTGTACTTATTATTGTGCTTAAAAACACCTACACTTGAAAAGTCCATTTGTCATAAATATGAGCCACACGATAATGTATCATACACATGCAATTAGTTCTACGCCTTAAACTTACTTATAATTACCTTTAAAAGTACAGTACACACACAGCTTCACTTAGAATATTTAAAAAAAAGTGCCCTTATTTTTGTCTTATTTTTAAAAGAGAACGCCATTCTAATTGGATTGAAGAACTACTCATTTTTACAATTTACTTTGTTATTGGGTAACTTATTATAACATTAAAGGAAAGCTTCAGGGTATGTTTACATTTTTTTAAATAAATAAAAAACCATCTCAACATGGTACTTACCTTCAGTATATACACTGGGGTACATCTGAAGAAAATAATCTATTATATTTTCAATCTGCATGCATATCTCGAATAGTACTTACAAGTTCGAATAATGCGATTATAATTAGCAACCAAATTTAAAAAATGAATAAAACAATGTGGTCAATATTATAATAGGTACTGTCTATTTCCAACACAATATGAAAACATTTTTTATCCATAAATACCAGACAAATCATTTTTGATTAAATTTTAAAAAATAAAGTAAGCTGGGTTGTATATTTTGATATCAGTTGCTTGACACACTAATTTAAATGGAATATGTATCTTCATGCCAAAATTACATACAATTATTTCACATTGGAATAAACAACGTTTTTAAAAAATCTCAATTAAGCTGTAAATATCGTTTGTAATTTGTTAATTTATAAAACACCAAAATAAAATAGTTCCAAATTAAAATACAAAAAATAAATCATCACGATTCAGTTATTGCACGAATACAATACTATCCATAGCTAATAACTTACATTTCAGTCAATTAAAACTCAACAAGCCTAAATAATCAGACCTGAACATCCATTCTTAAAACGACAAATCCTCGAATTAAACTAATAGTAGCTCAACGCAAACTAAACTTTTACAAGTTGCTTTTGTTGTTAATTTTTTATCAAAAATAATCGATATACTTCAAGGTGTATAAACTTTAATGTAAATTATAAAATACAATCATAAAAATATTGCATTTTTTAGTAAGGATGTTACTTCTAATATAATTTTTATATTATTTTTATCAAAATAACACCATTCACGGAAGTCATAAATGCAGAACAGTAAAAAACACAATAACACAGTCTAATAACTGTCCAAATAAATAAGTCGCTACCTTTGAGCAGAAATATCTAACTTCAAATTAAGCAGTCTTTTAAATCAAAAATTCAATAAATAATTAATGAGACTACTAGCTCCTAATTAAGTCTTGAAGATTGTAACAGCATGATTATTACATGCAATAATACCAAATTATTACAATTACTCTATTAGAAAGTAATTATAATAAATCGTTTTAGTTAATCATTTTTCCCAACCAATAAGATTCTGCTCAAAGATAAGAAATTATGATGTATCAAATTTAAATTAAATATTGCCTATAAAATTAAATATAAATACTACAGTTCTGTATGAATAGGTTTTAATTGCTCTATTCTCTGAATAAAATCAGATTTCTCAATGCATCCTTGACAGTCTTCGCCCCAATCATTGATAATCTTTTTCAAATCTCGCACTTTGAGCTTTTTTAAATCAACAGTTTTTAGATCGATTTCAACATCGTATCTCAATTCGCATATTTGGGCATCTTTCTTTTTCAATTTCTCACAAATTTTATCCGATGGCATAGACCACGAGAGAGGTTTAGACATTTCACCTAATATGCCTGTTGCACTCTCAGCAAGGCCTCCTAAATAATAACACTAAAAAGAGAATGAATTAACATCATATGCTACATTCACAAATTACTTACAAAACGGTTTTCTTTATTTTTGGTTCCTTTACAAAATTTCTTGAATTCCGTTTCTATTTTCTTTGGTTCTTTTTTAATATCGTCCGAGATAGTTGCAGCAAATTTATCCAAAGCCTTTATGCAAACTAAATAGAATATTTTTAGATACAAAAATTATCAATTAAATTAGCTTCTTACCTTCACATTCTCCTGGTTTTAAACTATTTACAGCTGCAATTAAGGCAAACACTACGAAAAAGCTTACTTGGAACTCCATTTTCAAGTGAGGTTAATTAGTTGTAACTTGGATTACTTTTAATTCCTTATTGATCTAATACTACAATAATGCTTGCGAATAAATTTAACTGGCCAAATAAAGCTTCGTACTAGCAGGAAGTGAATAAATTATTTAAAGCTCATACACGTTGACATATCTTAAAAATTCCACCGGCCACATAGTTGGCGATTTCTCATTGGATCACGTCATTCATTTTAAATGCACAACGTAGAGGGAATTTTAAAAATTATTCTAGAAATTTCAAATAGATCAGAAAATTAATAAATTATTTTATTACCTTAAAATTGTACACCTATAGCAATATCTCTTAAATAAGACTTTCTAAATATTTATAAATTTTATAGGAACGTCGATTTCAAATAGATGTATCCACGCTATGTTCGGTGAGTTTTCATATGTCGATTTAAATGACTACTTTGTATGTATCGTTTCGGACAAAGCGTACAAGCATGCGGTTTTTGTCCTGTATGTATTACGAGATGATCTTTAAGATGCTCACTTCTAGCAAAAGCTTTACCGCACAAATTGCACTGATGTGGCCTATCGCCTGTGTGGTGTTTCATATGAACAACCAAATGGGAACTTATAACGAACCGTTTATCGCATATATTGCAAGCAAAGCGTCTTTCATTTCTGTGAAATCTCATATGTATATTTAAATTTCCCGAGTGTGCAAAACCTTTGCTACAAAGTGAGCATTTATAAGGTGTTTCCCCTGTATGTGTACGAGTATGATATGTTAAACTAACAGACTGAGCAAAGGATTTACCACAAATTCTACAAACGTGAGGTCTCTCTCCACTGTGCGTCCGTAAATGCGCTGATAACGCTGCATATTGCACAAATTTTTTATTGCATATATTACAAGCGTGCGGTCGTTCACCTAAAAATGAACTTATCAATTCAAATACACTGAAAAACACTAATCTACAACCAGTATGAATTCGTTTATGTATAGTCAAATGTTCGGACCTAGCAAATCTTTTATTACATAATTCACATTCATACGGTCTTTCGCCTGTGTGTCTTCTAAGATGTTGTATTAAATTACTGCGACAACTTAAAAATTTACCACAAGCCTCGCATTGAAATGTATTTAATTGTTTTACTTTACTTCTCTTTTTAACTTTATTTTTCTCTTCCGAATATCTTTCGTCATTTATAGGAATTTCGTGCAAAATAAATTCCTTTTTAATATCATTGTGCAAATTATTGTCAGAATCAGAATTGGAAAATTCTGTGTGGTTTTCAGAATTTGCAGTATCTAAATCATTTTCGTCCACTTCTGTTTTCAGATCCTCCACCTTCAATGAACTGCTTCTTAATAGTTTTTTTAACACTGATTCTGAATGAATAGCTGCTTTTTTAAATCTGTACATCATTAGTAAATTTGTTTTGCATTGTTTGCATATACTTGATGGTAATTTATCATCTTCGTTCACCTAGTAATTCAAAAAAATATGTGCATTTCATAATAATTGAATAAAATAATTACCTTTAATGATAAACATGCATATAACATTTCGGAAAACTTTACGGAATATTTCTTGCTAGATAAAAATACTGAAATTAATGGTCCTTTTCCCATACATGTACGACAAACAGTTTGAATCGAATCTAAACTTAATAATTTTAAATCCATATCTAAAACAGATTGTTTACAAGGTTATGTTCTAGTTAATTATCGTATACTATATTACAACATTAGATATTTATATAAGTACTCCAAAGATGGCGCTATATTATTTAAAACAAATTCTTCCAATTTTTTAAATACGCATTTTTAGATACGTATGAACACACGCACAACACTTTTAAAATATTTAAAATACTTTTATAGATGATGGTATCCTAAATATTTTTAAATTATAGAAGTTTGACTATTTGCATAGCGGTATACAATTTTTAAAAAGTTGAACCAAGTCATGCGACATGTTGATAAAGAACAAAACTGTATCTAATTTTAAACTAAAAATGAAATTCCTAACCCTTATTGATTTTTCTTCCAAGGTTTTCTGCATTGCAGCTGTGTTTTCTGTATATACTGAATCATAATTTTATCAAAAATGGTACATTATATTTAAAATTACATAACAAATTCAAACAGTGTTAATGTTGTATATTTTCAGTCTTTTAAAGCAACGAAATGTCCTACAGATGAATTATCACTTACAAATTGTGCAATAATAAATGAACATGATTTTCCTCCAGATGTGAAGTAAATATATCGATAATTATTTGTACGAAATACAATAACATTTGATTTTGCAGACATATCGATGTTAGTACTGGTGGTGGACAACATTTTATTTTTTCTATTAAAGCTCATCCAGCTGTTCCTCCAAAACATGTAGGTTTTAGTTTACCACAAAGGAAATGGGCTGTCTTATCTTTAAATCAAGATATAGATGTTAAGCCTTTCCATTTTAGTGTGTCTGGTAGCACAGACTGTTTGTGTAACGTTATATTGGAAGCAGATTTTATGCAAAAGAAAACGTAAGATTAAATTATAATTAAACATTTGTTAGAAAACATATATTTTAGAACAACACAAGAACCATATGATACAGATGAAATGGCTCGAGAGTTTCTGTACCAGTTTCCAGGTCAAGCTTTTTCAGTTGGTCAACAATTTGCTTTTGCCTTCAAAGACAAACGCTTGTTGCTATTAATTGTAAAAGATTTAGAAGGTATTTTGTTAATTACTAAATTTTAATGTTTTAATAATTTAAAATTTTAGCTGTTGATTTAAATGCTTTAAAGCAGGGACGCGATGCTAAACCAAGAAAAACTAAAATGGGGCGTCTACTTAATGATACAGTTGTACAGTTTGAGAAATCAGACAATTCGTCTCTAAATTTAGTAGGAAAATCAAAAGGGTAATTCTAATTTAATTGCAAGAGGAATTCTAAGCTGAATTGTAATACTTTCAGGAAACAACCAAGGCAATCTATAATCAACCCAGATTGGGATTTTCAAAAAATGGGAATTGGTGGTTTAGATAAGGAATTTAATGCAATCTTCAGACGAGCCTTTGCATCGCGAGTTTTTCCGCCAGAAATCATCGAACAATTAGGTTGTAAGCATGTCAAAGGAATTCTGTTGTATGGCCCTCCAGGAACCGGTAAGACATTAATGGCTCGGCAAATAGGTAAAATGTTAAATGCCAGAGAACCTAAAATTGTCAACGGTCCACAAATTTTGGACAAGTATGTTGGTGAATCCGAAGCCAATGTTAGAAGACTTTTTGAGGATGCTGAAGAAGAAGAAAAAAGGGTACATGTGTTAAGTTTAGATATTTAGTTAGTAATTCTATAATTTGAATATTTTAGGCTGGGTCCAACAGTGGTTTACATATCATAATATTTGATGAAATTGACGCAATTTGTAAACAAAGAGGATCTGTTGCTGGTAACTCTGGGGTGCACGATACAGTTGTTAACCAGTTATTGGCTAAAATTGATGGCGTTGAACAGCTTAATAACATTTTAGTAATTGGTAGTTTTATTTTAATTACTAGTTAGAATTATATTATATCCTTTTGATGCTTTTAGGAATGACGAATCGAAAAGATATGATAGACGAAGCTCTAATCAGGCCTGGGCGATTGGAAGTACAAATGGAAATTAGTCTTCCCAACGAAGAAGGAAGATATCAGATTCTAAACATACACACAGCACAAATGAAACAATACAATAAAATTAACCCAGACGTTGATAATCGAGTATGCATATTTTTAAAATAACTCTTTACAAATTTTACAAATAATTTCTTTTAGGAACTGGCTACATTAACTAAAAATTTCTCTGGCGCAGAACTAGAAGGCTTAGTTCGTGCTTCTCAATCTACAGCAATGAATCGACTAATTAAAGCTACTTCAAAGGTGGAAGTCGATCCTGAAGCTATGGAGAAATTATTAGTGTGTCGAGCTGATTTCTTGCATGCTTTAGAGAACGACATCAAACCTGTAAATTTGACATATTGCGCTAAAAAAATTGTTTGTTCTTAAAATAATAACTTTTAGGCCTTTGGTAGTGCCCATGAAATTTTAGATCAATGTTTATCAAGAGGTATTATCAATTGGGGACCGCCAGTTACTTCTCTTTTGGAAGATGGGCATTTATTTATACAACAAGCTCGTTCCACAGAAACCTCAGGTAAATAGTTATAATTATATGAAGGGTATTTCAACATAGTGGGTTTAGGATTGGTGTCGGTGTTACTGGAAGGACCTCCAAATTCTGGCAAAACTGCTTTGGCAGCGCAATTAGCGAAGGATTCAGATTTTCCATTCATAAAAGTTTGTTCTCCCGAAGAAATGGTTGGATTTACAGAAACAGCCAAATGTTTACATATTCGAAAAGTAATCAAAAACACTTTTGTTTATATTTAAAAATTGTATTTCTGTTTATTATAGGTATTTGATGACGCTTATAGATCAACTATCAGTTGTATATTGGTTGATAACATTGAGAGGTTGTTGGATTATGGTTCCATTGGTCCAAGATATTCCAATTTAACTCTTCAAGCGTTGTTGGTTCTCTTAAAAAAGAACCCCCCACCAGGAAAAAAATTATTGGTCATATGTACAAGTAGTCGAAGGTGTGTTTTTAACTAATCTAAAAGTGTTTTATTAAGTTTAATGTTTTAATAGGCAAGTCTTGGAGGATATGGAGATGTTATCAGCTTTTACTGGCATTTTACATGTGCCAAATCTTTCCAAGCCTGATCATCTACTTGCCGTGTTGGAGGAATCGGAAATATTTACAAAGCAAGAGCTAGCTCAGTTAGCTCGAAAAACAAAAGGAAGACGGTAAGATCTAATAATTGATTAAAAAATAACTCACTTTTAATTATATACGGTTTTTAGGCTATTTATTGGAATAAAAAAATTGTTAGCCTTGCTTGATATGGCAAGGCAAACGGAGGAGGGTCATAGGGTTATAAAACTACTGACAAAGTTAGAGGAAGATGGTAGTTTAAATATGAGCGACACTTGTTAAGGTATTAATGTTTATCTAGAGCAATATTAGTAGATTAAGATGCTGAGTCAATGTATAAGCGAAATTGTAGTGCATATTTTTAGAAAGTTATAGGCCTACACTATCAATAGTAGGCAGTGATATCACAAGTTTAGTGCCGTATTAGCTCGAATACAAGACTAGGTTTTTTTTTATCAAAATCTCATTAAAAACTAGAGAGTCTTTTTATATATTCGTATCTTACAATTTTTTTAACATTGTGTATTCGGAATGGCTAATGTAAATGGATAATCGATTCATTCTCTAACTTAAGAAACATTATTAATTAAATATTTACTCTAATATATGTCGGATTTGTATTTTTTATAAATTAAAAAATGATTTTTACTACAGTCGCGACTTAAAAAATCATTGATGGTTTTAGTAAAAAGATTGGATGCGTCTTCTATTCGCCGTCGTTTTATAATCGAGCTAATAAGGTAATTTTTAAAAGCATTTACATATTTATTTTTTTATTGGGTTTTAATGGCTTTGTTAAACAAATCTTTCGAAATTTTCCTGAATATCTAAATTCGCTTCTTCTATAATATTCGAGAGATTTTTTATTAAAGCCGCATAACGATTTAAAATATCGTGTGGTAGGTATTAATTGAAAGCCATTCTTGGCATAGATCTCTTTAAAACTTAAATGTTGTATGTTGTAATTTACTGTAAAGAGTTGCAAATTATTTATTGAAATATATTTAAATTGTTAAAAAATTAAATAAATCTGAATTGTAATTTTTAATAACAAAAATCAACAGATTCAAAAATACTTTAGCGCACACTCAAAAACTACAAAGGCACACATAATTCAAATTGATATTTTGCTACACATATATTTAACTTTTCAATCAATTCTATGAAACACAACATGATATATGGAATGATCTTCTTATAACTATGAATGCCGATATAAAATTAAGAACCGTACTGTAAGTACCAAAATTAAGTTAAATTATTTTGCACTAAATACATTGAACACAATTTATTAAACAATACTAATAATATTCTTAAATCTTCGGTAGCACTATATTAAATGTCCAGAGAAAACAGAATAAGCGTTAAATATACAAAAATAATACAAAAGTTAAACAAAACTTTTTTGAAGTCTAACAAAATAAAAATACATTTAAAAAAACAAACAAATATGTACTTTTTGTAAGTAAAATCAATATTTTAATCCTACAAAGTTTGTCGAGCTCTTAAAAAACTAAAATGTAAACTCTTAACAACTATTAATAATTTTAATTATCTACAGGAAGACTGTCAGAACTGCTTATCATTAATTTCCCTACCAGTGGTCTCAATTCTGCCTTGCACACACTTTAACCATCGATTTAAATTAATCAATTAAGAACAAAGTGCATTTGAAATAAAACTTTTTATATCAGATTTCAACCGTAAATTAAAATAAGATAAATTAAGATTGTAATAAATAATGGTATGTGCAGTATTGTGGCCACTTTAGCCACTTAACAAGTAACACTATTTACTGCTGTTCCAATACCATTCATTTCAATAATTTTAAAATGACGCCAGTTGTTATTGAGCCTAATTTCTTGTTTAATAAATATTAATAAATAAAGCAACACATTCTTATTTTAAGTGCAGTCTGTTATCTCTAAACACAAATCTAAATGCTGACCTACGTACTTATTGCCTATAAAAATGCAAGGTTTTGATTTTAAAAAATTTGTAGGAAACCAATATTATCCCTTCAAAGCATCTAATTGCACCATTCTTTAACTAGGACCACCAGAAGTGTAATTTCTACTTGCCCACACAGGAAATTCGTTAAGGTCTGTGTAAACAATTGGTCCATAAAATGGAAATATGAGGAATAACACAGTTAAGGCAATCACAGAAACTCCCAAACCGGCTCTAATCATCTCTTTTGTTGGTATATTACAAGCAGCCCCTGCAATAGCATTGGGCGGTGTTCCAACCGGCAAACAGAAGGCATGCGAACAGCAAAGACCAGCCGGCATCATCAAATATAAGGGATGAACTTTGGCATCTATCGCTAATTCAGCCAAAACTTGCAGTACAACGTTCGCTACGGCTACGTTGCTGGAAAATTCTGTTAAAACTGACGCCAAAAGTGCCGATAAAAACATCATCCAGAATTTTCCCAATTTTAAAAGTCCATTCAATTGGAGAGCTATTAATTTGCCCATTCCTGTTACTTTGGAACCTTCGGCCAAGGCAAAAGCTCCCCCTAATAGGAAAATCAAACCCCAGGGTAGTTTTTGTTGGACAACTTTCCACGTAACCAACGGCTGGGATGGTGATTTTGGACGAGTAGCTTCATTTCTATTAAAGATTCTTAAGAAGTCTGGAGAGGCAGGAAGCATGAACAGCAGCATTACTACAATTAATGCTGCAGTTGCATCTTTGACCTGCAAATAAAAGCATTATTTTTTTTGCCTATTCAATGTGTCTTTTAGCTTATTTAATAAAATTATATCTCTTTCGGCGAGACTTGAATTGTTGAACTATGTAGTTTCTTACATAGAAATGCAATGGATGTGAATAAAATGCCCTTCTGTTAAATTATTGTTGTTGAAAGAAATAAAAGTGAACTTCGCTTTTTGAACAATTACGCACATTATTTAATTGCTAATTAACGATAATTCTCATTTGATGAATGAACAAAACATAAAAAATTGATGTATAATACGTCATTCTTCGATAACATTTACTAAATTGAATATTTAAAATTATCAAAAACCGAGTTCGACTTAACATTATTTTCAAATTTTCGTACTATTTAAACACCTTTAAAAAACGACATAAGGAATTTCAATAAATCCAGAACTGAAAAAAGAAGTTCAAAATAAAAGACATTAATCTCCCTTATCCAAAAGGGTGCATATTAACTTCCTAGTTTTTAAAATCAAGTCTGTTACACAATTGCTGATGTTTACTTTAAACACTTGGTCATTATTTACAATAGAAAAAAATCTCAAGAACATTTAAGTTAGTTTAATACAGGAAATTCAACTTGCTTCGTTATAAATTTATGGTATTTTGATTAACATGCTCATAAATACAGACATCGGAAGTTTGCAATTTTCAATAACGTTAATAACTTTATTATTCAAATGTTGTTACATAAATATTTATTGACCTTTGAATTCTATTAGAAATTCAAAAAAAAATGAATGTACCGGGTGTCCCGCCCAAAGTGCCACTAGCCTAATAGGAATTTAAAAAAAAATGTTCAAGGGTAAAAGTTTTATCAATTTATCTACACTTTCGATTGAGATAAATATCAATTTTATAGTGCTTCCTGTTTTACTGAAAAGGGTATCAACTTTCTTATCTTACATGGAAGAGTATTAATTCTTTTCGATAGAGCACGTTTAGAGTTTTTCAAAGATGTATCTACTTATTACAAACTACTAGTTGGTTAATAAATAGTTAATACTTTTATAAAACCAGAGTATTTATCATGAGTCTATAAACCCAGGACTAATATTAAGACAAACCAAAAGTTGTGATTTACTTTAATCTTTTACCTTGCATAATTTTCTAAATTGAATATAGTCATCCCCCGCATAGCACAGATCATTAGTTCCGTATTATTCAAAATCGTGCAATTCAAAACTTAAGATCCATATAAATTTATATACTCGATCTCAAAGATTAATCAAGAAAATATTGAAACTAAAAAACGATAAATCTACATATGTAAATCTGTTTGTGTGATTGAAGTAATGTTTAATGGAAATGTTTGCAACTTGGTGCAAATCGAGTTCAGTACAATTGAAGGATTGTGGCAATCTTTATACGTTTTATTCCAGACACTTTCAATTCGAGTATCGTTCTACTCGATAGCTGCCCGTTTTTTTCTCATGTGCAATAATTTTATACCGTTTTGAAGCTCTAATATGGTACAAAATTGTTACACATTAGGTAAATATATTCACTTTAAAAATATAAACAAGCTGAAATAATAGAACAATGCACAAATTTTTTGTTAACACTAATATAGATTTTAAGAAACAAATCTTATCTGTAAAATAGTTTTTGAAGTTATACTTCTTTTAGCACCTTATGAGATAATAATGAGAGTAGATTTTATGATGCCAGTACACTGTGTGACATCAGTGGGTTACCCTGACCCCCCCCCCCATTATGCCAGAGTCGGTTTAGCTGTGAATAACAACTTGTCAAAATGAATTACTCCAAAATTGATCACGAAAATTTAGTTACCCTGGATATAATAATAATAAATAGGGATCTTCTAATTTAACTAGAATTAACGCAATAAAAAGGAAGAATTTAGAATTATTGTGTTGGCTGCATTTAATTACTAAATGTAATAGCCTATATTTATCATAAAAAGACTATAAGGTGGAGTTCACGACTCTTTGTCATCTACGTGCGCGTCTTATTTTTATTATTTAAAAAAATCAAAACTTGGTTTCGGAAAACAGGAATGCGCTTTACATTCGCGGGTGGCTTATATTGCATAGAATACGGTATCTATTGTGTTATAAAAATAGGGGTAACCTGTGCGATTCTGGGGAGCCGCAGCACAAAGTTTAAGAAGCACTGATCTGGGACACCCGGTACATAAAAGTTTCACTGTTCATAAATTACGTTTAAACAGGAAACGGTGTCATGATATCGATAATTCATTATAAACTAATAACATATTTCTAACAATACGAATATTTTCAAAATTAATCCGCACTTTGCATATAACCAAAAGTGTTGTCAATGTCGAATTTACGATCTTTAAAATCCAAAGAGGATATTTTCGAATTAAAAATAATCCAACTCAATAGCCCGAATTAAATACTTATAACTAAAGCTGTGAATGTATACAAAATGCCTATTTTTTTATTTTTTAAATATTTTTTTGCTTGAATTTTTAAATTTGAAAGCACTGGAGTATTTATTATTGATTAAAATCAATTTACAATTGCATATTTTGCTTATATCGACTATGTATTGCATTTTTTAATCAAACTTTCAAATTTTGCATATTTACTTTTTTCTCAGAAAAACTAAAAAAAAATTATGTTAAAACGTGAGTTTTCAAATTGAAAAAAATGTTTGGAATTTGTCAAAGGTCTAGAATTAACTCTCTAATGCTCCTAATGCATCAGTTGATGTAGATGAAAGTTTTTCTACGGTACAAATTAGTTTAAAGCGATAGAATGCAATCACTTCTAGCAGAAAATTTGGAGAAATATTGAATTGTTAGTTTTTATCAAAATATTTGTAACTAAATAAATATTAAACCAGTATTAATTGAAAATTATTAATTTATGTATATATTTAGTAATGAAGTATATGTAAATACCAATTATTCTTAATAAATCTCATTAATATATATTTTATTTAATATTATTTGCATATACAGTCAAACCTCAATAAGTCGACGTTGAAGGGAAAATAAAAATAATTCGAGTTATCGACATAAAAATATTAAAGTTGAAATAGGCAAGTCCTAGGGAAACAGATTCGAGTTATCAAAAATTCGGCTTATCGAGATTCGACTTATAGAGGTTCGACTGTACATATAGCAAAACTCATTGCATATTTTCTTCGCACTTGATACATATACATATATGCGCATATTTGTTTCTTTTTTTTGCATATAATTCACAGCTTTACTTATAACAATTAAAAACCGGTGCGCGTACTTTTGTACGATCGTTAGAAGTTATACTTCTTTGTCATAATTAAATTAAATATAACCACGTGTAAAAATTAATATAAATTAATTCAATAAATACGAGGATGTGCACGTTCGAGCGAAAAGTGGCACATTTCCGAGCGAGGGAAGCAAATGAAGCGCGACGCGAAGCGGCGCGCTTCATTTTCCCGAGATCGAAATGTGCCACTTTGAGCTCGAACGTGCACACTCGGTTTTAAGCTTGATTCACAATAATTAATTTACTTTCCTAGACGGCTAACTTCATACTGTCAAATTTTCGTTATCAGTGCGCGCGCAACTTACGTTGCGTGCTAAAATTTTACGCTCAAAGCGCCAAAAGAAGTATAACTTCAAAAATTTCATTCACGTACGCCATTCTAATAATGGAATTGAGAACAAAAACGTTAAAGTCATGCATTGGACGTCTGCCGATCTAGTTATAAAATTTCAACTAAAATAATCTAATAAATGGCCAATAGCCAAAAATGTACAATAGTAGAATCATTTACCTTATGCTCCGTAATCAATGTAGGCCATCCAGCAATGAACTGGGGCTGCCTGAAGAACCACAACAGAACAGAAAGACCGAATAAAATCGCCACCAAGATTTCGTGAAATGTAATTGGTCCCATGTCAATCATTTTTTGTCTAATTAATTTTTGTGCGACAATCTCGCCTTGATGTCCCACTCGAATACTTCTTGCATCCGGAGAGTTCGGTCTAAATAGTCCCATAAAGACAAACTGCAACCATACCCACGTTAGGAACATTGTTATCAACATTATTGGTACATTTAGAAATATCCAATGTGTAAAAATTAATCCGGGCCCATGTTTAAAGTAATTTTCATATATACCTAGAAGAAAGAAAATCATTTTAAGAAATTTGCGAAGCAAGGTAGACCTAGGTTGATGCTTAAAATTAGAATACTCGATTCAGTGTTCGCTGTTTATAATTAAAATAAATAAATTTTTCTTGAACTGGAAAAATCTAGATTGTGATCTTTTTATTTAGTACGAAGGCAGCGTTGCGTTTAGGATTGAATCTTGGACGAATAAATACATTTGTTATTCAATCCATTGTTTTTAAAAACAAAAAGTATGTTAGTCAAAATACAGAACGTACCGTATTATGAAATACTGAGCAATACATAACTTACAAAAACACAAAAAGTGGTCATACACTGTTATTGCAAAGTAACCTTCATCGAATTGCAATTCATAAAAAATGTAATAAAAAACTTGCGAAATTCTCTTAAAACAGATTATAAAACAATCGACGATTTGAAGTTTTGAACCATTCCCTCTACGCAGTGGCGTATCCAGGGAGGTGTAATTGGGTAACAACCTCCCCTAAGAATTTTTCGTTCGCTTATTTATTTTTATTCTTAAAAATTACCTATATTTCAAACAAACAAATTAAGTTAAATTTTTTTTAATTACTCCCCCCCCCCCCTCAACCAGTTGGTTGGAAACACCCCTGACTTTACGCTGATAATACAGGGAAAATGCGAGTAATGCCGCAACCTCATTAGAAAAAGAATACGAACGTTTTCCTTCGAATTTAACGGTGTAGTCCGCAAAGGTGGGCGATGTGCATCAAAGAATGCGTTATTATTTTCTGATTTTCATTTTTTTTTAAGTTTCAGTATAATACTGGCTTCTTAAAAAAGGAAGTAGATCGTAATCCGTTTAATGCATTACAAAGATTGATTTATATTTTCATAAAATATATTGGTTACGATTTTTACCGCTCATGTTCTGCGTGCTTGAAAAAATGGATAGTCTACGGCAGCCTGTCAGACGAATAAGTACTGGAACTTAACCCACTTATAAAGAACCCGAAACTGAACAAAAATATACCCAAAGTCAAATGTCTTTATGTGTAATCTTTTAAAAATGTGAGACGAAGCTGCTTAGCCATTTAGTATAAATTAAAATGCAGTTTTCTGAAATTCATTACATTAAGGAATTTTATTGTCTAGATTAGGGTCTGATATCACCCGGTTAAATCTCCGTACCTATTCGTCTGACACCCTGTATAATTAAATTTTCTTACATAATAAAGTTATGACAACATTTTGCTTAAGATGGCACCATTACCTCGGTCTCCCCTAATAGGTTTTAAAGGATATCATTCAATTTTAGTATATTATCTTAACTAACAAAACAGCACAGATTTTAAAAATAATTTGTACAGTGCTGTAGCTCAACTAACTAACAATAAAATTAAAATCATTCTTAATATTTTGGATATTGCTTATTAAATAATCAATATTATTTTACCCTTTGAATTACAGTAAAACCTCTCTCCAACGGACAGTCGCGGGACCAACTACATATATTGTCCGTTGTAGAAGAGTTTCTCTGAAAAGGGGCGCCTAAATACATTATTTTACTAGACTTCTCTCAGCCGGGACGTTTTAAAATTTGATGTCGCACCTTCTGAACCCATATAACTTTATTCCGAGTTATTTTTTAATCTTTCTTGTTTTAAATTTATTATTAATAATCGAAGGACGTATTAAATAAATCAAGTTCATTCTTAAATTCAATAAAAATGATATAATTTTTAAATAATTTTGTAGGAATATGTAAATAAGTATATAAAGTTAACAACAACTTACATAATCTTAGTACACTGTTTACTTCCTAATTAGTTCTTTTGTTATCTAAAGTACCACAAAAATCAATCTAGCTTTTATTGTTATAATCAAAAAATAAGTATGTTGATTTTTGTATTATTTGTTCAGATACTTATAATCTTGTTTGTAAAGATTACTTACTGTTAGTTCTACGTATAGTAGATGGTACACTTAATATTTATTCTAAAAGAACTTTAGAACAAACTTAAAATTTATATATTGTATTTCATCATTTTAACAATTTTAGAGAACCAATATGTGTATAGTTAGCGTAGAAGTGTACCCCTAGTTATTACGTTTCGTGGACAGTAGCTGACGTTACTTATTTTCAAATTACAGATTGAAAGCAATAGTTCCTATTCCTATTTTCTATCACTTTTCTAACTTCAATTTTTCGTAGACAATATTCGATAAACAGATATTTATAGATATCACTCGTGCAAGTATTGGAAAAGTCATGTATACCTTAACAATATGTAAATAAACATTGGAAGGATATGCATCAAACAATTTAATGCTCTTTATCCTCACCAGAGGCAGCATATTCTATAGAAATATTATTAACGCATTTTAAGTACTTTCTACATGCATTTCTAAGTGTTGAATGGTTTGTATTTAATTATAATTTATTCAAACAATTCACAAAACTTCACAAATTATTCGGCTATAAATATTATGTAAATTAAATTTTTTTTAAACCAGGAGAAACGTTCAAAAATTATATTTTCGTATACCTATATCTTAAAACACAGCTACGACTTTTTTTAATTCTTCAAATTTTGGGTTTTATTACAATATCAACAAGATTCACGAGTTGACATTTTACAGCAAAAATTACCAGATTTCTACAATTTAACCACATTCAAACCACGAAATATACTAAAAACTGTGGCGCTAAATTCAAAACGTCCCCGATCTTAAAAAAACATCCTGTACATAATGCATTAATGAATTGTTATAAGGTAAGTAGTTGTCATTACTACTTTAATAAAACATTTATTCACGTTAAACTTGTTTTTTTCTATTAATAGAAACGTAAAGAAATGATGCAAGTAACTATATGTAAACAAGTGTGTAATTGTTAATGTAAAAACCTTATATAATGTATGTATATTTCTCATAACATAGATTAGGCACAATAACATTATTAAAATGAGCATATTTAATTTTTTTTTTAATTTTAAATCTACCTAATCATTTTAAAATATATCTACAAATGTACAATATGATTCTCTGTATTGTTAGTTTTTCATATCGATAAATTTTGCATTAAATTAAAAATATGTATAATTGAATAAGTTAAAAAACTATCTGCATAATACATATCTGTTTTCTTGTTGTTTATCGTTTAAAAAAAAACAATTTATTGTATTTAAATTTTGTTTTTAGTTTTTGAAAATAGATAATTTTGCACTTAAGCAGTTAATTATTCCTTGCATAAAATTACAAAAAAAAATTCAGGATGTGCAAATCAAATCAATTTCTTGTTCTTGAAGATTCCTTTCTGAATTTTAACATAAAAAAATAATCAAACTTTAATTCAAGATAAAAAAAATTGCATTAGTATAAATCATCACCACAACAGGCTTTATCAAATATAAAATGAAAATAAAAATAAGAAAAGAAAAACGTTTCTGCATCTCGTTCTCCTCAGTAAAGGTTAAATACAAGATGTTCAAAAATAAACTTACGAACACAAATTAAGTTGGTGGGATTAAAGTCTTTTTATACCAATCGAAAGATTGGACACTTTCAAAAAACTTTTATACCTACTTATACTTTTTTCAAAATTGCGATTATTTGTTGAGTTATAGACTCCAGCCACTTTGGTATACAAAAAATTTAAAAAAAAAAGTGGTTTTGATTATTTATCAACCAAATTGGTAATTTGTTATATGTTTTGAAAAAACCCTTGAGCTCTATACAATTATGAAAAAAGGCTACCTTTTTATTTAAAGTAAGAAAGTTAATACCAATTTCAGTAGCCTACTAGAAAAAAATATATTTTTGATTGTTTTCGATAATATTAGGTAATATGTTTTTATCATCAATTTATAATAATAATGTATTTCTAACGGAGATCAGTCCATTTCTAATACTGTCGTCTATTAATTTTGTACATAAATACATTTAAATAAAATAATTATAAACAGTTAATATTTTAAATAATGCATCAGTTTCGTTGCGGTTTGTAACACCGTTAGACGTGTCTGAAATTTTTCGCGCATCACCAAATTTCATAAGATAACAATTAATTGTTAGCAATAAACCACGGAGAATCTTTAAATATTAACATTAGCACCCTTTGATCAATCATAGTAATATTATAAATACAAAAGTGTGTTTGTTCGTTTGTCCTTCTTTGGTGCAGCAACGGATCAACGTGATTTTTTGCATAGAGATAGTTTATAAACCGGAAAGTGACATAGGCTACTTCTTAACCTGGAAAAATGCACGGTTCCTGTGGGATTCAAACTTAGCCCACGGGAGCAAAGACGCGGGTAAAGCTAGTAGCTATTTTCTAATAAATTAAATCTTAGCGCGACCAATACAGGACTAATAAATCTATTTCTAATTATATCAGCTGGTATAAGATTTTTCCCCTACTTTTAAAACGAACCTTGTTTTGTTCAAATCAATTCTCATTCTTCATAAATACCTTTGAATGCAAGATTATTATGTGCATTAGGGTGATCGTTAAAAATTAAATTTCTTCCGACGCCCCAAAAAAACCTTCCATTTAATGAAAAAATACGGGGGAATTTTTTTAAATTTTTTTTATCAAAAATAACACGTGCCTCAAGACAATCAAAGTTCATTTATTGATATAATTGTTGTTTTTTGTAAGTATCTCTTAAAGTATACAAATTTGAAAAAAAAAGCAATAAGAGTATTTTGTAGGAAATTCAATTCTCTACAAAAAAGGTCTTTTCCATTTTCTTCATGAAATTCATATTTATAGCGATATTCTCAATAATAAATTCATTAACATCATATAGGCAAAATTTTAAGACCCTCAAACATCATTCTTTTTTAAATACAGTCGAACTTCCATAAGTCGAACGCCGATAAGACGAATTTTTGATAGCTCAAACTCAAACCTGTTTCTCTAAGATTTGCCTATCTCAACGTTAATATTTTTATGTCAATAAATCGAATTTCTATAAATCGAATTATTTAATAAGTCGAAGCGTTTTACAATTCTTTAAATTCAAGTTTTCCTTAGTAAATAGGTCGATGACTCGAAATTAAATTTTACAACTTTTTTAAAAATTACGCTACCTGAGAGAGGATTAAGGACGAGTGCGGTTCGGTGTTAATGCTGCTTAAAAGGTCTATTCTATGAAAAAGTTTTATACTATAAGCTGTTTTGACGGCGGCTCTTCAATTGGATTTAAAAACTAATTTATGTTTAGGCGTGAAAAGGTAACAGACAGACAGATAGACAGACAGCCAAAGTTACTTTCGCTTTTATTATATTAGTTAGGATAATTAATTTTTTTTAGAAAATAAGTTAAGTATTGTGAATCGTGCTTAATGTGAAGTGTGCACATTCGAGCTCAAAGTGGCACATTCCGATCTCGGGAAAATGAAGCGCGCCGCTCCGCGTCGCGCTTCATTTGCTTCCCTCGCTCGGAAATGTGCCACTTTTCGCTCGAATGCGCACATCATCGTATTTTATGAATTTGTTTAAATTACTTTTTCGAATTAAAAAGAAAATAGTAATGTGTTCATATAAAACGCCAAATGTCTACATTTTTTCTAAATTAAATTGGACAGCGTTGTAATTTTTCAATAAAATTATTTAGAAACTAAATTAATTATTGTGAATCGTGCTTAAAACCGAGTGTGCGCATTCGAGCTCAAAGTGGCACATTCCGATCTCGGGAAAATGAAGCGCGCCGCTCCGCGTCGCGCTTCATTTGCTTCCCTCGCTCGGAAATGTGCCACTTTTCGCTCGAATGCGCACATCTTCGTATTTATTGAATTTATTTCCATTAATTTATAGATTTAAAAAGAAATTAAACAACGTATGTGCACATTCATTCGAAAGGTGCACATTTTTCCGAGACCAAATTGCACACTCGACTTTTAACCAAAATCTACAATAAACAAGATTTCGCTTTTACACGGTTTACAAAAATATAATTCCAAAATTTTTTTTAAGAATGAAAATTAATAAAATACACATTTTTACTATGTAACGTGTGTACTTTTACTTATTTTTAAAAATATTTCGTTGGATGACACTGATAGCACAACAAAAAAAAGTTTTTATTTTCATACATACAAAAAGTAAATCATCTAATATACTTTTAAAAATCGTTTTCTTTAGAAAACTGTATATTGAAAAAAAGTAAAATGTGAATAATTTATTGTAAAGTTTGTTTCAATGTAAAACAAAAGTAGATAATTCATATACATTCTTATGAATTAGATATAGGGTAAATGAAGGAGAGATCAGCATATTTCCAAAAAATTTATAACTTTGGCTATATTTCATTTAATGAAATAATATTTTAACAGATTTTAATTATTATATAATACTTTTATAGAAATACAAAACTAAATAATAATTCCATTCAGAAATACTGTTAAAAATAAAAACAAAAAAAGTTAATAATGCGGCGTCTCTCCCTCATGCTTGGTAGAGACGCCGCATTATAAAAAGATAGATGCCGCACATATAATTTTTGTGTAAAGGAAATTACTGCACATTGAAATGCAAGTTAGGTTCAGCTTTAAACCAAATAAACACTAAATCCCTATACGAAACTTAACCAAAAAATAAATTACCTTTAAAAGTAAGATTTGTCCCGCTTCCAACAATAGTACCAAGTCCTCCAATAGTCGACGCGTAAGCTGCACTCAAAAAATAACAAATAGTTACTTTACTAGGAACTAATTTATCTTGCTCTTTGGTCGGAGGTGTTTCTCCCGTCTCTCCTTGGTCGTCTTCCTTAATCCTACTATTTACATACATATTACCGATCCCTTGCGCCTCCAACTCTTTAAGGGTCGCTTCCATTATCGGACACATCATCGCAATAGCGGCGGTATTCGAGATCCACATCGACACGAACATAGTGACCGCTACCAAACCGAAGTTCAATCTTCTGGGACTGCAGCCCACGAGAAGAATCACCGCCAACGCCACCCTTCTATGAAGATTACAATGCTCCACGGCGATGGCTATGATTAATCCTCCGATAAACATCATGTTTGTTTCTTTTAAATAACATAGAGACGTCTCTTCCGTATGTAAAATTCCCATAAGGGGAAAAAGCACCATTGGAATAAGCGCTGTAACTGGCAGAGGTAAGCATTCCGTCACCCAAAAGCCAGCCATTAATAATACGACATAAAGGCACCTCGTTTCAGCAGTATTGTTTAGAATAAATACTGGAAGTAACACCAAAGGATAGATAATTATAAATAAGGACCTCCAGTAGATTCCGAGAGCGTTGAGGATGAGCTTCGGTACCGCCGTCATGGTTTCGTATATTTCCAAAAACGATGTCACTGAAAAAAAATTTAACATCAGTTCTTGTAAAAAATTTCACTAAAACACAACCCACTTGTTAATTTATTTGTTTGGACAAATAAGAGACTAACAATTCGACAAACGGAAAATGAACCTTCTGATTACGTTTAATTGTGTTATAAAGGTACTTAAGTTAAAAATTAAAATTCAAGACGTGGTCCAGCGAGACCTTAAACGGTGACTTAATGATAATAATTTCGGCAGTAATAATAATTTAAGGATTATTTTAAATGAAACGTTTACCACAATTGGTACCATCAACGACCGAGGATGAATACCAAACAGAACTAAACTCGAAATCCATTTACAACGAAGAACTAATAAGAACATTGGCACTGTGGACCAGAAAATACTGGTTTTTGCAAAAAGGTAGATGATTTCCGTTTATCATAAACTCTCCATATAAAGCATCGAGAAATGCAATTTTATTGCCTTTAATAATGACCGAAGATCGTCTTATTTTTGTTCGTGTTTTATACAATAATAACCATCATTAGAAGAGAAAATCATATTTTTAATAATCCTCAGAGTTCAAAAATAAAAGTAACCAAATGTACGGCCGCAATCAGGTATTTCCAATCTTTTCTTTGGGCGACCTTCGAACGATTATAAAGTTTCGTCTTTTTTTCCAGCGGTCCCCTCTAAATTCTGTTTTTCTATGTTTCGCATAATTTGTGCATAAAACAAATTATGAAAATAAAAACAATAGATTTATAACAATAACAAAATTTATTTATTGGGTTTTTACTAAAATTTGGCCTTCAACTCCCAAATCAGAAATCGATGCAAGTCAAGAGCACTATTATTGTTATTATCGGGAAATTATTTCAAATCATCGAAAACGGTACAATAAGAACTAAAATCAATTGTACATCGACCTTACGGGTTTCATCAACCCTTATTAAAATTCCAACGAACCCATTGATTCATACCAATTCTGCAAAAATTGTTTTTCTAATAGCAATTTGGTTATACAAATTTTTTAAAGAAAATGTAAATTTAGGATGGATATGGTGATATAGCAAAAAATAATAAATTAAAAGCAGTACAACTTCGACAGTTTGGACACATATCGTACCGGACTATCAAGGTATCCGGATTACTAGAGGCATCTCGTTTATTTATTAGAGAGGGGAGATTTTGTATTATGAGCATAAAAACTATTGCAAATATTTAATAAATATAAATTATTATAATTATATACTAGGGTTACCAGGTGAAAATGTCGAGTTTTCACTCAAAGAAAACAAGTTAATTTCAAGAAAACACATTTTCCCGTCTGTCAGGCAATTTATGTTTCTTCTTTTGATCCAAACCATAAATCGACCCAATTTTTCACTTCTTAGAAATTGGCAGTGTTCCTCAGCTAATCCATGAACCATTGATCAAAATAAGCGATAATCGAAAGGGGCGATTTTAAATTGCCCTGAATGATTTTTATGTGGTAAAGGATTGCCACTTTTCCATGCCTTTTGGCCCATTGCAGAAGTTTTCCCATCAAGGCGTTTCTCAAATTGATGATATGTTGTCGGTAACGTTCACCATTAACCGTTTCGCCAGTGTTTAACAATTCATAGTACGCAATCCCCTTCTAAACCCACCCAACTCGGAGCATTGTTTTCTTCCCGAAGCGATTGGATGTTGCCGTTGATGTCGATGCTTCTTCAACTGAACCCCACAATTTTCTGCGTTTGGGACTCTCGAAATAGATCCGCTTTTCATCACCAGTAACAATTCGATGCAAAAAACGGTTTCTTAATTTAATTATTTTTAAAAAATTGTCAATTTTTGTGTGTACTCTTTTGGATGTGACTACATCAATAGCTTTTTCTCGAAGTCGTTTGACTAAAGACATTTAATTTCCTTCTGGTCTATAACCTTCCAAACATCTTCGCAAAGGCGGAGCTCTAGAGACGGATGAAAATAATAAATGCAAACTGAAAACATACTTACAGTGAATAAAAACGCAAAACTAAATATACTCTTGAAAATGACCGTTTTAATAAAATATTACATCGCAACACATGTGAAACAAACAAACTCAAAAACAATTCACATGTACAAACCACTCCGCTACATCCAAAAAATAAAAAAAGAATGGTGATGTTTTCAGGTCAGAGTGTTGTACCAAGCTAGGACAATTTTCTGACTTTTGTATAGGCATGACTTATAGACCATGAAAAAATGAAACATCTCTAGCAATATATCTTGAATGGAAAGAATGGTATCTTCAGCTTATCTGGCGCCCAAAGAAAACGCATTGGCAGTATTTCTATGTTTCACTTTTTTCCTGTTTTCATCATCTTCTAATTCAGCGGATCCTTCTGCAATTGCAATATTGCTGTTTTAAACCTCACCAATAAGCTTCTCTTCAGTCAAATGAAATCAACCCATTTTTCCATATTTTTGCGATCAATTACTGGATTAATAATATTTAAAGATAAAGTAATTTTTTCATATCCTCCTGATTTATGGAACAGATTTTCCTTTGAAGCTCTGTGAGTTGAATACTTTCGTCATCTGATTCATCTTCTTTCGTAATTTCTGACCAAAATGTTGCCCAACTGTATTGAATGTTATTTTCAGTTATAATCCTCTAAGATTCATCCAGATTATTCATTGCTTCTTCAAAATCGTTAATAGGTCTCCATCTTAATGTGCAATAACATGATCAAGTTAATTTTATATTTTGGACAACCACACAGAAAAATCATCGTTTTGTTCTATTGTAACTATAAAATATATTTCAAGTCCAGATTATAGAAGTAATTTTTTTTAAATGTTAAACAAGAGTGATCGAATTACTGGAGTATCCGAACTATCGAAGTTGTGCTGTATTATTGTTTTTGAGGTCTAATTATGTGATTTTACATGTTTCTCTAGTTTTACACACTAATTCTACCTCATTTCTACAAAACTTATTAAATGACAAAATTTTCACTAATATGGATAATCTGAAATTGCACTTGGTTCACTTTTTTGCTGATAAGGACCAGAAGCTTAACGAACGTGGAATCATGAAGTTACCAGAAGGATGGAAAAAGGTCATCGCACAAAATGGTACATTTATAGTTGATTAAAATACATGTGTACAACTACCTATAACTTCAAAAACAAAATTTTATTCAACTGCGTTGTAAACCTTGTTATTAGTAAAGAATTAAAAGATTTCATATATGTATAAGGTATAACGACAAAATGCAGTAGACAGAACGTCTACTACAAATCATAAAACGATAAAAACTTATTTTAGTTTTACTGTGGCAATTACGCTATCAAGTACAAAGAACTCCATAATAGAATATTTAAAAATAGAAAACATACATCCATACATAAAATAAATTGCTCCTGAATATTGTACCGAAGCAATAACAGTTAATAGATCAAAGTTCAACCATTGTGGTCGAAAGCAATTTCGATTTATTCATGTTAATTAAACAATAAAAAGGAAAAAAAACTGAATATTTATGTCATTAGTTGCAACTCGAATAATCGGCGACATTTGCATAGTTGTTGGAAAATGGAGCTAGGATATGTTATTATGAAACTATATGCAGATCTATTTGTGAAAGTTCTTTTATAAAATCGAATCAATCACATAGAAAAAAAACACATTTAAATCGTGTTTAATTGATATGTATAAAATTATAATATCAATGATAAAAATGAGAGGATATTACATGTTAGTCATAACAACATGAACTTGAGAAGATACATTGACCTAAAAACCCAATACATATGAACTTCGCGTTACATACATACAGAGTTGGGCTTGTATTTGTCTTTTACATAATTAGATAAAATGACAAAGAAAGTCATTCATTCATAATTACGTTTTGCACGATTTTTTTACGTTTTAATGTCACTTCAAAAATGTTGCTTATGAATTGGGCTAGAATCTTTTAAGAAAGCGGTAATTATTTTTCTTTTAAAAGCTAATGTTGAAAATGGGTTCTAATCTTCGGAATTATTTTAATTTTATAATAAATAAACTATTGCAATTATCTACTATCATAATGTTTGCTCTTGTAGTGTTTATAAAATGACATTGTTATTTAATTAAAAATGAGTAAATATAAATAAATAAGGAAATCTTGTTTAGAATTTATTTGTATTGAATGACTTCGGAAACGAATTTGTGTGAAAATTTAACTTATAGTATTTTCGACGCTGACTTCTGATCTGATGACCTTTTTTGCACTATTGCTTCATTTACATAAGATAAAATTTTTAATGTAATTGAATTCCGGGAACCGAATAGTGCAATAATGCATGGGGTTCAGCATATTTTCTGTTCGGTATAGTTTTGTGTTGAAAATGATACTGGATATCTTCGTTTTTTTTTCAAATAGTTTTTATGGTTTGATTATTATCGGGTTGGTAACGAAAAAAATTTCGGTTTTTTAGTTTAAAAAATAAAACTCAATGTTTTATACAAAGACTGTATTTTAATCTATACATCTACAATACATATAAATAAAATTGAAGTTTCTGTCTGCGATTTCAAAATAAAGATTTTTCTTAAGCTCGTATGGTTATTTGAATGTTACTAAAGCCCAAAACGCGTTTTTAAAATGTTTGTCTGTCTGTCTGTCTGTCTGGCACTTTGTCCGTCCATATATCTCGGAAACGGCAGAACCGATTTTGACGCGACTTGAATTAACAGGTAGAAGACACTATCCTTGAGTAACGTAGGCTATATTTTATTTTGAAAAAAAATAGTTTTTACTTCGAAATCGCAATACCCGTGCGAAGCCGGAGGGCCAGCTAGTCAACTATAAATGTACCTTTTT
Organism: Sinopyrophorus schimmeli; assembly: GCA_036325965.1. Lineage (NCBI taxonomy): Eukaryota > Metazoa > Arthropoda > Insecta > Coleoptera > Elateridae > Sinopyrophorus > Sinopyrophorus schimmeli. Next base: position 2,046,825 of record JARFIZ010000089.1, on the reverse strand, counting down.
CTATCTTTCTGGTAACTTCATGATTCCACGTTCGTTGAGCTTCTGATTCTTATCAGCAGGGCGCTTCCAGTCAACTGGTTTGGGGATTTTAAAAAGAAAAATTTAACTTAACTTGTTAGTTTGAAATATTGGTAATTATTAAGAATAAAAATAAATAAGCGAACGAAAAATTGGGTGTGGGGGGGGGATTATCCAATTTCATCCCCCTGAAACCGCCACTGCTTGTCAGCAAGAAAGAAAATTTTTATATTTATTCATAATAATTGATTCTAACAGTAGTCACCTCATCGACAAAGAATGGGGTCACAAAAATAGTAATTAACAATTCAATTGTGCGTATCATTTGAAACTCGTGGACATGGAAAACGCATTTAAATTATAATTTGAAGTTGTCATAGAAATGTTTTTAATTTAAAACGAACTCAATTAAGAAGTTTAATAAACTGTAAAGTTTGACAAACAGCGAAATTAATATATTATATAAAGTTTGTCTAATTTTAGATTTATTTACGATTAAGTAATAAAAAAAAATCTTCAAATTAGACATCGATCGCGTCATATACGGCATTGAAATGAAATATAGTGACAAAATAAAACGTAAAAAATCAATCTTTACATAAAACTACGTACCAAACTAAAAAAGACAATTTTAATCAATCCATGATTTTTAGCTATATAAATATTGAATATTGTGTTCAACAATATACGATTAAAATTTAATTCATTGGTTTATAAAATTAAGTTTTCCAAATATTTTATTTAGACAAAAATTGGTTAACTTCGTTACAAGTGTCCAACAAACGCAACATTTTCTCATTGAAAATGATTATTATAATAATTGTTCTAACAGTAGTCACCATCGACAAAGAATGGGGTCACAAAATAGTAATTAAAATTCAATTGTGCGTATCTTTTGAAACTCGTGGACATGGAAAACGCATTTAAATTATAATTTGAAGTTGTCATAGAAATGTTTTTAATTTAAAACGAACTCAATTAAGAAGTTTAATAAACTGTAAAGTTTGACAAACAGCGAAATTAATATATTATATAAAGTTTGTCTAATTTTAGATTTATTTACGATTAAGTAATAAAAAAATCTTCAAATTAGACATCGATCGCGTCATATACGGCATTGAAATGAAATATAGTGACAAAATAATACATATGAACTTCGCGTTACATACATACAGAGTTGGGCTTGTATTTGTCTTTTACATAATTAGATAAAATGACAAAGAAAGTCATTCATTCATAATTACGTTTTGCACGATTTTTTTACGTTTTAATGTCACTTCAAAAATGTTGCTTATGAATTGGGCTAGAATCTTTTAAGAAAGCGGTAATTATTTTTCTTTTAAAAGCTAATGTTGAAAATGGGTTCTAATCTTCGGAATTATTTTAATTTTATAATAAATAAACTATTGCAATTATCTGCTATCATAATGTTTGCTCTTGTATTGTTTATAAAATGACATTGTTATTTAATTAAAAATGAGTAAATATAAATAAATAAGGAAATCTTGTTTAGAATTTATTTGTATTGAATGACTTCGGAAACGAATTTGTGTGAAAATTTAACTTATAGTATTTTCGACGCTGACTTCTGATCTGATGACCTCTTTTGCACTATTGCTTCATTTACATAAGATAAAATTTTTAATGTAATTGAATTCCGGGAACCGAATAGTGCAATAATGCATGGGGTTCAGCATATTTTCTGTTCGGTATAGTTTTGTGTTGAAAATGATACTGGATATCTTCGTTTTTTTTTCAAATAGTTTTTATGGTTTGATTATTATCGGGTTGGTAACGAAAAAAATTTCGGTTTTTTAGTTTAAAAAATAAAACTCAATGTTTTATACAAAGACTGTATTTTAATCTATACATCTACAATACATATAAATAAAATTGAAGTTTCTGTCTGCGATTTCAAAATAAAGATTTTTTCTTAAGCTCGTATGGTTATTTGAATGTTACTAAAGCCCAAAAACGCGTTTTTAAAATGTTTGTCTGTCTGTCTGTCTGTCTGGCACTTTGTCCGTCCATATATCTCGGAAACGGCAGAACCGATTTTGACGCGACTTGAATTAACAGGTAGAAGACACTATCCTTGAGTAACGTAGGCTATATTTTATTTTGAAAAAAAATAGTTTTACTTCGAAATCGCAATACCCGTGCGAAGCCGGAGGGCCAGCTAGTCAACTATAAATGTACCTTTTTCTATCTTTCTGGTAACTTCATGATTCCACGTTCGTTGAGCTTCTGATTCTTATCAGCAGGGGCGCTTCCAGTCAACTGGTTTGGGGGATTTTAAAAAAAGAAAAATTTAACTTAACTTGTTAGTTTGAAATATTGGTAATTATTAAGAATAAAAATAAATAAGCGAACGAAAAATTGGGTGTGGGGGAGGATTATCCAATTTCATCCCCCTGAAACCGCCACTGCTTGTCAGCAAGAAAGAAAATTTTTATATTTATTCATAATAATTGATTCTAACAGTAGTCACCTCATCGACAAAGAATGGGGTCACAAAAATAGTAATTAACAATTCAATTGTGCGTATCTTTTGAAACTCGTGGACATGGAAAACGCATTTAAATTATAATTTGAAGTTGTCATAGAAATGTTTTTAATTTAAAACGAACTCAATTAAGAAGTTTAATAAACTGTAAAGTTTGACAAACAGCGAAATTAATATATTATATAAAGTTTGTCTAATTTTAGATTTATTTACGATTAAGTAATGAAAAAAAATCTTCAAATTAGACATCGATCGCGTCATATACGGCATTGAAATGAAATATAGTGACAAAATAAAACGTATAAAAAATCAATCTTTACATAAAACTACGTACCAAACTAAAAAAAAAGACAATTTTTAATCAATACCTATGATTTTAAAGCTATAATAAATATTGTAAATACTGTGCGTGTTCAACAATAATACGATTAAAATTTAATTCATTGGTTTATAAAATTAAGCTTTTCCAGAATATTTTATTTCAGACAAAAATTGCTTAACCTTCCGTGTACGAGGTGGGGTATAACAAACGTGCACAATTTTTCTCTTGTTAAAACGGGACGTTTGGTAATCGTGCTTAAAACCGAGTGTGCACATTCGAGCTCAAAGTGGCACATTCCGATCTCGGGAAAATGAAGCGCGCCGCTCCGCGTCGCGCTTCATTTGCCTCCCTCGCTCGGAAATGTGCCACTTTTCGCTCGAATGCGCACATCCTTGTATTTATCGGATTTGCCTATATTATTATTTTATTCTTCAATGCAAAAAATTTAAAGTCGAATAAATTTGATCTATTTTTTGTTTGAAAAAGGTTAGATATTTTATTCCTTAATAAAAATATTTTCGGGTGTACTTTCGAATGTTTAATAATTCGCGTTTTTGATTAATTAAAATTGCATGAGTCACATTTTCTGAAGTGGGCCACTAAAAATCAACTAGTTCATTTTTATATCATCTTTTGTAGATTGTTGAAGGTTTATATGTCAAAATTAAGGTCTCCAAATATTTTTGGGTAATTTTTATTTTGTAAAAACTATAAACAAATTAGTTTTAAGGCACATTTTGTAGACACTGTTATAATTCGACTTCATTTATGGATTAATTCAATTTTTAAATATAAAAATATATATATATGTTACATAAAGGGTGCATCAAAATTTTAGAATGACTTGGATGGGGTATGTTAAAAAAAAGGTGGGGAAATAAAAGTCAAAATTCGGAAACAGTTACAGTATTTTTTTCATGTACGATGAAGTCTCCCATCTAGTCTAGCTTAAAAGTACTAAATTAGAAATGTGGTTTTTGGTAAAAATATTGAGTTTATATTGAAAAAAGGTATTTACCATAGCAATGAGTGGGAGGGAGCGAGAAGATACGATAATCTTGTCAGTACAAGTGAGAGAGAATGATTAAAATTATTCAATTACTTTTTCGTCTAGGAGACGTCAATCGTTTAGGGTGTCATTGTAGATTTTGACGTCTCTAAGACGTCAAGAACTGTATTCAATTTTATGTTCCGAAAAAGGTTTGTTTTCAACAATAATTTTGTTAAAAGGCACAAAATTGGCGATTTGGGAATTTTGTTATTAATATAATTCTGTAATATTTAATTGCGAATGGTCAGAGAGTAAATTAATTCTTGTAAAGTGTGCTTAAAGCCGAGTGTGCGCATTCGAGCTCAAAGTGGCACATTTCCGATCTCGGGAAAATGAAGCGCGCCGCTCCGCGTCGCGCTTCATTTGCCTCCCTCGCTCGGAAATGTGCCACTTTTCGCTCGAATGCACACATCCTCGTATTTATTATATTAATATAATTTACCATAAGCTCCTTGAAATCAAAAACTTTAATTTAATTTAGTAAATATCGATTTTATATTCAAAAAATGTATTTACCATAGCAATGAGTAGAAGGAAGCGAGAAGATGCAATGTGTTTTACTTGAACCTATTCATTATTAATTAATAAAATATATTTCTTACCATTGAACTGTCATAAAGTACAATTTTGTAGATTTTATTTCATTTTATTTTCGTGGTATGGCAAACCCCACCGAGTAGTATGGCATGTGACATTTAGTCACCTAGTATGCGGCAGGTTAAACAATATGTTAATACAGCTTTTAACAAAAAAAAGTACACAGAGAACAACTTTTCAATAATAGACCGCTACGAAACGACCAACATCAAAAACAATTAAACATCATTTTCTAGAAATTTTTTTTTGTTAATAAAAATATGTAGAATACATATTTATTGGAATCACATTAATTCAATCATATAGGGTGTCCAAAAACTAAATAAGCAGCTTTATGATATCAAATAGGGTCGATTAACCCAAACCGCAGATAAGAAACTTGCTACTTTCTAAAATATTCAATACAACTTTACTTAATTTAATTATTTTTAAATAGCCGTTTAAATTTTAAAATTCACATTTAGCTAACTTCCAAATAAAAACCCTTCGAACCATTTTCAACGCACCATGCTACATAAGCAACGGTAATATCTAGAGTGACCTCAAAGAGCTGTCTGTGAAAGAAGAAATAGTAAAAAATAGTGAAAGTTATATCGCTATGCTCTAGCACTAAACTTATTGAACAACGTTCACAGTTGCAGATTTAAGAGGCAGCACACCCTTGACTGATTTAGATTTTGATGCAAGCCCCCTAGATCATATTCTATGTTTCTTTTGTAAGCTCTAATACGCATTAGCATGTGCACTAGGGTGGGGTGAAAAAAAAAATTTTTACTCAACATCTTGAAGAGGCCCACTAACTGAAAATTAATTATGAGTCAAAATTTTTGGTTGCAAGAAAAAAAATTTTGAAAGTGTTCTAGAAACTGCAAGGTGTCCTCTGTTGTGCCAATTAAGTTATAAATTAAAAAAAATTGTGACCATTTACTGTAGGTTTTAAAAAAAGTCCCAAAAAAATAACATGCTTCTTTTGGATATAAGAGTAAAATTTGTGTTGGAAACGATCATATTTGTTAATTCTTAACTTCATTCTTAAATTAATAATTCATTTTCAGTCAGTGAGCCACCTCAAGATGTTGAGTAAAAAAAATTTTTTTTTAACATTTGTTTTTTCATAAGCTACAAATTTCACCCCTAAACCAAGAAAAAAAATTTTTTTTCGCTCCACCCTAGTGTGTACAAGTACGAACTATCATATAGGTACATTCGTCATTTGTTCATGATTCTTTCTTTTTAATACTCATAAATGATAAATTTTGTCGATTAAGTCCGTCGTGCAGTTTTAAACGCTCGTCAGTGTACCTGTAACTTTAATACCTTGAATTTTGGATAACCAAATTTATTTGTTTTAGATTAAATACATTGTGAGAGAAAAATAATATTTTTAAAGGCCTTGAAAATGGTTATTAAGTAACAACAACCACAGTTTCATTGACAAAATTAATATGTAATACATTACTCAAAAACAATTAATATGATGGTATGTTTGAAAAACAGCATTTAATACATTTTCAAGATCTCTTCAAACTGTCAATGTGAAGCTATCAAAAGTTTATGAAGATTGATTGATGAATAATAAACAACATTAATTAATATGAAACATTGTTGCAAGCGGCGTGTTTACAATTACAGTCGAACCTCGATAACCCGAACTTTTGATAACTCGAACTCGGACCTGTTTCCCTAAGACTTGCCTATTTCAAAGTTAATATTTTTAATTTTGGAAAAATTTGTAGAAATGCAATATTTTAGACCAATGAAGCAAAAGACAATTTTAGATTATTTTCAAACCAACAATAAATAAGATGTAAATAACCATATTATCTAAGTACTTAATAACAATAAATAATGTTAATGATTGTTTACAAATTTTGATTATTTTGTATAAAACATGTGATATATACACACGAGAGTATTTAACTAGATTTTTTTTGATAACTCGAATTATCTTTAGTTTCCCTTCAACTTCGACTTATCGAGGTTTAACTGTATTTATTTTCTGGAACGTTATGAAACAAATAAAAAATTAAACCCCACCAAACATTAGTTTGTTGACAATAAATAACACCTCAGAACTCGTGTGGTTTATCAATTTTTTAGAAAAGATTAATCAACCACCATTTCAAATAAAAAAACACACTGCAGTGCCGATTTCAAATAATAAGCGGTTTTATGATAAAATATTCCATACACACACATTGATAACGTATCAAGGAACTTAAAATTTTTATTTTCAACATAAAGTCACACAAAACACATGTTTTTACGTTTCAATTTAATCGATTCTGTATAAATTCCATTACGTTGCCTATTTCCTCAAAAGATTAACGTAGTACTAAAAAAAAAACAATTCTGTATTTGCAAATAACTCAAATTACCCAAATTATAAGGTACAGTAGAAACTCGATTATCCGGACTAATTAATGTTGCAGCTCATCCGGATAATCGAAAATCCGGATAATTGAAAAAAAAACAATTTTACCTTGTTAGGTATTTATTTACAAAAAAACGAAACAAATAAGTATTAATTATAAAATCAACAGTAAAAAATACCAAAAAGAATCATAAAATGTTTAGGTAAAATTAAAAGTAAATAGATCATTGTTAATTGTGGAGAAAAGCGGAGTGTGCACATTCGAGCTCAAAGTGGCACATTCCGATCTCGGGAAAATGAAGCGCGCCGCTCCGCGTCGCGCTTCATTTGCCTCCCTCGCTCGGAAATGTGCCACTTTTCGCTCGAATGCGCACATCTTCGTATTAATTGGATTCGACTATATTAATAACAAATCCTTAAAATCCAGATTTTCTATTCGGAAAAAGTTTTCGCTTGAAAGGGCACATACTCCTTAATAATTTAATTTGCCTATCTTATTCTTCTCTCTTATAAATAATATTAATTAAATCAAACTGAACTAAATGTACCACTTCTGGTTTTTCTTTTAATTAAAAATTACAATAGGGTATTTTTACCAAAAACCACATTTCTAATTTAGTACTTTTAAGCTAGACTAGATGGGAGACTTCATCGTACTTTTATTTTCCCACCTTTTTTTTAACATACCCCACCCAAGTCATTCTAAAATTTTGATGCACCCTTTATGTAACATATAAATATTTTTGTATACAGTAGTCGCCGCATAAGTGGTTCACTGCTTAAATGGGTCAGCCGCTTATATGGGTCAAATTTTGTGGAACCAAATCAAACAGTATAAACAATATTTAAAAACCGCCGCATAAATGGTTCAAGTTTTCGGATAAGTGACTCACAAAAGCGTTTTTTTACCTGTATAATAGAATAGAAATATTATAATCCTCTCAAGTCAATGAACAAAAGGTAAAACTATGTTGTGGATGTTAATCTGCCTATTGTATTTGTCCTTTTCCTTACCTAAATATTGTTATGTGTCAGGTAAAGTTTTAAAGATATCTTTAGTTTATTTATAAAGTTCTTCCGCTCTTTACAAAGTGGTAAAAATGTTAAATGTAAATTTTTTTTCAGTTTGATTCTTGTTGTAGTGCCGTCAAAATGAACTCAAAAAATTATTATTCTGTTAGTGAAAAACTAAACTTCTTAAAACAGTTTTTCCGTTTAAGTGGGTCGCCGCTTATATGGGTCAAAATCGAATGGACCGACGTGAACCACTTAAGCGGCGCCTACTGTATTTAAAAATTGAATTAATCCATAAATGAAGTCTAATTACAACAGTATCTACAAAATGTGCCTTAAAACTAATTTGTTTATAATTTTTACAAAATAAAAATTACCCAAAAATATTTGGAGACCTTAATTTTGACATATAAACCTTCAACAATCTACAAAAGATGATATAAAAATGAACTAGTTGATTTTTAGTGGCCCACTTTAGAAAATGTGACTCATGCAATTTTAATTAATCAAAAACGCGAATTATTAAACATTCGAAAGTCCACCCGAAAATATTTTTATTAAGGAATAAAATATCTAACCTTTTTCAAACAAAAAATATATCAAATTTATTCGACTTTAAATTTTTTGCATTGAAGAATAAAATAATAATATAGGCAAATCCGATAAATACAAGGATGTGCGCATTCGAGCGAAAAGTGGCACATTTCCGAGCGAGGGAAGCAAATGAAGCGCGACGCGGGCGGCGCGCTTCATTTTCCCGAGATCGGAATGTGCCACTTTGAGCTCGAATGTGCACACTCGATTTTAAGCATGATTCACAATAATTTTATTCGTTCCCTCTCACTCCCACTAATAAGATTGTCGTATCTTTTTGCTCCCTTCTACTCATTGCTATGGTAATTACATTTTTTGAATATAAAATCGATATTTACTAAATTAAATTAAAATTTTTGATTTGAAAGAGCGCACGCTAAATTATACTAATATAATAAATACGAAGATGTGCGCATTCGAGCGAAAAGTGGCACATTTCCGAGCAAGGGAAGCAAATGAAGCGCGACGCGGAGCGGCGCGCTTCATTTTCCCGAGATCGGAATGTGCCACTTTGAGCTCGAATGCGCACACTCGGTTTTAAGCACGATTACGAAGTGCCCCGTTTTAACAGGAAAAAACGAACGCGGTTGACAATCCGGATAATCGCGAATCCGTATAACTGAGGTCCGGATAATCGAGTTTTTACTGTATTTTCAATTAATAAAAACCGGCTGTTTTCATAGAGATCCTCCGAAAAAGAAGTTTGTTTAGCAATCGCAGAAAAGCGGCGTCTTTTCTAATAAGTTGAATGAAAGAGAAGACTGTTGAAATCGCCGAAGGATAAAATATTAAATTATGCAGACGATTCCTCATTGAATAGATCCCGTTATTTCGTTCATGTTTTAAAATTCCAAATTTTTTTTGTACATCACAAGTTTGCGTCCTTTTACCCTTGAAAAGGCTGAGGCGTTTTCTACAGCGGCCTTCAAAATGTGCAGTTACAACAATCCGATGCACTTTATTCGAGAATTTCAAGGTCTTTTCGTGCCGTGATGGGGATATTCCTAGCCCATTCAAAATATTACAAGTTCGCCGTCATATTTCGTCGCAGATAAATTGAGGGGTTGTTATTTTTAAAGTGACGGTATCTATAAATATGCCATTCAAAAACAAACAGAATTATTTGATCAATCAGTAAACGAGGACCTTGAGCTATGTCGGTCTAACAACTGAAGGAACGTGGAATCAATAAAACGTAAATAAATGATAAAATTAAGGCAGGTTCTTGTCTATTTAGATTAAGCGCTTCAATTAGTGACGCTAAACTTCTTCAGGGTTGTTTGTCGACTTACCTTATCGGTTTCGTTCCTCCTATTGTTTACAAAATATCACAGGACACTCGAAGAACGCTTTGGTACAACTTTAACACACATTATTTTAAAAATAATACGGCAATAATCGCAGTCGTTAACTGGTAACTATTAGTTACGATAGTTTAACACTCAATTGTGTTTAAATTTATTGATACTTTGACCGTTTTAATTTAAGAATACTTTTTTTTTTCTTCGATACGCTTTAACTCAACAAAAACCTCAACCGCAACTAAGATTAACTAACTTTAAGTTTGCCTTATATATAAATGCGGCTGTCTCTCACTACAATTACGTAGGGCGCCTCTAGCTATTTTTAAAGTACCCCCACGTGGGATATACCTGCAGAGACGGACTATATCGTTTTAAAATATAGTTCTGCTGTATTTGGTTTCTATTCTAAAATTTAAATACCCGTAGCTTAGTGCAGCGCTTCTCAATCTGCGGGCCGCTACCGTTTTGTGGGTCATTAACTTCCTTTAGACAGAAGAATGGGAGGGAAACTGAATCAACATAAATTAAATAATCAGAATAATAGATAAATCACATTTTACTATAATGTGTATGTCCTTATAGTCATTGAGCTGTGCATAAAAATAGTTATAATAATATTAACCATTTATGTTGAAATTAGCACACTTTTTCCGCTTTGTAATGTTATTCCTCCTTAAGGGAAAACATATTGTTTGTCTTAGAGGCACTGAGTTTAATTTTTTTCCATTGAATAGGGTTGTTAAATTTTTTTTTTCCAAGGAACCTTTATATTAAAAAGTTTAGGAAACACTGGTCTACCGCATAAGTAACAATACCTCGGAGATGTTCTTGACCCAACCTTTCAACGACCCTTTTTAAATAATTAAGACTTACAAGCCTAACTGTACTGCACTTATTGTTAAAAAACGAGCAGCTTTAAAATATGATTTAAAAATGTAAAAATATGAGTTCAAAAAACGATCTAATTATTCCTTAATTATAGTAATTTTAATAATTACCTTAGCTTTTCTTTTTTATATATGTATATAAGAACTAATCTTAGGTCATTGTTGATAATACAACGGATTGATCATACCGTCTTTTCTTGAAAACTTCTTCCAAACTTTTTCAACTGTAAATATAGAATTTCAACAAATTTTTACATATCCAACTATTATTGAAAACTAACGGAATAGTAATTTATTAAAAAAAATTAATCGAACATTATTTAAAAATACCTTTTTCTAAAGTATGTATAATATAGACTTATGTAATTTATGATCTAAAAGTTTATTTTAAAAATCATTGGAGATTTCCAACTTTATTTAGGACTGATACCTACACCTTGCTACTAAATTTAAATATTAATTAATGCCACAGAATTTTATAGTACTAAAGTTTTCATAGTATTTCACTTCTTAGTAAATTGAGTTAAACTGGTTAAAATTAGTTTTTAAAATTTATTTTTAAAAAAGACAATTTTTAAAACTACATAATTCGCCAGTTAAACAATTCATTAATTTGAAATTATTTATTAAAAACTTTGAACTACTACAAATAATAGTTAGTTATACAACCCAATTTGCTACACATTATTAATGATATTTCTTTTTGTAAAATTTCTTATTGTGAATTTCAATTAAATATCATGATGGACTCTTTTAATTACCAATTTTCTTTTTGGGCTTTGAATAGACATTGCAGATATTTATTGTAATAATAAAGAATATTATATTAAGAATAAACAAGCAATCACCATTAATAGAACTTATAATTATTATTACAAACTATCTAAAAGTGTGATAACAAAACAAGCTAATGTATTACTTAAGTTTGAGTTATAACAATAAACTAGTTCGTTCTATTTTGTATCCTAAAGATTTTATTGTAATGTTTCTTTTACGTAACAATATGTAACATTAAACTAATAGGTAATCAGAAGTTTATCTTGAATGCATATAATAATCAATAGCTGTTGAAAACGCAGCGAAACCTGCAGCACCTACTATTCCAGCTTTTACACCAGCTATCAAATAAAATCAATAATTATTAAAATAAGTCATGATTTAGTTGTTTATACTTTACCTCGAATACCAATTAGTCCACCTGTGACGCCACCTGCATATGTACCATTCCTCCAGTCAGATTTACCACGAGCCTTCAAACAAATTCATCAATTTCTTAAATTTATAGATTATTACAAATCATTACGGTTTCAATTGCACATTCTACTGCTGAAAACAAAGCTCCAATTACGGCGAAATTCTTAGCATAACTAAGCGTTGTCGTTTTCATTTCCCTAAATACTTCTCTGGCTGTTTGTTGTTCGACCATAGTAGAAGTAGGTCCTACACTGGACGAAAACAATCCAATAGCTGCTCCCAATCCATATCCTAAAAAATCATTGAATGTATTTTAGAAATATACTAGCTAAAACTATTTGTTACCAATTACACAACTCATAAATGCTTTAAAAGCACAGCTCTCGAAAACAGCTTCTACAGCTTTCTCTTCGTTCGTTTTAATACGTACTGGTCCAAATGATTTTGGTATTATAATGTTCTCCCGATATCTGTAATTATTGCCTACAAAATAATTAGAAAGGCTTAGCCATTCTTCTGGAGTCATTTGTCGTTTTTCTTGAGTAGCCATATCTTCTGAAGTATTATTACTCATAACCTATTTTATATTAACAAATACGCTGTTGACTTTATATTATAAGTAGAATTCTTAACTATTACTTCTTACAGATTTCATAATATGTGTTATATTTGACAATGTTACATTCAAAAATTTCAAAATTAATAAACGTGAGTTTGATACATTTTGAGATAACTGAACTAAACATAGGCATACTAAATATTACTAAATTTCAAAAAAAAACCTTTTTTACAATATTGAAAATGTATTTAATTGTATTTAAACTATTAACAAAATTTCTATGTTACAAACAAAAATTAAACTAAAACATTTCAATTAAGAAATACCTATACCACTAGTACAATAATACAATAATACATGAGAATCCGTTACATATTTATTAAATCTAATCAGAGTCTGATAAATCTTCTAACATCTTTTTGTCCATATAAGATTCCTTATTTTGCTCTGAATTAGAATAATAATTTTTTTTAGAATTATTAACAAGTTTCTGCTTGCTCCCTGCTTCAAGATCGGCTATTTGTTTCTCTGATAAATTATACAAAGGCGATCTAATTCTGTTAATTAACTGTTGTAAAAAGTGTTTCTTACAACTTTTCCAGTTTCGATTTACTATATGAGAATTCTCTAATTCTTGCCAAATCGTTTTTGTTCGAACTTTAGAATATCCATCATTATCGATGATAAATTGAAGCATTTTCTTTTCTTCTTCTACAGTATAGTAAAAAACTGCAGCCATTATAATACGTACAAAAATATGAATATAAATTTAAAATGGTGTAAATTAAACTTTATATGAAATAACAGTAACAAAATAAATTTGAGGTTAGATCACAGATTGTTTTCAATTTTTAATATAAACGCCAAGAAACGCAAGCATGAATACAGGATTCTGTTTTACATTAGCAATAACTCAAATAATTTAATATAACCATTGTAGGTATATATTATTATATATACAATAATATAACTAATACAACTACACACAAAAAGGACTAATAAATCCAACACATCAAAATGCATATATAAATTTCATCAGAACAGTTAAAAGTGCTTCTATAAAAATTACTAATTTGATAGTAATATAACTCTCACATAGGACGAATGGGTTTTATTTTAGGTTTAATTGTAAGAACTCCACGTAGTCTTTGTAGAGGCGGAATACTTTGCCGTTCTCTCCATTCGCTTTCGAGACGAACCCATACACCACCTACAATATTTAATATCAACTCCGTAAAATAATAAATCTACATTAATTACCTGGTGGTGTAACGTGCCTTGGCCATGTTTTTGTCGCAAATCGTGCCTGAGATTCGCTACTTGTTATTATATGCGTTCTTCTCCCAAGCAATGCGGCAATTTGTTTAAGCGAAGCCTCTTCATATGACCTTTGTAAATCCTGATTACTTCTAGCCGATAAATTGTTTTGCCAAAGTCGACCGCGCTTCTTCACACATTTAGCGCGTGGTGACTTTTGCTTAGAAACAGGACTGTGATGGCTCTCTTCACTTCTCTGTGTGCTTGTTGAGGAATCTTCACTTTCACTAGAATCGCTACAATCTGTGTAATTGTCATCGTCATCTTCCCCGTCTTCTTCTTCGTCTAAAGATAGTACTGGAGAAGGCGAGCGTGACTTGGGAGTCTCAGACTTTTTACAAAAATCTCCGAAAGAGCCAAATAAGCCCAACTTTGGACGAGGAGGAATTAATTCTAGGCCTTCCCACCAAAATGAACCACTTTCGGTTATTCCATCGCAAGTGTCCAAATCTTCACCAGCCTGTGCTAAAAAATGCACCAAAGTTAAATCAGGAAAATTTTAATTTGTATTTACCTTTTCCAACTAGTCTCGTCAAACGTTCTGGAAAGATAAGTTTAACGGCTTCCTCTTCTATTAACGATCTGTACGTTTCTAGCATTTGATAAATAGCAGCATCGCGAATTGTTTCGGTAAGGGGTGTGTGGTCTCTAAATTCACAGCCCTATAATTCTACAAGTAATTTAAGCTGGGCAGTAAAAATATTAACGAACCGATTCCCGAGTTAAAATTTCAAAGCGAAAAGCTCGTTCCCCACAACATGGATGTCGGCCAACAGGCAATGGGGCACGCTGTGCTTCAACTGTAAAGTATTGTGGAGGATCGGGATGGAATCGACACCACGAAATTTGATGTACTGGAAAATACCGTTTACAAACTGAACAATACAAAAAATGGGCTTCGCCCCATAGTCGCCAATAAACTTTTCGCCATGTCTTTAAATCCTTATATAATTGTTCTATAAATTTATTGATATTCCAAGAAGAATCCCGTTCGTGCTCATAAGTAACAGATCCATCGTACAAAATCTTAGTACAAGCAGCAGCACAAGGAATTTTAGAGGCAACCGAAGGACTAACTAATTGCTGGCAACGTCCGCATCGAAAGACACGAGCAAGTGATCTCCAATGCCCCCTCATACTTTCCGGTTCCGGTTCACAAAGTGATTGAACTAATTTGAAATAAAGGCGTGTCTGTATTTTATCTTTTCGATCACGAATTGATTCAACTTCCGAATTTGTATACATTGCAGCTAAACGTGTCAACACAGTTTCATTTATGCAGGATAAATTGCTCGATGTGCGTAGTATTTCGTTCATATGTCGATGGCAATATAATAAGCACTCTTGAAGAAGAGGTTCCATCTGTAAGAAAGCAGCAGAAACAAGTACTGCAATAACAACATGAGGATCTAGTTCTGGAGGCTCTTCTTCTTCCGTCATCTGTTCCTTCTTAACCCATCGCATTAACCATTCGAATATCCCAATATCACAATGTACGGAGATATCCATTTCTTCTAAACGTTGACCTAATATGTTAGTGAATTGTGCATTTTTTAATTTAAATAAAAAATACCCCTGACAAATTAGTAATAAGTTATTAATATTATATGATCATACCTGCGGTTATTTCGGCAAAATATCCCATTTTTTCAACCAAAAGTTTTTGATTACATACAAAATCTTTTTTGGTATGTTTGGCTTCATCGCAAACATGTATTATAACTTCGGAACTAAGCAAATTAAGTATATTTTAATAAATTCATTTAAATTTATTATTAATCTAACTCAGTTTTAGTTAAAGGCGCTCTAACTGATGTTCCCGAACTATCTTGTGATTTTCTTCTACCCAAATTTCGTTCGTTACTGGAAGTGCTACCTCTATCGCCAATCTTCTGTGGTGTTTTCCGAACAATTTGAGCTGACTGATTGCTACCAATCATATAAGGTAAAACTGAATCGAACAGTCCTTCCGATAACACATCGCTAAGTTTTCGTTTAACGTTTTCTGCAGAATCTGTTGTATTTAACGATCCATCTGATTTTCTACGATGCAATTCTAAAATAAAATTACCTCAAATATTGTCCCCTCTTGAAAGTGTTCGACTTATAATAAGCATTTCATACCTTTGTTGCCAGTGCTCTTTCCTTTATCGGCAGTCTGACAAGCTACTTCGCAGGGCTTAACCAATTCTGATTCTTTGAGTTTAATCCAATCAATTGCTCCTTTCATTCCATCCGCAACATGTTCCTCTTCCACACTCTCATTTACCTAAAAGGGAACTAAATTTAAGGCGTTTTAGATTTTTCAAAATAAACCTGATAAGCAGTTTTGAGGAAATCCAAAAATTGTTTCACTGTAATTTCAGATCCGTCAAGAGTACAATTTTTTTTATCCGTTTGTGAAGCACTAACTAATACACCTTCGACAAGTTTTGTAATCGGGGATTTGCTTTTTGATTCCATTTTGTAACTTATTAAAAGAAATTTTAGAGGTACATCACTTCTGTCAATTAAAACAATTTAATGTTTAGCCATAATTTATTGATCAAACTTTTATACAAAAATCAATAAAGAATGGAATAACTTAAACTAGAAGTTCATTCTATGTGGATATTGGGACGATCTTAAACCGAACATGGTTGCAAGATAGGAGAACAGCAATTTACGATCTGGATGCTTCTTGATTACTCCAATTATTTGCTTGTCCACTACTTTCTGGTCAACTTTCCTCTGGTCACTAACTTTGTATGCCTGTAACACAAAAATTATTATATCTAATTCTGTAAATTGAAATATAAAGATATTAAAGTTTAATTTATATTCAGTTTCATTGCATATTTAAAACATGATTATTCTTAGGTGTCCTAAGCAAATTCATCATTCTAAGATCGACTATATTGGTGAGCCACAATTCTCGAGGGAGATGCTGTACTCGGCCAAATAGTCATATTAACTTTAAAATTATAATGGAAATCACTTATAAGGACTTGCGTTAAGCGAATTTGAAATTAAAAAAAAAATAAGAAAAAGTAAAGACGGTGACATCAAAGATGTTTATCTTAAATGGTTTGAACTTCGACAAAGTCCCTTAACCATCCTTACAAATATCCTAAAATTTTATTGATATCTATAGTTGCGATTCTTATTAATTGTTTAAACAATTCTGAACAAACATCTTTGTCAATTTCTTGTTAAATAATCGAAACATGTATCTAAATTATATTCCTAGTCTTTTCATGTAATAAATGGTTGTATGTACTATATGGTGAAAAAGTATTTGGAGAGCCCACTGCTGTTTTGGCAGCAGGCTCCGCAAATAGGGTACATACATCTCATCTACCTTCTTTAATTTTCACTTCTAATTTTTGTTTGAAATTTAAAAACATTTATTTTAGAAACTGATCACCCACTGAAAGTGACCATTTCAATTAGTCCCTTGGGCAATCACTTTATACAAGTTCCACTGTAATTAATATTGGGCGAAAGAGAAAAGACCTCATATAACAACATTTAAGAACCACTAGTAAAAATAACAAATCACGTATGATTAATATATACCTCTTTCTTTGTCGAAAAAATATCTCCTTCTTCCTTCTTCGCACGCTTCTTTCTTTCTCTTTCGAAATACTTGTCGCATACAGTGGGTGGAAGCTTAACGCCCTTGATATCTAATTTGGTTTCTGTGCCTATTACATATCGTTGATGGATTCGTCTTAAAGGACAAGCATTAATCAAAAATGGACCTAAAAACACACAATTAATAAATTAGGTTGAAACCAATTTTACAAAACTCACCAGTAACCAATAACAAACCAGACCGCAATTGCTTAAGCAAAACTACACGTTTTCCTTTATGGGGACCTGCCAAAAGGATAAGTACGGTTCCAGGCGTCAAGGTTTTTCGTAGTTTACGTGTATGTTGTTTGAAACATTTCTTAGCAGGATGTTTCTTAATTCTAAAAAGTACCGTTTGAGCAAATCTAGTAATATTTTTGTACAAATAATTACTTGTCCTGAGTAGCGTAATAGTTTCTGCGTTTTTTCAATAAAACAATTCTTTTAGAACCGTTCTTTTCGCCTCCAATTGGCTTTTCAACGGTAAGAGGCTTTGAAGGCTTCTTAGTTGGTGCAACTTTTTTGCCTATAAATTTCCATAAGCCTTTCTTATGGTACATGCGAGACTTAGAAAATCGGTAAATTCCATTTCCCAAGTTGTAATTTCTAGGTTTGCCAATCTTCTTTTTGATTCCTGCAGCAGCTTTAGGATTTGCAGCTTTTGCAGGCTTCGAAGGCTTCTCTACCGCCTTGGGAGCCATCTGAAAACCATAATACTAATCAGAAACATGTTTAGATAGTGCATTGCTAGAAATTTAGGTTAAGATATGTTCAGAGAAAATTTGTCGAACATTACATATTCTGCGGTGTCCTAAGGTTTATTCATCATTTATATAAGCAATTATCTATAAATTTTTAAAGTGGAAATTACTTATTTTGTATAACTTTACAGCCACAACACACACACATGAATCGAAAACAATATTTATATCTTTACCCAAAATACTGACTGGAATGCAAAAATATAATTAAAATTAACACAAGAAACACATAAATTAAAGTTTTCAAACTGTTGAATTGATAAAAAATTTATAGATATCGAGGATTAAAAAGATTTAATAATAATAATCATCAACTTACTTTCAACAAAACCGAAAAGAAACTTTTGTGACTAAAGTGGTAGCACTGAAATAATCTTTCAGTTCCGCTTATTTGCGTAATGGCGGTAATATTTAAAGTTATATCTTAAATCATTCGAATTACTTAAAAAGAATTTACTATTTTTCAATATTTGTTATGTCCTCTGAATTAATTAAAGTACTTTTTTATTAACAATTTTTATTTTAACATCAAGTAAAAGGATTGCACTTTCTATAAATATTTCGGTATAATTCCTATAAAAATAAAAATATGTGATAGCAATTACTAATATCTAAATTAAAGCTCAAAAGATCTAAGCAAATTAACGTTAATACCAAGCAAACTGAGAAAAGATCACAAATAATAAAAATTACATTGAACTAAAAAGCGTAGCCATTTTCTCGTAATTACATCTAACATAATACCCAATGGTCGCCAGATATACCTATTCTACTAATATCACAAGGATTAGTACAGTGATTCTAAAGTATACTAAATTATAATCTCATCATATTAATCGATCATTAGCTACTGATTCAGTCTGTGACATTTCTACATTAAGTTCTATACGATCTGCTTCAGCCATCCACTGCCCAATTTCTGTTGTGTACATATGACGTTGTAATACTTCTCGAGTACGCGGACGTCTTCCTACGTAAGATGTGATTGCCTATACGAAAGTAAGCATAAATTTAATGTATTAAAAGCAATACACGAATACAAACCCCTGGATTAAAATCACCGCGCAAACCATCAAGCAATACAGCATCTTGTAATGTACCCTGCAGAGTATTCCAATCAATTATAACTTCTTCCATAAGCATACGTTCCTCTGAAAAGTAACACTCGTTAATTTTTTTCTAAATAATGTTATCAAAAAATTTGTAACAAACCATCTTTTTTGGTAGTTTGTTTTTTATACTGAATTCTAAATCGAAAGGCTTCTAAAACAGATGCCACAACAATTGTTAACACAACCATCGTAAATAAATAAAACAACATAAAGTATAAACGGGAATACTGATTAATTACAACAGCATAAGCTTCCATTGTAATAAACCAATTATTAACCACAGATAATTCGAATAATGTTACGCCCGATGTGAGTAAATTTTCAAACGAGTTGAGGTAATAATAACCCAAAGCACTGGTACTGTTTGTGCTATACTTATAAAAATCCTCCACAGTTGTATTTCTACAAATAACAAATAAGCATCAACAGTTCTAGAAATTGGTAAACTTAACATAAGCCGAAACAAGAAATCAACTTACACACAACAATTCCTTAAGTCATATTGGGAAAACAGTTCCATTCCAATAATTGCAAAAAAGTAATACATAACTAACATCACAACTGAAGTGGATAACATCAATGGAGTCAATAACACAACTGTTCCAAAAATATCCCGATATCGCTTCTTTAACTTAAAAAGACGTAACAATCTGAAAAACCAATAAAACTTTAGTTTTTACATAAACTTTTTAAAAACATGTCAACCAGACTGATAAATTAATTAAAAAAATGCATAAATAATATTTTAATAAAATAGATATTATTAAACTTAAACGATTTTTTTTGTGTATTAAACAAATCTAAAAAGTAATGCAGCGTCATTTCCCCGAATTTAAGGCCCGTATTTACTTAATAATTTTTTTCCGTATAATTTATAATTTTTTTCATGCTAATGTTTAAATTATTTATTATTGTCCTGGTTCTGTTTTAATAAGTCACCTCAAAGGTCTAAGAACCACGACAGCAGTACAACTTGGTTTAATAAGCAGTAAAATAGATCCCATTATAACAGCAAATGTAGCACACAAATCAAAGATGTTCCAACCCGATGATATGTATTCAGACCACCCTAAACCAATAATCTTCAAAGCAGCTTCCAAAGCAAATACTAAAAAAGCAATTCTCTTAACTTGGTTTCATAATATTTTAAACACTCACGGGACAAAAACAAACATGAATCCCATGCGGCACTAAAAATCCTTGCACCTTCCTCTAAATTGTTGCTCGATTGTAAAATTCTTATTAACATTGCAATCCCATTGCTAATTATGACAGCATCTAAATATTGAGAATCTGTAGTGAATACAAAAATAAAGTTACATTTACTTACAAATAATATGTTCAAAGTACTTCCATTTAACAAGAGCTCGAGTAGCATTACATGCAGATTTCAGAGGAGCCCATGCAGATGCAAACCAAATTTCAGCAGGATCTTTTAATCTCCAGCGTAACCTTACAGCATCATATATGTTTATAAATTCGTCTAAAGTTAAACTGCCACTGTGAGATGAATTTAGTTGCCAAAACATTAACACAACATCTCTTGGATCTGAAATAATTAATTAAAGAAATTAATTTTCCGATATTCCGAGTACAAAAACTACTTACTCGTGCGAGGTGAAAAATATCGCATAAGTCCATAAAATTGTCGAAAACGTACACATGAAGGATTTTGTTTACTGACTAATAAACGAAATGATAACTGGCATGCCTGTCTTTTGTGCAATAACAATTTTCTAAATTTGTCCTTCTCAATACCCGTAAAAGTTTCATAAACCACAGCCAACATCTAAAATGTTTCCTTTAAACCCATTCTGATAAAATAAGTCCTCTAACGTACCAAATTCATTAAAACATAGAGTACAATAGAAATGTACGAAATAAAAAATGCAGCATACCACTTGGAGACTGCATAAGCAGGCATCATTACGTCTGGAAAACTATAAAAGAATTAATATTAATGCAGTCAATAGATTAGTTTTTCTTACTTTGCTGTTGTTAGTAAAACAAACATACTAACAAAACTGTCGGTCAAGCTTTTAAAATACAAGTCAGATTCAATATGACTAAATAAAAAGAATCCAAGTAATGCATAAGTGCAGACTAAAAATAATAATAAAGCTAGCATATCTAAAATTGGTGGAAGTGATTGTAAAATTTGTCTAATAAAACGGCGTACTCCACCACAGGCTCTTGTATCAACAAGAAAAATAGGTCGTAGGGCTCTTGTAACACGAAAATGAGATGATTGACGAATAAGTACGGTAAGTGTTTCCAAAACCATTACAATTAAAGTAAAGCCCTAAAAAATTGACAAATATTAAATATAAAAAGTTAAATCATTACATATAAAGCAACGGTGTCATAAATTGAGAATTATTTGTTAAAATAATGAATTTAATTTAATAGCTTCCTTAATTTATGTAACTAATTGAAGCAAGGCTATACGATTATACCCTTTTTCCTTTAAACTAATTAAGTAGACACCGTTACTAGCTACAACCTTAATCATTGTTCTTTTATGTTTAAATACTGCCATCCAACCAATCCATCTTAATTTTAAAACAAGTTCTACTCCTATAATTGCAAGAGCTACTAGTTCTAAAGTACTATGGATCCCCACAGGAAGCTAAAAAAATACTTAATAAATTAAAATAAATTATGTAGCAACACTAGCAAACCTGAAAGTGAGAAACAGAAGGGGCTTCAACTATTGCCAGTATTAATAAAATAATTGACGATATAAGATCTAATCCATAATACCAAGCATTATGTACTAAAAGATAAGCAGGTAGATCGTTGGGATGTCGAGGATGAGAATCAAATTTTTCATTGTTTTGTCCTTCCTATGTTAAACAATGTTCTTTATTTTATTCAAATCCGTGTCATACTAGGAGGTACCTCTAAAAATATTGCAGCTTCGTGATAGTTCATTTCCCAATGTCCATCTCCCCTATCTGCTTCCTGATCAATTTCACAGCTTAACGTTGATCTACTGCCCATTTCATCTGCTTCCACAGAATCTAAAAGTAATTATCACTTGAATAAACATACGTATTAATCTTTGTATATATGGAACTATGACCTCAGCATTAAAAAAAACTATCAACTACAAAGAATGTAGAACACCGATAAGGAAAATGTAAATTACTTACTAGTGCTGTTAGAGCCGTAGGAAACATTGCGTATATCTTCTGTAAACTTTTTATAACCATCATCATCTGGCGAAGAACACCTACGACCTCTCGCCATAATAAACCATTTAAATCTTCAGCTGATTTATGGTGTTAGGCAACCAACACTGCTTTATTTAAAAAATTTTAAAAACTCGTCTGAGAAGTGTAAATAATATAAAATTCTAAAATATTCTTCTATGGGATAATGTTATTTGTATTTAATATTGTGTATTTTTAATTGTAATATGCAAATAGATGTCCGTACCTAGAAGGCCGTAAATGAATAGTACGTAGGTATAACTTTGTATATATATATCTACAAAAAACAATCCAACTGAATTTTTATTTAAACAAATTAATAATAGATACTTGAATAAAACTGAAAGAGAAATTAAATGCCTATGTAAAACAACTTTTTGAATATTGAGGGGAAGAATTTTAGTTATGCTATAAAACCGCCAGAGATCGTGATTTTGCTCACGATTTATATGGAGAATCTAATTTTCTACAATAAATTCTTTCTCTGGTTTTGACATATGCGCGCGAACGGGCATTTGCTCTACATATAGTAACTACATTTTAATCTGCAGAATGCCCAGAGCCAAATCACAGCTTTCTAAAAAAACTAGAAATGCTAAAAGAATGTTTGATAGAAGACGTGGGGCCCGATTATCCCAATTATCCTCATTCTGTTTCAACAACGTGACAGAACCTCCTGAAGAAACTGCTGTTGTGGTTTCCGAAGCAGTTTGTACAAGGGCAGAATATTTGTATGACTCTCAAATTGATTACGAAAATAAAGATGATTCTATTACAAAAATGGATCTAGTTGACGAACGCTGTAACGCAAAGTGGTCTGACAAAAAGAATGGTATGTGTTGTTTTCGTGAAAAGTACTATAGTATATATTCTAGAAGTATTAACTTGAGGAAACTACAATTAAATATTAATCGAACAAAATAACTATCACACCGGCAATGCCTGGGTAGCGCAGCAAATTGTATAAATACATATATACAATGGTATAATCTATGGGTCAAAACATTGCTCAAACTTACTGAAGCAGGACGATCACTAAGAAGTAAGAATTTTGTTAGTTTCTTAATACATTCTAAATTAAATAATAATCATATAAAATAATACAACACTTTATTTCGTAGTTTTGGTATTAAATCAGGCATTACAGTTTTGAACAGGGCCATTTTGGGTCATGGTACAGGAGGTCTATTGTATTTGGGCAGCACGATTTAAGAGGAGATATGATTGCTAATTTTACTGTTTGTTTTTTTAAATATAAGTTATTAGATTTTTATATAGGAAGTTTAAAAAAAGTATTTAATCTTAGCGATCTTGCATTCACAGTTTCAAATATAATTTTTCAAATTTATATATTTTGGTGTTTCTTTATAGAAAGCTGTATTTAAAGGACTTTGCTAAATCTGTAAATAAAGTGTATTATTTTGTTACATGCGTGATTTTCTCAGAATATTATTTAATTTTTAATATAATAATAAGAAACTAACAAAATACAGTAGCAATCGATTATAAGAACACCGATTCTAAGAAGATATTGCTTAAAAGAACCGTATTACTAGGATATGGGGGCTTTAATGCAATTTAATGTAAAAAAAATCTGGTTATAAGAACATTGTTAATAAAAATGTATCAGTCTTAATGACCAAAAAATATCTTTTTTCTGGGAAAATATATTGTTATCATTTGTTTTATTTTTATTTGTAAATAGTAATTCTGTACATAAAATAGATATTTACAGCATTTTGATGTTAACTAGCGGATATAAAAAATATTGGTTATAAGAACCAAGGTTTCTTGGATGTTCTTATAAGAGATGTCGATTGTACCTATTTTTTAATGAATGTCCTGCTATAGTATCTGTGACTATGAATGTAGCTTAACACTAGTTATGTCAAATATGTATATCTTTTTTTGATCTTGCAATTAGTTCAACAAACTAGAACAGGGGTGGCTAATCCGCGGCCTGCCTTGATTAATTTTATAATGGCCAAAGTAGTGAAAACCGATGTATTATAAAAATACATTACTTGTGCATCCATATATTTAAATATTTTTCTAATATGGGGGATATATAATTTTATATGCGGCCACGGAGTCATGAAACATTTGGTCCGGAAGATCATTTGAGTTGGCCACCTCTGAACTAGAAAGATGGCCTGGTACTTCCAGAAAAAAATTCTACAAATTTTTTTTATTTAACATATAACATTTTTTACCGTTTTATAGAAATATACATTTCTTTATGATCTCAGATTAGTACCACACCCTAAAGTATTGAAATTTTCATTTACGACAAAAAGTTGTTTAGTGAAAATTACTTTTCTTCTTGTTTCTTAACTTCTTGAAGTCCACTCCTGGATATAAGCTTCCTTATATCGAACCTTGTATGTTTCTTATAAAATATTTTAGCACTATTTTCCCCTTAGACTTGTGTAACTATTATATTACTCATTATCACAGTGTTACATCTCCCGAGAGTAATACTCCTTAATATTATAATGACACATTTAATAAAAGTATTAGTTTGTGCTAATAAGATAATTTTAATACATTATATAGTTTATTTAAGTTCAATTAAAGTAAGTTTGTTCTTTTTTTTTCCAGAAATTATAGAAACTACAGAAGGACAAACACGCTTGTTAATATTATTTAAATGTGTCCCTACTTTAGAAGAAACATCAACTTCTGTTGTAAAGGATGACCCGGATTATAGCGACATAGTAAAAGTTGAATCCAATTACGATATAGTAGAAGACAGTGCATCTGACCAGCCAGCATATTCTGATATAAATATGTTTGAAACACTCGAACCCGCTTACCTGGGATTAGATGGTGTAACAAATTGGTATAAGCACCCTCCATTTAAGCATCATAATCTTACAAAAAAATGTAACATTATTAACATGTTACCAGGTCCACTTAGAAAGGCAGAAGGCGTCAAAGATATTAAAGAGGGATGGGAATTATTTTTTTCGGACACGATGATTGAAAAAATTGTAGAATTCACTAATGTAAAAATTCTACGAGCAGAGAAAAATTATGCTCGGAATCAGGACGCAAGACAAACAGATATAGTCGAAATGAAATCTTTCTTGGGTTTATTGTACCTATTAGGGGTTAATCGGACACGCCATCAGAGTATTGCAGATATATGGAAAACGGATGGAACTGGAATTGAAATCTTTCGTTTAGTAATGGGAATGAAAAGGTTTCGGTTTTTGATGCAGATGATATGTTTTTGCGACGTATCCGACCCTGATATGAAGGAAAAACAGAAGCTGGATAAACTGAATCCTATTAGAAAATATTTGATCAATTTGTAAATCACTGTATAAGTTATTACAGTTTGAGTTCTTATGTAACCGTAGGCGAGATTATGGTACCATTCAGGGGATCCTGTTCATTTAAGAAACAAGAAAAACGTAATTTAAAATTATGGGCCTGTACAGATGCCGAAACATATTATGTTTCCAATTTGGAAGTAGATGTTGGTGAGCAAGATGAAGGTCCATACCACGTTTCCAACAAACCTAAAGAAGTTGTAAAAAGACTAATAAATCATTTAGCGGGAACAGGACGGAATGTTACATGTAGTAGTCGTTATACTTCAATACCTCTTTCGAAGGATTTGTTAAATATGGGGCTTACCTTAGTTGGGACATTAAAAAAAGATGACCCACAACTTCCAGGTTTTCTTATTCAAGAAAGTTCAGATAGGCCAGTAAAAAATTCTATTTTTGGTTTTTCTGAACATTCAACAATTGTATCATACAAATCCAGTAAGAACAATTATGTACTTCTTTTATCGACAATGCATGATGATGATTGTATCGATTTAGAATCTGGTCAGGAAAATAAACCAGCAATTCTTACACTTTTTAATAAAACTCATCTTGCTGTCGATATGAGTTATGTATTGCAGAAAAAGTACTCGGTATCGAGAATATCTAAAAAATGGCCACTTAAATTATTCTTTAGTTTATTAAACATAGGAGCTATCAATAGTTACGTAATTTATAAAGCCAATACACTTAATTCGTTACCGCGAAAAGACTATCTTACTTTGTTAGCAAAATCATTAATGTACGATCAAGCGCGAAGACGGGCGATGTTTTTAAACATCCCAGCTTTTATAAAATGCAGAATATGCGACATATTTAACATACCAAGAATTCCAAAGGTACACGAAGAAGAAGATATGGTTCAATTAAGATGTGCATACTGTCCATCTAGAAAAAACCGCAAAACAAAAACAAGATGTGTGCAATGCGTAAGACCTATTTGTAGGGAGCACACCACAACAACATGTAGGAGTTGTTCTGGCTTAGAATTAGATAAAGAAGACTGACTATTAATTAAGAACATGTATAAAAGTGTACATAAATTATTTTTCACTAAGTTATAAGAATGTTGGGAAGAAGTTCCAGGAAAGTGATAATTTTCTGAAGTTCCAAATTCCTATTTATGACCGTGGTTTTGAATGGTACATAGTTATCCTGGTATTTTCTTTGCATTCATTTAGATGGTAACGACATGAATTTTGTGTAAAGTTACTAAATGCACTAGTGTTGCTATATTAAAAAAACAAATACCTAATGGATTCCAATATTTTATTTGATTTTACCTTCTATAACTCCTTTTCCCTATACGTATAAGAAATATTTAAGAATAGTTTTTACATAATTTTTTTTCAGAACTACTAGGTGAGCGCTTCTTCGGCCAATGTCTGACCATATTAAAAAAACTGATTAATATTATAGTCTATTTATATGTATAACTATTTAAAATTGTTTATAAAAAAATACAAAAAACAACTTAGTTCACCTATCATTTTAACAAAATTGGAAATTGAAATATTATATTAAAAAAAAAATTATTCCCATAAAGAATTATAAATGCTTTGGCTTTTGTCTCTAATATAAATTGGTGCTTTAAGTTTAATTACAAAAAACCAAAACAAAAATCCATATATGAATATGCGAACAAATAAATCTAATAAGTACATTCTGAAAAAACAATAATAATAAATTATACTTTAGTATCACCTTTTATACGAACCTATACATATTAACTTTAGCTTGTTCAAGATTGCTATCATCCTCTTTTAAAAGATATTTTCTTCCATGCACAATGCAATTTTTAAAATATTCATACACATTTATATTATCTTTGTCGTAGCCAAACTCGTCCACTTCGTCTGGTGAAAGATAACTCTCCAATTTTAAACAATTTGTATTAGAGAAAATCCAATGATTAGTTATAAAATGTGCTAAAGCCATATTTGCTATATAAATTCGTCTATGAATTTTCACAAGCCTAAAAATCATATTTGTTTTAGTAAATACAATAAATGATTTAACATATATTACATCGGTTTCTTTTTTAATATCTTCAGGATAGTATCGATGAAAACAGCGGGCAAGAGATGAAGAAATATAACTTTAATATAATTCCAATATTTGCTTCCTGTAACATCGCCTCCTGGAAACCACAAGATACGACTTAATGGACTTTCCCAACAAATTTGTTTTCCAAAGTCAATTAAACCCTTCATCGTTACTGTGTACATCCCATTATTACTGCAGTTGTAAAAGGAAACATCCAGTTTTTTTTCTGGGTCTCTAAAATAATGTTCGATCATGAAATATAAATTATTGGCTTTATAAAATAAATATGTGTCATTTAGGTTTTTAAAAAATATTGAATTTTTTGTTTAACAATTAAATTAAAATTTTCTTTATATTACAAATTTTACTTTGTTAGTCCCTTATTCCAAGCTGCTAATATCATTGCCCTAACGGCAACATCCACAGGAACATAATCTGCCCTTAAATCTGGATCGGTATAACAAGTTCTTAATATGCCTAAAAAAATTAACATTAAGATTTATATTATTCGATAATTTACATCAAAAAATCACCTTTTCCGGAAGCTACCAATAACCCAACAGGGCCATTAAAGTTATCGATCCAACCAGGCACAGGATCACTGCGAGAAGAAATAACTATAAAGAAGAATTTTATTAAACGATAAGAACTATAAACTTGTTCATTGTACCTATAGAAGGTCGGCAAATAATTGATGGTATTTTATTTTTACACAAATCATAAACACAATGTTCGCTAAGAGATTTTGTAAATGTGTAAGTGTTAGGTAAAACCCCAATGTATTTTGTTGTAAGAACTTGCAAAATATGCTCATCGACATTTTCAGCAATTGCTATGGCTTCTTTCCAGTCACCATGCGCTGGATATAATTCTTCCTTTACTTCTTTTCTATCAATGTTACAGTAAGTTGTAGATATATGTAAAAATACCTAAAATTAAATCCATAATTATGATAAAAATATTTAAAACATATTAAAGTAGAGAAAAGACGTACTTCTAATTTCTTCATTTCCAAAGCTAAGTAAATAATTTCTCGAGTTGCTCTTGTGTTCATAAGGATAGCGCCTTTTAAAGGATCATCAAATCTAACGGAAGCGGCTCCATTAAAAATGATTGAAACGTTTTCAATTAACATTTTTCTATCTTCATCTGCTAAGCCTTTGAAAACATTGAGGTGTGATAAGCATGAGAAAATAAAATTAAGCATAAAGAATATTACCTAAACCCAACTCAGTTACATCTCCTAAGATAGGTACTATTTTCCGTTGAATGATAGTAGCGTCTTGTTTTTTAAGAGTGTCGAATAACTAAAACATTTTTGAAATGTAAAATTAATCTCAAATGCGATGGAAAACTTACTGGGTAATTTGTGATATCTGCAATTCTTTCTTGGGGTGTTTTACCCTTTTTCATGCGGACCAATACATAAATCTTATCAAGACCGGAACAAGAACGAAGTAATTTTTCTATCAATACTTTACCAATAAATCCTGTTGCACCTGTTATAAGAATATTCTGCCCTTTGAAATAGTCTTTAACGCTTTGGTAGACCATTTTTTCCCAATATCTTATTGTTTTGTAGTTTAATGCACTTTTTATCTACTTCTATGACTCTTTGCTGATATATTAATGTTATAAAGTTCATAATCATCGCTTCATGTTAAGTTATTCATAGTTTTTGTATAGTCAGTGTTTGATTTACATAGTTTATTGTATTGATATTTAATTATTCCATTAAACTGGGGTGGGTCACCTTTGCGTTTTTATTCATTCGAAATAAAAAACGCAAAAATTGTTTTTTAATTTCAATACATATTTTAAAATGAAAAAACAAGCTTTCGTGGTATATCGTAGTAGTATAGTCAAGTAATTCTTTATATTAACTTTATGAAGTCAAATTACTACAAAAAATGTATTAGATTGTTTAAAAAATCGACATTTTATTACTTATCTAGTAATATCTACTTAGGTATATGTACAAGTTTTAAAGTTATTTTTAGAGAAACTATTCAAACCATCAGCGATGGCTTTAATTAAGTACGACATTCTTAGAACAAAAATATTTAAATTAAATTTAAAGACAATTAGCACATTTAAGAGATATCAAAGTGTATAATCGTGATATAACAAATCATATTTTTAAGAATTGAATTTTCTTATTGGCATTATTATAAACAAAAAATTTATTAAAAATGTTCCAGGCATGACTGAGCGGTTTTGAATGGGAAATAGTCTTTCTGATGCTTTTGTTATTTTCATTAGAAGTCTAGCTGAATGAGACTTGCTGATATTCTAAGCACTTGCCAGAAATCTTAAAGGAATTTACTTTTCGATCACTTCCCTCGCCATTTGTATTATTTTATTTCCGAAAGCGCGTTCGCTTTATTTAGGAGATATATCATAAAGTTTACTAAAATAAGAATTAATAATTGATTAATTAATAATTATACATAGGTACTTAGCTGATACAATAATAAAATATTCAATATTGTAGGAGTTTCCAAAATACTTTATTATATAACGAAACAAAACTAAATATTAGAGTATAAAAAGTACTTAACTTTGACTCGATATAAACAGTCTTTGTCAACTAGTTAACGTTAAACACTAAATGATTATATTGAAAATCAATCTAACAATTAAACATGTAACATCATAAAGAAGTTGCCAATTCTGGTTCTCTTCCAGTAACAAATACAGTCGTAGCATTTTGATAGCAAAATAAGAATTAATCATATCTATTTAAGATTTAAATTTAATTGATATTTCAAATGTAAAATTAAACACTGATATTACTTTAAATAAAACTAATAACCGTAAAAGACATTAAAAACAAGCTTTTGAAAAGTACATTATCAATAATATTAAATAAAAAAGAAAAATAAATTTTCTTTTTGCAAACTTAATATAATTCTGGAATTACATCGACAGCATGAAGTTATATTAAGTTCATACAAGGATAATTTTTCAAAAGCCCAATTTCAAAAATAAACAATAAATAAACTACTTCAACACATTACATTTTTTTTCTTTTATCATTTAATAGGGTGTTTGTATCTTTACGATTAACCCATTTTTGGTCATACAGAACGCTATTTTTAAAATTTTTCTTAAACATATCCTTGTGTGGTGCTAAACGGGAAGCAGTAGTAGAAGGACTAAGAGATTCTGCTAAAACACTGCAATCCCATGATCCTACTGCTCCCTGCGAACTTGGTTCTAATCTTTTTCTTTTTTGAGATTTCTTCCCCTGCTTGTCGTTGCCCAAATTGGCCTTAATTTTATGGTCTTTGTTTAAGGGAGAAGCAGACGGTTTAGAAGATTCTATAACGCTCCAATTCCATAAGCCTCCTGCTGCTCCTTGAGAACTGGGTTGCGACTTCTTATTAGTTTTAGATACCTTCTTTTTCTGTTTCTCGTTTGCAACTAATTTCTGATTTGTATCAAGAATGGAAGATGTTTTAGGAAGTTCTTCTAAAACACTCCAATCCCAAGATCCTCCCATTGCTCCTTCGGAACTTGGCTGTAAGTCTATTTTATTTTTGGGTTTAGACTTCTTCTTTAATTTTTTGTCGCTGGTTAAATCAGTATCAAGGGTCTTATCTGTACTGGTGGGTTGTACCTTTGGTCCCGTTGAGTCTTTTGAACGTTTGGCTTTTAAAGGTAAAAGTTCATTTTCTTTCAAATTCTGTGTTTGTTGTTCGTTACCTTTGGATTTTTTAGTATGCTTACGCTTACGGAGAGGTGTTTCAGTTGTAATGCTTTCATTATCTAATTTCTTATGAGATATTTTTGTTTTCTTGGGTGTTAAATCGTGATCCTCCTCGTCTTCTTCTACTGGATGACTCCTTTTGCGTTTTTTTGCAGGTTGTTGGTTGTTTTGCTCCAGATTGCCTTTATCGTCGGTCTCTGAAGCTAAGTCTCCTTTGATGCCGATTATCACATTTACCGCTATAGAATCTAATTGTTTAATGTTCTCTTCGTTTAATTTCCTACGAATACTTCTAGTAATACCTCGAATACATTTATTAATGCTTTGAATGGGTACATCACGATCAGATATATTTTCTTTTATTTCTAAATGCAAACGTCGTTCTGGAACCTCGACAACATTTTGCGTTGTATTTGTTGATTTTTCCATCATTTTATTTTTTAATATAATATCGTTTTCTTCTACAATGTTTTCGTTATGTTGTGACAAATTTTGCGGGGCCGAATCAACCGAAATCCCGCATGGAATTAAGTCTTGCATCTCTGATTCTGTAGGTTTCTCTTGAATTTCTGCCGATTTGTCTTCGACTTGCGCGATTTTTTCCGTAGATTCTGCGAGCTTTTCATCTGATTCTGTGGGCTTCTGTCTTAATTCCACAAGTTTATCATATGATTTTGATAGCTGGTCTTCAGCTTCTGTGAGCTTATCCTGAAATTCGGCGAGCTTATCTTGAAATTCTGTGAGGTTATCCTCGGTTTCTGAAGATTCATCATCAGAATCTGTTAGCATGTCTTTCATTTTTGCGAGGTTACTCTCTGATTCTTTTAGTTTATCTTTGGCTTCTGTGAGCTTATTCTCCGATTCCGTTAGATTATCTTCAAATACTGCGAGCCTATCCTCTGATTCTTTTATCTTGTTTTCGAATTCTGTTTTTTTGCCCACTAATTTCTCAGTATTGTTTTCAGATGCCACGGATTTATTTTTGACTTCTTCAATCACTTCGATATCAATAATTGATTTATCATTTAGGATGGTAGACGAAGTTTTGCTTTGTACAGTTGGCTCTGATATGACAACGGCATCTTGATCATTCTCCGAACTTGACTCGATGATAACTTGGATCCGTTTCCGTGTTTTTTTCATTCCTTTTATATCTGCATCATCGAGGTCATATTCATTGCCCGATAATAAGCTTTGTTCTTCGTCATCAATAAAAGAACTATTGTCGTAACTCTCATCCGAATCGAATTGGCTCGTGGTGCTCCCCACAGATTCGCCTTCGTCGATGATATCATTGGAACTGTCATAAGGAGACTCTTCTTCGCATTCTTCGGCAATATCGTCTAGATAATCGGTTGCAGAAAGGTCGCTTGCGTCGTCTGGGACTTGTTTAAGCAAGTTCATTACTTTTTCATTTAAATTACTTTCTGAATCGATACCATTGGTTAAAGGTAACGGATTGATCGGTTCGTCTTGTTGAACGTTAATGAAATCAACTTCCATTGCGTTTTCCTCATCAGAAATTAAATTAACAGTAGACATACTTTTTATTTCTTCGCTGTCATCACCTTCATTTGATTTAATGTTGTCTTGAAGTTGACCAATATCAGTACTTTCCTTGGAATGGTCATCTCCAATAATAGGTGACGCAGGCAATATATCAACTCCCAAATTCTCCGAAAGTGGAGAGTCACAGGAAACAGATATCATTTCTTTAATTGGATCTAATGTTATAGAATCGGTACTTTTCTTCTGATTACAACTTTCAGCTTCCTTAAGATCAGCAGTAGAAACTGCAGGTTCCTTAGGATCGGTGTCAGAAATAGTATTATTTGCAGGATCTTCTAAATCAAGCGTATTTCCTGAAGGCTTTGATTGCTCAAGACTTACTGGATCGGTGTCTGTATCCATTATTTCGACTATAACATCATTCTCATCACTGGTTTCTAAAGTTTTCTGTTTTGTACCCTCAAATTTCAATGGAGAAACCGAAAGATTTAAACTAATTTTCTCAGAGGTATCGCTTTGATGAGATACATTTATTTCTTGTTGCTTCTCCATACTTATGTTATGCTTACTTACAGGTTCATTCTCGAATGGCAACGGTTCTTTAATTTCTTGAGCACTACTTACTTTCTCGGTTAAATTTGGTAAGAGCTCTGGCTCAGATGCCTTTTGCATTCTACTTGGTTCTTTATCAATTTCTATAGGTTTGGATAAACTTTTGTTAGGTGAGTCAGAGTCACCCTTCTTCACTGGTTCTTCTTCGTTATGTTGCTGTTCCTTAGGCGTTTCACAGATAATTTTGGTTGATTTATTGGCCTTAGGACTGTTGCTACATGAGTTAATTGGAGATTTGGATTCATTTCCCGAATCATTTAATACAGGTTTATCGCCATTCTGTAGCTCTAAATCACAAGTGCTTTTCTTCTCATCCACGGAAAGTGATGTGTTAGTATTTGAATTAGATTCTGTATCTGCTTTCGTAGTCGATTCTGTTTTATTACTATCTTTATTTATAGTTTTACCCTGATTATTATCCAACTCGATGATTTGTTCTAAAAAGGTCAATTTTTCTGAAGATTCGTTAATTGTTTGTAATTTCGGTGGACCATTGGATACTTCTCTATTATTATTAAGTAGTTTGGAAGTTGAACGATTGGCACTATCCAACTTAGTAGTTTCAGCAGTTCCGCTAAGTGTACTTAATGGTTTTGATAATTCATTTAAGCTTTCGGTGCTGCCAAGCCTTTCTAATAAATAAATACATATTTCATTTTATTATAAACAAAATCTACAATAAAAGTGATAATGTGAAAATAAAAAAATTATAATTTTTTTTGTCAAATATTAATAATGATAGTCCATAAGTTTACCTATTGAAACTATAACACAATTAACAATATTTAGGATTGGTGAAAAATTCAAAAGATTACCTTTATTTTAAAAAATGCGAATAACTCCAGAAGTTATACATTGCTAGTGGTTCTTTACTGGAAAAATTCAAATCACTAGATATTATAAATTGCTATTCCGCCCCGCGTTTTATCGTCGTCCTGTCTTTCCGTTTAGGCTGAGCTATAGTGATGTTTGCCGATCCAGTTATGAAAAAACCGTGGTTTTTGAGAGCTTTCCTGACGTGCACTGCTTAAATCGTTTAAGTTATATGGAACCGTATTAAAGTCCCTACAGTGGTTTCAGAGATTAGCGGCGGGGGAAAAACTCATCAGAAATCAAATCTATACATCTTTTACATTAAGAAATTTGGATTTGTTGAAATCTTTTTGGTTATAAATAAAATTTAAACTATCCATAAATAGAGGGTGTACGCAAATTAAATTGGAGGGCTATACGCCTATCAAATCTACCGTTCTTTTTTATTAATCAAAGTATTCTAAAAACTCATGAGAAATAAATTCTATACATCTCTTACATTCATAAATTTGGCTTCGTTGAAAGCTTTTTGGTTATAAATAAAATATTATATAAACTATCCATAAAGAAAGAGGGGGTGTACACGGATTAAATTGGAGGGCTGTACACCTATCAAATCTACCATTCTTTTTTATTAATCAACTTATTCGTAAAACTCATCAGAAATCAATTCTATACATCTTTTACATTAAGAATTAAAAAAATAAAATTTAACCTATCCTAAAAAAAGAGGGGGTGTATTGCTATCAAATCTACCTTTCTTTGCTATTAATCAAAGTATTGGAAGACCGCGACATGAGAAATAAATTCTATACATGTTTCACATTAAGAAATTTACCTTGGTTGAAACTTTTTTGATTATAAGTAATACATATTTAAACTACACCAAGAAAAATAGCGAAGTGTAAGTTTATTAATTTAAAGAGTGTGTTCATGTCAAAGCTACCCTTCTTTCTTATTAATCAAAGTATTGGAAGAGTAAGGCAGACCTTTAAAAAATATTTCAATTTTTTTAGAAATACATCAATAAAGACAATCTATATCAGAAAGAAGCAATTGTAAACAATTCATTTGTTTTGCTATATGAATCATAGAAAAATTCGATGAAGAAATATGAGCTGTAACTATTGTATGAAGAAGTTGCAAAATCCTGGATGATATTCTACACTTTGACTTTATCAACAGCTATTCATTTACTTAATTATCAGCAAGCGAAATAAACAAAATTAAAAAATAATCAACAAAAAAAATAATAATATGGCTTTATTACTGATAACATAATGATTGAAACAAAAGAATCTAATTTCAGCTAATCCTTTGTAGTTTTGATTATATATTTAATTTTTTAGATTTAACTTTGCAGTACTTTAGTACGAAACAATTCCATATTTAATATTTGAAGATCGGAGAACTTTTGTTGGGAGTTATCGCTGACTTTCTTTCAAAAAATTTTCAATTACGTTTAAATCAGGATAACTAATTTCGTAAACCATTATTTGCATAAAACGGATGAAATGCAGAGCAAGAGCAATGTAAACGCAGCAATAAAATAGTTAGATGTGTCCTAAGATAGCAGTTAATACAATTTTGAAACATTACCATTTCATAAGTTCAATAAAACATCTTAATATTCAAAGAATTACAAAGGCATTATAGTTTCAATAGAAATTTTCACAACACTGTCAAAGAAAGAACAAATCAAATATTAAACAATTTAAAAAAAATTAACTTTTTGAGATTATATCATATCCAATACATTTTAAGATTAATTTGATCAGAAATATAATCTCTACAACATACCTTTGCTTGGTTTTCTCAGCAATCTGGAATGATTTGCTAAAAGAGATAAATTTAATATTGAGACACTTACATATGAATGTATCTAATTACCATCTGTAGTGGTTTCAGTAGCAGACCTACGCCTTGTTGTGACTGTTTTTGGAGTTTTTGGAGTACTACTAGTCTCAGAATTTGATGGTCTTCTAGTCGCTATTCTACTAGATCTTCGCGGTGATGGCGTCGCCTCGACTTCGGCAAGATTTTTTATCGTTGGATTAGACATTTCTGTTAAGTTGATAGCAATAAAATGATACTTTATAATAAAATAGATAATAGTAAGTCTTACCTAGAATCAGTTTAATGTAAATAATATATTTAATATAATTTAAAATAAATTAACAAAGAACAGAAGAACATCTAACGGCCACAACTAAACATGTGAACACGGAACAAATACAGGAACCGTTGGTATTAGCTCGGAAAAAGGTTATGTGCGCGCTTGATTCAAATCAGCCTGACACGAAGATAAATTCACCAGTGCCGTAACATGGAATTTTGCTACTTCTAAATTTAAGGATAACTAAAGCTGTTATCCTATTAAAATTAAATTTAAGTCATACGGCAAATAAAAAAAACAATATTCATTGTGTTATTATTAAATAACATTAGTACTTACCGTGTAATCATTTTTTAATAATCACTAGTTTGAAAAACCGACTTTTTTTAGGTAACTTGAAAAGTTATGTTATGTTATAAACAATAAAATTTGATGTTTAAATTTTAGTAACTATTTTTTTTTATAGAACTCAACGGCATAAAACATAAAAATATTATTGGAGTATACTAAAAGAAACCACAACCAGCATAGTTTTTTATTTGTTTAATATTGTGATATTTTTTGCTGAAAATTTTACGCCATGGAAACGCCACTGCTTTTTTAGTTAAGATTCGTTTACCGATTAAGACCGAATAAGAAAACTTGAAGTACCGACTTCCGCTACCATATATTTATATTGGTATCACTGGAAGGATATATTTTGAAATGGTTTAAAGCTGTTTAAAAGAGCGCATATTTTTCTGCTAAAATGAATCCGTAAATTTTAATTTTTTTGTTAAAACTTTTAAATTGAAAATATAAGTATATAACTTTTTATTATCTACGCCGTAAGCTATGAGTACTATATAATTTAGTCAATATTATTGTAATGAAACTGTACTATCTTTATAAAAAACTGACAACTTTCTGTCTTATAAACTTTACGTTAGCAAAGGATAAATTTTAGATATAGGTACAGAATAAAAAATTGTAGCAAACTTCAAATATAGAAATTTAATTAATTTTATAAGAAAACTACATTTTGTCATTATGTAACTTTAAATATAATTATAGGTTGATTATGTAAATAGAGATATTACTCTTTTTTCATAAAATTACATTGATTTTATATATCTGTATATATCATTATAACATTCTCTTTACTTTACATGTTTTTTCAAAAATTAATCGTCCACTTGTAAGTTCTATCACAAATCTACAAATTAATTAAAATGGAAAAGTCTATATAAATTATATTTTTAAACTGAAAATTACGTTTTGCCCACAATTTATTGTAGCACCTATTCTTATTTTACAGTATCACATAACGGTTCTAACAATTTTCATTCCAAAGTTAATGTCAACAATCGTATTAATCAACACAACGTTCTACGAGAAACAAAATCTACATTAGTATTAGAATTGCAAACAAACCTTTACAATGTGACAATAGAAATATACTGTTCCCTAAAATATGTAATTTACAAGCAAATTTATTTATTTTTTACTTTAGAACTAATTTAACAAGAAATTAACAAATAAAAATTTGTACATTGCTCATATAAAAAATATTCCAACGTTGTGTTATGGCAGCTATATTCAAGTCATCATACTCTTTCAACTACGTAGTTAATTAAAATCGAAACTACTAAATGAGTATTAAAACAATATGGCAGACAATCTTGGCACTAAATATTATTAATTAAGATGCTAATGGTTTATTCGTAATTCTTCAAGCTGTAAAATAAAAATTGTTTAACTACAGACTAAATATATTGCTTGTAGATATTACCTCTTTCTCTTCATCTACACTATCACTCTCATC
Organism: Sinopyrophorus schimmeli; assembly: GCA_036325965.1. Classification (NCBI taxonomy): domain Eukaryota; kingdom Metazoa; phylum Arthropoda; class Insecta; order Coleoptera; family Elateridae; genus Sinopyrophorus; species Sinopyrophorus schimmeli. The sequence continues at coordinate 2,008,435 of JARFIZ010000089.1, read as the reverse complement.
GTCACTGCCATGTACAGATGCTACTGGTGTAGTACCTCTACTAGAAGTAGGACTGGGAGGTTCCGAAATAGGTTTAGGATATTTAAGACGGCCTATGGCTTGTTCATTATAGTCCTGTAATTCTGGGAACACGGCTTGAAGAGCCTTCTGTCGCGCCTGCCTGTAATACTTTATAAAAAATTAAAATATGGTATTACTGCGGTAATGCATAACTTACAATTCCTAAATTTCTCCAATCTAACATATCGCTCAATCTTTCTGTGCGATTACGTTGAATTATACGTTGACGTCTATTTAATCGCGCAAAATCAAACATATACTGTGCAAGTTGTTGTATTGAACCCTCTAAAGATATGTATCGTCTATCAACAATGTATATGCCATACGACATTGGATCGGCTATGTGTTCCTGCATAAAACAACCAAAACCTAAAATATTATTATATATGGAATATTGTATTTATTTTCAATAAACAAAGTATTGTTTTTAACATAAAGGACCTCAGGTAGTCATTAAAAAAAAATAATACCTGACAAGTTAGTTGTAATACTTGGTATTCCCATAACAGTACATTCAGCTGGTGTGTAACCCCAAGGTTCATAATAACTTGGAAATACTCCCAAATGACATCCTCTTACAAACTCTTCGTAATCCAAACCAAACAAAGGATTCGTAGGACTTAAAAATTCTGGATGAAACACAATCTAAAATAATTATTACCTTTAATTGAATTTCAAAAAGCAATTAGTTTACCTTCACACGATCGTAAGTAGTATTAAATAAATTACATCGACGAACAGAATTTAAGACAGAATCGTTCCAGTCATCGACAACATTGTGTGTGGTTACCGGTGGCAACCCATCTCTTTGAAGAGCATAAATACAACGCTTTAATCTAACCAAATCTTCTTTTTGTAACAAATCTGAAGGATCAGGTATGCGACCACTATGAAAAATTTATTCAATCTATTTTATAAAAAAGAGGGGTAGCTTTTTACCTTAGACATATTTCATACATTCGTTTCCCCATTTTTTTTTGTATATCTTCAATACTGTCTCTCAAGCTTTTCGTAACTGCGTGACCTCGTAAAGACTCAACATTAAAATTGTTTGTTTTTGCTGGAAAAATTAGGAAAGCTACGACGGTTACATCTGGTCGAGAAGTCTACAGATTAAGCTTATTTTACAATTTCAATTAAAAATAATGATTAAAAATTACCTTTAACAAATGATTTAATCGCGCCAAAGCCTCTATGAAAACATCAGCTCCTTTATTACCAAATTCATAACGTCCAGCAATAAAGAAATATAATGTCTTATCTAAATCAAAGTCATAATGTCTGAAACATTTTACGATAAGTAATGAGGCGTTTTAAATACATGTACTCTTTACCCATAAAAATGACCCCTTACGAACTCGTGAATTTTATCCTTAGAAATAGCGTGTAAATTTTGAAATTCGTGTAGAGCAGAAAATTTCTTTACATTTAATCCATTTGGAGTTATAACATCTGCTTTTCGTTTGAGTAAATGTTCAGCTTCGTATCCTAAGAAAAATTATTTAAAAACCAATAAATATCAAGGAATTACTTGAAGTCTTTTACCTGTAATGTCTGATACTGTTGTAAATGTGTGAGCTAAATGTGAAGCTGCCCTTTCCATACAATATCTGTGATAAATTTGCCTTTTTCCGGCTTCTTCATCTACACTAAACTGAAAATTAATATGCGTAAATGATATTTCATTTTTTATAATTTACTTTGATTTCTTAATCATGGTAATCTTATCATTAAGTTAAATTAAATTTTCAACTAACCATTAGCCCTATTTTAAAAAGAATAATCTTTCTTTTGGCTAAAACAATCTTGTAATATTTACAGATCTAAAATGTCTTTTTCGGTCATTTTAAGCTGTTAAATCAAAAACCTAGTAAACGAAAAAGATATTGAAAATAAAATAAATGAATATTATTCAATTCTTCGACTCAATTTTCTTCAATACGTCTAATTTTAATTTGATTCAATTCAATGTAATATGATTTTCTTAGTCAATGCATTGAAGTACCTTAAAATCAATACTTTTGAATACCAAAAACAAATTTTTCTAATAAATCTATTCTAAATCTGACTTAATTCGTTGCATACAGTAGAAATACAACCTTTCCAATACCATTGAATCCTAAGTCAATTCTTTTCTATTATGCAATTTGAATTCTTCTTTTTTTTTCGAGTTTGAATTATTTTATATTCGTTTTTTATTTTTACTTTCAATTCGTTTTTATTGTTTTTCAATCTATAAATTCGTTTTTATACAAAAATACGTATTCAATGATCAAATTAAATCGTATTGAAAAATTTCTATTTTGTTCAATACGTTGATCGTTTATTGGGCAGCACAAAATTTTAATGTTTTCTTGTGGTTTATTAAAAATAGTAACGAACAGCTACTTGACTTTGGTTACAATTAAAACTTCGGAAATGTATATGCAGTTATTTGCATGGATTATGTTACAATGAACAATTAAAGAAAAGTCTTTTAGAAATCACTTAATAATAAAGATATCTCAAATTTCTTTTTATGTGCTTATAAATTAAAGCCTTGTACATAATTATGATTTAAAAAACACCAAAAAAAATATTAACAAAGAACAAAAAAATTATTCTTTACAAGAAATTGTAAATACAAAAGTGCTCTTAGAAAAGTCTCTACATAGAATTTTCTTTTTCAGTTTATATTAGGAATTGTGCACTATGTAATTCTGAAAAGTTTGTTTATTAATTACAAATACAAACTCAGCAAAAAAATAACTACCGCTGAAACTGTTCTTGAAAGCAAGCAACTTTGTTAATTTTCAATTTTTAAAACACTTCCGAATATTTTCTTTAAAATTTGATTTTTTTTTATAATTGTTGACTATGATTTAACAAAATCATGTGTATTAAAGGCGACATAATAGACCTAAAACTTATTACAATGCAAGAGAGAATAAACTTTGCTTCAAATTTTAAAAAAAATTTCAAAAAATTATTTAAATCATGTTGTTGTTTTTACAAAGAACTGTATAATTTTTTTAAATTCTGAAGAAAATTGTTGACTGCCAAATTTAATGCACCAGATGCATACATTTTCTTGTAAAGAATATTTTTTTTGTTTTTTGTTAGTGTTTTTTAAATAATAACTGTGTACAAGACTTTGATTTATAAGCACGTAAAAAAAATTGAGGTATCTCTACTTTTAAGTGATTTTTAAAAAACTTTAGTTATCGTTCATCGTGTCACATAATCCATGCAACTAATTGTACATTTCAAAACCAAAACCACTTATAAAAAGTACCTTATCTAAATTGTTGTAAAAATCCGTGTTCCCAGCACATAAATATCTTCCCAATAAAGTAGCATGTGTTGTAAAAACTACAGCAATTTTTATGCGCCTTGTACGCAACACAATTAATCCAACTCCAGCTTGCCATTCATGGAAATGAGCAACAATTTTAGGTGGTTCATCTCCAGCTGCCTCTTTTGCACGTTTATAAAACTAAATAATTTTTGCTTTTAATATTAAAAATGATATAACGTATGACTACTCTTACTTCTTCCATAAAATCAGTTACCATATATCCTAATATTATTGCATCATTAGCTTCAACATCTAAATGAGGAACACCTATATTGCACGATGACCATAAATCAGATTTATATTCATCTAATTTCCAAGCAGCTGACCCTACATCAAACAATATAATTTGTGGATTTCCATCCACCAACCAACGACCTGTATGTACCTTAAAATTACCTAATTAGATGGCAAATAACAATTAGAGGAATGTAGTACTTTAAAGCCTTTATCTCTTAATGCTTGTACAGCATCATTTACTGCTTGGCATGCTAATGGACCTTCTTCTACTTCAGTTCTAGCACATTGTTCCTTATATGGTCCAATTAAACAATACTGATCTCCCATTTCTTCAGTCGATACATAGGCTTTTGAACGAATGACAGTATAAATACCCCCAACTAAAACAAACTTTTATTATTTTATGTTACAAGAAAAAGTACTTTAGTACCCTTATTAGCCGCTTCCCAGGCAATTTCAAATGACCATCTGTTTTCCTCTTGAGCCATGAAGCCTCTATCCATAAAGTTTAATAAATTACTGTAGGAATCGGCCCTATAGAACCTCCTTGTTGCTCTTTCTCGAGACATGTTGAACACTTCCTTAAATACAATAGAACGTAGATAATTTTATTTAAACTTGCGATATAAACAAGCTTATCTTTACAGCTATGTAAAAATAAACAATTATATAAATTGACCTAAATATCCATAAATAAACCATTCTCAAATTGTGCCAAGTTCTAGGTCGCAAATTCAAAAAAAAACCCTAAATATAAATACATTGACCAAATTCTTTCTTTTCCAACTAAACTAACCTGCGAATTGTGGCACCACCAAGTAAGAAATAAGAAGTCACTTTGATTATATAAATCTTAGGCAACACTTAGAAGGTTTAGTTTTCATGCGTGTAGTTGGAAATGATAAAATCGTAAAGGGCAGAGAGCACACATTACTATTTCAGATTTCAATCAGAAGGTCACCTTTGGTAAAACGATAACTACAACTCCGGCTAACGTACACGCGCGACAACTTTTACCAAATATTATAAAAATTCTTTATTATAGACAATCATATCTAGATTAGTAAAAAAAACGAATAAATTGCATTACATCACTTTATTCAACTAAAACACTTCCATTTATGCTTAACAATATTAATAAAGATTTATAAAAACTAGTGTATAGGATTTGAAGACAACCAACTTGAATTTTAAACTTGAACTTAATTTTTTTTTTTTAATATTTGGATGACCTATATAAACCTTCCTTAAAACTTTTATCAAAATAAAAAAAATTATAAATTTTCTTTTTTTCTAATCATTTATTTATAAGTTAGTAATTGTACATTAAAATATGATATTTAAAAATTTTAGAAGTGACATGCAGCGACATCTGTGAGCGTTAAAGCAAACACCACATTTGTATTTAATTAGGCAATTAAATGCTTGCCTTTGATATCTGTAAACAATTTTTCGTATTTGTACAGTTCTAAATTAATTACATTACAATATTCAGAATTAGCTACCATAAATGGTCTTGCCCTACGGCCATGGTTTCAAGGTAAGAGATGCGCTGATTCAAAAAATGACGTCACTTTAAAATGGCCGGCAATTAATTGCAGTAAGTGCTTTAGATGTTAAGTTTTTATATTTTATAATAACTCTTAATCGTATTTAACTAATTTATTCTTGAATTTACAATTAACAACGATAAACTGATATATATTAGTTGTATTGTGAAATGTTTTTAATGTAAATCACAACGTGCTTTCCAGAGCACTATGGAATGGAATTTTTACAAGGATATTCTATAGAATTTAACAGAAGTATTTTGTATAATTTGATTATAGAACAAATATTGAATTCAGGTCGTAGACATGTGGAATTGAGTGTTAAAGAAGTAGGTGGCTAGTTCTAAAAATACCTTCATGACTATTTGAGTGCTAACTGCGCTATTATACGAATTTTTGGGCGTATTTTTATTTTTAAGCTAACTTTTACTCATACTTTTAGGGAGAAGATATGATAATTTTTTGACAATGCCTGTACTATCGCCTCGTAGAAGTAGCGCTTCGGCCCTAACAGGGTCTTACAGATCCACATTTAGTACGTCCAGTATCGACCGACCATATTATAATACTTCAAACTCATATACGCCACGAATTAACAGCTACAGTGAAAGATATAGTTCAAGATGTTACATAGATGGAGATGGACGAAGGATATATTCAAGGTAAACAATTAATTGTAATTGAATCGTTTGTAGCTTCTTCATTACAGGCAAGGAAGTATAACAGAAGATGGAATCACCACAAGATTCAAAGAAGAGTCAAGAGAAGGAAGCCTTAGGCGTGACTCGCTCTCTCGTGATTCTGGTATCAGTTCCATTCGTGAGAATTCAATTTTAGACCTTCCACGTAGAGATAGCTCGAGTTCACGCATCTCTGCAATTAGTGTCGCAGAATCAGTTGCTGAAATGAGAAATAAGTATTCGCCATCAAATTATGTTCCAGCTTGCTTACGAAATAACGATAATATAACAAGATCAAAAAGTATAAACGACATTGGAAAACCTCCAATTGAACGAAACGAAAAAAGTACTAAAAACAAGGTAAATGAAAGCTTCAATTATAGTAACGGTTTGGGTGTGACCAATTTGTCTAACAATACTAACAGCCTGGAAAAAATGTGCGATAACGTATTAAATGAAGATGACAATGGAAATAGAGCGTCCGTGGCAGAAATAAGAAAGAAATTCGATCAGTCCAACTCCTACAAAGATTCCAAAACAGAAAATTTAACTATCGAAGGAACAGGAATTAAAATATCCGAGAATCGATTTAAAAAGCAGGACAGTTTGGACGGCACGAGTTCCAGCAAGCCTAAATTTACTAAGTTAACAAAAAAAGATAAAAAAAGCGATAACTTGATATTAGTTAATGGATATTCCTTTAAAAAAGACAAAGATATTGATGTTAAAAGACCAGCAAAATATTCCAAATTGGATCAAGATAACTCTTCTAATGATAAAGAAAAACAAATAAGTGATGTCAGGAATTTTGACAGTTTATCTCAAAAATGTTCAACCGATACCAATAAAATTAATAACTGCTCAAAATTAAACGTGTCAGATCAAGTAAATGGCACTGGGCCCCTGCAGAATGGACACCAAGTCGGCAGGGATTCAGATAGCACACATTCAGAAGTAGAATGTGAAAATAATGCAGAAATATCGGATAATACGGGAGAGTTTTACAGAAATTTTAATCATACCACTAATTTTGCTTCATATATTCCATCCAAAGATTTACAACAAGGTGATACAGAGTGTAATGCAGAAGGACAAATTATTAATGGCATAAGCCAAGGAAATGATATGGAAAATCGTAATTTTGTTAATGATCACAATCGATACTATCAATCGTCCAAAATCAATAATGTAAGTTTTTTATCCATGGGGAATTGTAATAGTGTGTTTGCTTTTGTTTACTTCTTTTTTTGATTTGTTTATAGCTTTGATTTGAGGTTAGAAAAAAAATTTGAAAGAATGTGTTTTGCAATCTTTTATCGAGAGTGTGTCAGTTTTTTGGTATATTTTTAGTAACTTCTTTGTGATTATGTCTGTTCGTCATTTTACACATACTCTCAGTGTCACCAAAAGGCAATCTTTGGTATGTGACATTTTTTAAGAAAAAATTACAATTAGAAAAAAAACCAAATTGTTTTTTCCTACAATGTTTTTAAATTTAACTGTATCCTTGTTACATAACGTTTCAAAAATAGAAAATGCTACAGCCATTTTGTTTTAAAATATTTCTTTCCTCAACATTTTTTGGAAAAAAGAAGATGTTCTTTATATTTTTCTTAAATTCTTCTTGTAAATGAGTATATTTTATATTGAAATTGTAATATGGCTATTTTGGTGCATTACTTTACTAGTAATCGTTTTTGGATTTACTGCTGGAATTATAGATAGTTTTTCTTTAACGAAAAGTAGCTATAAACAATCACATTATTGCATGTATTGGGTATGAATTAAGTTTTCTTAATATTAACTCTTTCTTATTAGTTACTAATTTGTATTTTTTACAAATATGATGGCAGTCGTTTTTAGTTTTGTTTATAGTTTAATTAATCTTTTTTCAAAACTCTTTTTGGTTATCAAGTTAATTATATTTAAATACACTGTAAATAGAATATACCTAATTGATTATTTAAATTGCATTTTATAAAAAAAAAATTTAAGAACAATTTCAGTGTTGTGTTTTTATTAATTTTGTGTATTTTAAGGATTTATCTTCAACATCGCCTCGTCTAAACAGAGCTATATCTCAAAATACCTCACAAAGTACATCCACGTCCAATAATGTAGCTTCACACAGTTATCAACGTTCCACAAATTCCTTAGAACGCGACGAAAAAGCTTTTGATAAAATACGAGGTTCTAGTCCTATAAAAAATTTGGGTCTAAATGGACTAAAGAATATTGGAAATACTTGTTTTATGAACTCAGTTATTCAGTGCCTGTCCAATACAAAGTTGCTGCTAGAATATGTAAAAAATGATACTTACATTAACGATATTAACACCACTATCTCTAGCATGAAAGGGGCATTGATCAAAGGTAAAAACGCCTACAAAAAATCTTTTGTAAATTATACCATATTTTTTAGCATTTTCACAAGTCATTAAAGAATTATGGTCAGAGGATTCATCAGATCGAGTAGTCAATACTCTCAGTTTAAAATCACAAATTCAACGTTTTGCTCCTAGATTTATGGGATATTCACAACAGGACGCTCAAGAGTTTTTGAGATATCTTTTGGAAGGACTTCACGAAGATGTGAATAGAGTTGTAACAAAACCAGCACCTATGACGACAGAAATCGATGAGAAATTAAGTGATAGTGAAAAGGCATACGAATCGTGGCAACGTTACTTACGAATGGATAATTCAAAAGTGGTCGATATATTTGTTGGACAGTTAAAGTCTACTTTGAAGTGTACACACTGTGGACATTGTTCGGTAACTTTTGACCCCTTCTGGGACCTTTCTTTGCCTATTCCACATCGTGCTGGCCAGTTGAGATTGCAACAATGCCTCGAATACTTTACCAGAGAAGAAATGCTCGATGGAGATGAGAAACCAGTAAGTATTTAATTTTTACATAATTATAATTAATTGAAAGAAAATAGATTTCTAATGGGAATATTTTGTTGCAGACATGCTCCAAATGCAAAGAGAGAAGAAAATGTACAAAATCATTTACGATTCAGAAATTCCCCAAGATTTTGGTTATACGTATCCTTTTTTAAGACTACAATTATTTTATTTGTTTATTTATAATGAAAACTAATGGTTTTAGCGAAATTAATCACAATAATTCAGTAAGATAAAATTTCTTAACAAAGCATAGATCTAAAAAGATTCTCACCAATGGAACGATTTCGAGGAAAATTATCTCTAACAATAGACTTTCCTCTCGAAGGATTAGATATGAGAAATTATGCCGCAGAAGGAAGTCCATCAGAGTGTCGTTACAACTTGTACGCAATTTCAAATCACAGTGGAACCACATACAGTGGTCATTATACAGCTTATTGTCGCCACCCCTATTCCAATGCATGGCATGAATATAATGATTCAAGGTTTGTTTATACAAACTGTTAGTATGTGTAAATTAAAATTAATTAATTATTGTTTGTGGTTTTAGAGTATCAAGTATATCCCCAAAATCGTTGGTAAGTGGGGAGGCATATGTCTTATTCTATGAATTAGAAAACCAAAAATCTCACCTATAAATATTAATACCATCTTAGGTTGTATACTATAAGTATTTACACAAACAAATTTTTTTTATTTGTTGAATTGTTAAAAAAAATATACGGAGAACCAGTTATGTTACCAACTATAAAATTTTATGTATTTTAAATAGAGTAACCCCCCAGCCCCTGTTTTGTTTTATTAATTCTTTTTATCACAGTTATATTTTGTTATACTTTTATTTGTCTATTTATTTTATTTATTTTGTTATCGTCCTATACGTTTGATGTTTTAATTATTTTCTTCTTGTTTTAAAAAATAAAATTTGTAGGATTAAGGTAACATTTATCACATAATTAAATTGTTCTAGTCTTGTTAAGTGTTACTTTGATCGATATGTCCTGCTAGATTATACTTTTAGCTAATTAATTAGGTATATGTACTTATCGATATTATTGTTAATAATTCTTTTGCTGGACACTTTGTATAATTGAAATTTTTTGTGGAAAAGTACAACGTGTTCAATTGAATTCAGTGCTGTAGTTAGACTCGGGAGGGATTCTTTCTAAACTCGAAATAATTGTGGTTGTTTTTATATTTAGTAGATTGTTAAATTTGGCGATTCCGCCCAAGCTTGAATTCAGCACTGCATATAAATATATTTTTAATGTAAATTTGTAAAATTTACATTGTGGCTGGTAAGAGTTAGCAAATTTTAATAGGATCATGCAAAAGATTTATGTAAATAATAATAGGAAGATATTGGCGGTAGCACCTGAATTAAAATATTAATTAAATTTTCATATAGTGAGATATTGTTCAGAAATTTATGATACTCTACTAGCTTTATAAAAGAAAATAATGTTGAGCACTAACTAATTTATTAAACTGTTTGCAAAAAAATCATAGTTATTTATTTTGTGAAGATGTGACATTTTCTTATAAAATATTTAAGAAACCTATAAAAATAAAGTACTTCCAATTTAATTGTGACCTTTAATACCTAAACTACAACTGTAATAATTAACCCAATGTTAAAATTTTAATAAAACCTTCCTGTTTTAATTTATTTATCATTAATATGTATTTAAGACACTTCAAATAATTTCATCCTGTCTGGATATCCTTAATGCTTCAACTTCTATTTCGATGTTAATTAAAAAGTTTGAGGAACAATTTAAAATAGTTTGAAATAAACATTGTTAATGACTTTGTAACATTAAAGTTCTTAATGTCATTTTAAATTATTAAGTTATATTATTTTATTACTATTATAAAAATTAAAGTTTCCGTTATTATTTATGTAGAAGTATATTTAAAAGAAGTTTTATAATAATCAGATTGAAAATGCTATATAATTTATAAAAAGAAAACATGTATATTTGGAATAATCACGATATATTAATAGAAAAATTTTATGTATATTTTTACGAAAAAATGCAAATATATAGAATTAAAGCTTTTTTACTTCAATAATTAGGAAAAAAATAGTTTTTTAAAATAGTAAAAGATTTAGCGTGACGTCATTATGGTCAATGAGCAGAAAACAAAATGGCGGTGCGAACAATCTATTTTACTTTCAGTTAATCTTCAAATTATCAATTAAAACCAAAGTTTCGGATAATCTATTTTACATAAGAGCATCTGCGAAAAATAAACAATGTTTTAACAGTGTATTTTTCACAATTGAAACTGAATTTTCTTGTAAAAAGTGTAAAATGGCATCGGGTTATTCACTATGTAAAGGTTGGTCATGGCTATAATGTGAACTAATCGATTTTTGGGTAAGTTTTCCTGCTTCTAAATACGTACTTTTAGGTCATCGATTAAACTGCATTTCCGTATTATTATGGAATGTTTATTTATAGTAGGTTAAGGGATGACAATTAAGGGGCACTTGTTATTAATTGAGTTTGGAATTGTGCACGTGATCGTTGAATAGGTTTATTTTTTATTAAAGATATCGTTCGGCAGCGTTAGACTTTGAAATTTAAAGAAATATAATTACCGCCAAAGCTTGCAAATTTCAGTTAATATGGCGGCCGGTAGATGGAGGGAGCGCGGCGTTTGCGAATATCCAGTGTTATAAGTGCTATTTTATGTGTCGTTGTATGCTCGAAGCACGTAGACAAAATCGCGAATAATCAGTAAAAATTTGTTAAAACTAATGAAAGCGAGTGTGTCGGTGGTTGCTTAGACTGTGATAAGCATATTGGGGAAGTTTCTTCAGAATTGGTTCTGTATTTATTGTGATTTTTGTGTTCTTGGTAAGTCGTTACTGTAGTCAAGTTGGTTGACCTAATTTCGATTTTTAAGATCTCGAAATAAAACCATCCCCCACACTTATTATATTTACGATTCTTAAATTATGGCTAACCATTACGGCTTAATTGTAGTTCTCTATTGAGGGCTTTTAATGGTCATTTTTTAGGTTAACTGTTGCGGAGGATTCCCGCGAATTTTGTGCTTTAGGCCTAAACTAAGTTGAGTTTTTAAATCACAATTCTTCAGTAAAATCGCCGAATTCTGAAGAATAATTGCGATAACTTGTTTAGAGGACGCTTAAAGAAGAAGTACCGAAAGTTTTAAATTGTTAGCAACTTTAATAACGACGGTTTGTTAACATTTAAAAAAATGCCAACTTTTTTAAATTTCGTCTAATCTTCAAGGGAGAACCATTTTATTTTATAGAATCCTCGTCTATTATAGGGGAAACTAGACAATATTAGGGTTTCTTGCTTCTGGTAGGGCTAGAAGAGTTTTTCTATTGGTTTAGGTAGAAAAGGGATCGAGGGTGCTCATAGACCAAGACCTTTCTCAACCACACCAAAACACAAAATGGTTTATGTGCAGAAAAGCTTTATTTTTCAGTGAGCAGTTTTGTTTAAACTAATATTTCAATGGGGTAAATTTTAACTGTAATGTCTACAATTTAATTGAAACTTAAACGCATAATTCTTTGATTTTAAGTAGGGCCAAATTTACAGAAATAATCGTACGAAAATGTTAAACGTTACGAAATTAATTTTATAATGTTTTTAACATTGGCAACCCTTGTTATAAAATTGTTTAGAAATCGACGTTGTCAAAAGGGGAATTTATAACTTTTTTTTTATAAATTTTAGTAAAATACTTTAGCTGATCTTTTAATAATAAAATAAATATTCTTGAAACCACAATTGTTGCCAACATTTTCTAGGATTTCAAATTCCAAAAATATAAAAAGAGTCGTTAACTTTAATAATAATTTAACACTAATATCTTGAAAAAGATTTACCTACAATTAAGTATTTTTTGCGCAAGCTTATTAATAAAACTAAGCTTAATTTGAAGAGCCTTTGGGGATATAATTTTGATTAGTGTGGCGTAAAAATTTATCTATCCAAACGTTTTACAATCAATTTTTATTGACGATTTAAATTAGACCTTTTTGAAAATTTTGTTTGTTAACTATTTTTGGATTAATTGTTATTGAAGTTGTGGCATTTCGAATTTTTTCTTTAAATAATGGTTACAAGAAGTGTGTTCCATATAAGTCTTTGAATCGTGATAGCCGTGGAAGAAAAAAATCATTTATAGAATTTTTAATTAATAACATTAATGACTTTATGTTCTGTTTGCAACATTTTTAATTATAATTTGTTGACTTGAAAGTTGTTAAGTAAATGTGAAAATTAATTTTATAGATAGCTTATTAATTCTATGGCAACCCTGATCTAACCAATTTTTGTTGGGGTACTTATTTTTTTTCAAAACTTTATGGTGTTTAATATTTTGTAAATTTTAATTCAATTGAATTTAAATAAATGCCGAATTTTATGGGGGAGTGTTTTAAATTAGAAAATCCAGTACCTATTTTATTTGGAAATATTGGGGCTTTCTATTATTGTATAACATTTTGATTAATTCCTCTTAAATTTAAGCCTACCATATAAAAATTTTTACAAAGAATTGTAGGCATAATTTTTATCGAACCATTATTGTTGTTTAAAGGTTTGAATTTATAAAATAATTAATTAAGACATATTTTTTTATGGTAGCAAGAATTTTTTAAATTAATTTATTTGTGGGGCAATTATAATAATAATAATTGTGGTGCTATATTATTATAAATGTTGCTATAGCATTCGTAGATATAAAAATCTACTGTTTAAGAAGTATTTACATTGTTAGAATATATTTAATGAAGAATAATTTCGAGCTGAATTATTTAAAAATATCGAAATTAATTAAAATTAAAAAACAAAATGAAGATCCTTTGATTTTAGGCATAATTTTTTCTTTAACATGCTGCGTTTATATCACAATTTGAATTAAAAACCTAAAATAATTTTATTAAGATATGACAAAAATAAAATACCTACAAAAATGATATTTAATTATGTTTAATTAATTCAGTTTGTATATCACTTACTTATTTTCTAAAGAGATTATTAAAAAATATATATTATACCTTTAACCAAGTCAAATGTTGTAAAAAAAATTTGATAATTATTTTGAAATATATAGAAACGTTTACTAGCAAAAAAAGAACAAATGGGAACGTAAAAAATAGTTAGATGATTCGTTTTACAATGTTTAGTAGGTATAAATTAACAGCAGCTTTTTTTTAATATACCAATTAAAAAAAATTAATTCTGTTCAAAAATACATATTAGAAAAATTTAAATAAAATCAAAAAAATTATTGAAGTAATATGGGTTTTATGTAGGCACAAACAGGGGGCCGTTATATGAGATGCCCACTAGACACGGAATTTATAATCCACAATAATTTTAATTTAAGTAATATCTCACAAAAAAAATATAAAATTAGAGAAAATAGTATACAAAAAGTGTAAAACAAACTAAGGCCCAGATATCTAGAATTAAAAAATCTTAAAATAACAAAATATTATCAAATTTTAAAAGCTGAGATTTAGTTGTTTTTTTTTAGTAAATGTAGATTTGTCAAAATGGCAATGGGCCATTTAAATTTTGCCCGTAAAAATTTTTTGTAGCCCGTAAATTAGAAAAAAATATTTTGAGATAGGAAATATGTCTATTTTTACACTATTGCATGAAATCATCGAAAAAAATTGTAAATCACAATTTAAAAAAAAACAAATTTTGAAAAAATATTTTTTCTATATTATTGCCTTTAATTCTAAAATATAATTTTAGAAAAAAAATGTATAAACACTATTCTAAATATTTTATCATAAGTATAACCTAAAAATCATAATTAATTGGGCCGTAAATCGGGAGAATGTGCACATTAGAGCGAAAAAAAAATTTTTTAATTTACTTATTTTGTAAAGAAAAATTATTTAGCACTTTTTAAAACTTGGAAGGAAATAACTAAAAAAATTCACTTTAAGAATTTTTGGACAAGCTTTTTTTGAACCAGCATTGCAAAAGACTTTTGAAGGTTGCTCGAAATCGAATTTAGTCCCGCAAATTAATTTTGTCGTCTGTCTCAAAAAATCCAATTAATTTTTTTGTGTAGTAATAAATCCACAGAAAAATTAAGCCATTTTACAAAATTTATATTTTACATAACGTTGATATCTTATCTTCTTATTCGAAAATGAAGGCGGGATGTGTTTTCCTTCAATGATCACGTGAATGGCAAATCGAAGTAGGCGGATCTTATATATTTTTTTTAATGGTAATTTTATTCTTACATTAAAAAAAGCGATTACATTTAATTAATTTTTTTTAATCATTAAAGGAGTTACGTCATAGAATAATGGTTCGTTTCTATGGAATGAAAAAGACAAATATTGCAGACAATCTACTGGTTTATTTTAATTTTTTGTGTTGATAATCGATATCATTTTACACCCAGCCTATAAAACTTTTGGCATAAACATAATTAAATTTTAGGGAGGATTAGATCCATAAACAACCCTTGCGAAGCTTGGGCTGAACTCTTGGTTATTTATTCGTCGGGTTTATTTACATCAGGGGTGTTACGATCATTTATTAATTTTTTTTTAAAACGGCCAAAACCTAACTTGAGATTTAAAATTAATTAATGATTATGATTTAAAAAAATCGTGGATAGAAAATTAAATCGCGCAAAAACCTGTTGTGTAGGCGTGCCTGACCCCAGGTTAAAAACTTCTCTATTTTTATTTCTGTGGTAGAATCTCGGCTTTTTAGGGTTTAATATGAAACGTGAATTTTGGTATTAATTCCACCACGTTTTGTTTTATACAATTTTAGGAAAAAAGTACCGATTAATTGTGTTCTAAATTTTTGGGCCTGATCGGATGCTCAAAAATTTTTTATTTGCTCTATTTTGTAAATTCATTTTTTTATTGTTTTTATTTATTTATTGTTTTTTTATTTAAAAAAAGTAATTTTGCTTGAAAATTAATAAGAAAAAAATTGCAGGGTGAGATATGGCAACGATAAAAAAAAATATGGCAAAAAGTCAAAAATAGATGTTGATCGTCTGGAAAAATTGTGGGGTTGTAAAAATTTGTAAGCAAAACATTTTTTCATTATATGGTTTGTCGCGTTCAGGTCAAATTTGGTTGGTGGCATTGACCCAGGAGGTATTGATCAAGTCATCTTCTAGTCTAGACGCTCTCTAGACTGTACGCACCTCCCCCTTCTGCACCCTCAAGGACCAAGCTTTTGCGCTACTACATTCTTACCCCAAAATGCGATTTCCATTCGTGCAATGCCCTTTTAATCTCATTGTTGCGTTCAGAGTCATTTTCGTTTGTAAAATTCTACTGAATAAACTTTCAAAAGAGCTCAGCTGATCGACCATGTTCCTCGTCGGTTTTTCATGCTCATTCGTCTGTTAAAATGTTCTAATTTTGTTTTGGTTTAAACTTTCGCCTACGACACGATCTTGTTTCGATTTGAAGTTTGTTTTTCGAATTTTACTTTTTCGCAGTATTTTTTGTGAGGTGGGCGCTGACTCGTAAATTGTATAGGTCAGTGATTTTTAAACTTTTCATGTTTGTTTTGCTCAACTTTTCATTTACTATACGTATAAAATGGATTTTATCAATTCCGATTTTAGAATATTGATATTAATTTATTTTTGTACTTTGTGTCTGTCTTTCGTTTTCTTTATTTGATTTTTTCTATCTGTCTAAAGCAGTGTTTCCCAATCTTTTTTTTAACATGCCCCACCCAAGTCATTCTAAAATTTTGATGACCCCCATGCAACATAAATATTTTTTTATATTTAAAAATTGACTTATTCCATAAATGAAGCCTAATTACAATACTTGTTCAAGACAAGATTTAGGTTTTAGCGAGAAATCACAAGGAAATTATTAAAAAAAAAAAAATTCCAAAACAGAATTAAAAATGAAGTTTTTACTTTGTTCCTTTGAATAACGATATTGTCCCCCAAAACATTTAAATTGCCCCCGCAGGGGCGCGGGACCCACGTTTGGAAACACTGGTCTAAAGGAACGTTTTTCCAGGTTTATTAGTTTTCGTTTGTTCGAAGCAATTTTTATGATTAAATATTGTTTTGGTGGTATTTCTTCATTATTTCTGGTATTTTTAAAAATAAAATAAAATATTTCTCAATTGAAAATTTATTAAATTCGTAGTTAGTTAGTAAATGTTTATATATTGTTAGTATGTACTTTGATGTGAATAATATGCTTTTGTTTTAATTATAATAAAATATCGGCACATTAACTCAAAAACATATCATTGTTTTATTTATTATTAACCAGATACGAATAAAATCTCTGACATTAGTCGATTTTGGCTAAAATAATAAAACTGCCGAAATATTAAGTCGTTTGTTTACAGATGAATAAAATTAAGATCTAGTTGTATGGAAGTTTATGTCGGGGGCAGTTGGCCGTACTTGCGCCCCCCTCGGTACGCTTATGAAAGTAAATTAAAAGTCAATACCGGTTACTGTCGAACGGAAAAAATTCTAATAGTGACTAAAGTGATTCAAAAAAATTGTTGCGTCATCGATTTGTGTAAAGCGAAATTACAGTTGAACCTCGATAAGCCGAATTTTTTATAACTCGAACTTGTTTTCCTAGGACTTGTCTATTTAAACGTAAATATTTTTATCTCGAATTTTTGATAACTCGAATTATTTTTAGTTTTCTTTTAACTTCGACTAATCGAGGTTCGACTGTACTTTCTTGCCGACCTAATAGATATAAGGGTGTTAGGATCAACTCTACTCGTTAACAAGAATTTTTTCGGGTACAATTGATAAATAGTTTCGATAGCATTTGTTTGACACTGATCAATAGTCAAGAAAACAAAGAAGTAAGGAATATCCATAAATAGCTATGGGTAATAGTTCTGTTCAAAGAAATTTATTATTATTTTCTTCCATTTTGATTTTTTCTTATTCACTACTTAAATCATGTCAATCGTTGAAATTAATTGACCCCTTACCTTAAATTGCAAGGATTAATAAATACCAGTAAATAATTACTGTTAAAAAATGTAGAAATACGAGACCACAAGAGTTTTGCAAACGAGAACCAGACCAAAATTGATTCTGCGTTTATTGATACAGGCACAAAAATATCATTGTCTTGGTCTTACTTTTGTTCATCACTATTCTTAAATCATATAACCTAAAAGTGTTCTTATTAGAGTAGTTTCGGGTATTATGGCACACCATAAGCCTTTTTAGAAATAAAACACACAGTGTACGAGATTAATAAGTATTTAATTATTTCAGTAATTAATACCTAAAAGCTTAAAACAAAATAACTTCTAAGAATAACTAAAATTATAATTTATTGTTTTGATTAATCGTTAAAATTTAAAGATAGTTGGGTATTACGGCACAGGGCCATATTGGCCGCAAATGGCGTCAACCATATTGCCCGCCAGAGCAAATAATATAAATAATAAAGGTTCTATTATTGAAATTATGGATTGCACTTTTGATCATTCTTCATGAGCCCATTTCTTACAACATAGACATTGAACCTAAGATTCGTCTCTAGTGTTCATAGAATAGAGAGTCACAGTACAAACACTTCCTGTCTGGAACATTGCGTCTATCTGGACTTTCGTCAGAACTATTCTGGTACAATGGTTCATTTTCTTCAACCGAGCAGTATATTTGGACATCTCTTGTTTTTGCCTATTTTTTTACCCTATATTGCCCCTATTACATACTAAAATTTTATCAGGTTCGATTAAGCCGTTTCTGAGTAAATAGTGTATCGTGTAATAAGTGCGGTAAGTTGTCTATTACCCACGAGAGCATAGTTGAGCGCACGTACGAAGTGAGTGCGCTCATTCGCTCAAGTGGGCAATAGACAACCGCACGAATTGCTTATACTATTTTTTATCACCCGTTCAGTGATAATAATAATAATTTTATTATTCAAATTGCGAGGAATAGTTATCATCTGCCGCGTAAATGTCACTGTAGAAATGGCTCTACCATGGATTTGCGTGTTTTATTTATTTTTTATTACAAATGCGGCATATCATGGTACAAAATTGAGGTCCAGGGGCAAAGCCTCGGTAGGGTCCATATTTATAACTTTATTAGCTTTTGGAAAAATCTTAGGTGGTATGGACTCATCGTGAGCACTTTCATCACTTTCCGGGATCAGATCTGGATTTTTTATTTATTTATTTTTTATTTTAATGTATTATTGTGCAATAAGTGTGGTAAGTTGTCTATTGTCCAGGAGAGCGTAGTTGAGCGCACGTACGAAGTGAGTGCGCTCATCCGTTCAAGTGCGCAATAGACAACCGCTCGAATTGCTCATACTATTTTTTATTACCCGTTCAGTGATAATAATAATAATTTTATTATTCAAATTGTGAGGAGTAGTTGTCATCTGTCACATAAATGCCACTTTAGAGATGGCTCTACCATGGATTTGCGTTTTTTATTGTCAATAGTGTGCGGCAATCACGATTTACCCATGCGAATTAGTTGAAGGGGTATAGAGCTAATTTTCGAACGAAATAACGTGCGTCCACATAGTATTTTCCAGGCATGAGTAATAAAAGAATATTTTTTCTATTTTTTAGATTTTTTTGGTTTTTTTCGGAAACACGTTGAGTTATAGATACGAAATCTTCAAGATCTTAGTACGTCATAAGTACCTATATATCCCCAAAGTGGCGGTTAAATATTCCCCGGGGGCAATTTCACCATGCTCATCTTCCTATGCCATTTGCTGAAAAATCTATTATTTAAAAGATAAGTTCACCTTTAAATATCTTTACTCGAGGCCTTCTCTTATTAAGGATTTTATTACACCTTCTTATCTTTGGTTCTGCAAACTTTACTGAGAATTTTAATCGAGCCCATTAAACTCATACTTTATTAATCAAGACCAAAGAAAACTTCTTCAAATGAAAATCATTATGACAAATTGGTTTCGAAATGTTGTACTTTCAGTTTTTCACAGAAGCTGTTATTTTACTTTTACGAAACATGTGGGTAATAATAATTATTAATTTATAGCTGTTTCAGACACATAAATTAATAAGCAGCATCAAGACTAGGTTTTTATTGGAAATTGTATGCTATTAATTTATTCACCTTGTTAAGGTCTTTTATTTATGTTGTTGATAATATGCAGACCTTGAAATTGTGGGCGGTAATACTTCTTTTTATTGAAAAGCGTACACCGGAGTAATCGAGAAGCGAACAAGACACTTGCTCTTCTTCCAAAGTATTTATCTTCCTTTGTGTGGCTGAAAGGAGAGGAAAAAGACGACGACAGGTGAATTTTTCGCTTAAACCATTCGGCGGTAGATTTTTTGGAAAAAGACGTAATGGTTTTTCCGTAGATTTATTTCTCGAACGTGTGCTGTTCGCATAAGAACGAAATTAAGTTAAAACGCGATAGGTTTTTGCAGAATGCCAGGTGTAAATGCAAATATAATAATGGCAATAAAAATGAAAGTTTATACCTAAGAAAGAGGCAGAGTGGCAGTTGATATAAGAACCTGATGAGCAAAGAAGTTCGTTACTGGCCTGACCAGTTAGTTACTTTCAGGACCTTCAACGCCGTTTGCTTCTTTTATATCATTCCTGTGTGCGATGCTCGTATTATAGAAATGGACAATATTTTTATGTCTTTGCCCCTATTATACGCACCCCTAGCAATTCATCCTCCCATTCAGTCCGTACAGGCTCGATCGAAATTTGTAAAATTCGCATTTTTTCTCTTCTTTGTTTTTGTTCACTTTGACCACTCGCCGGTCCTGAATAAAAATTACACTTGTTCCGAGCTACATACAAAAGCTGAAAGCTTGAGAACAAGAAAAAGTTATATGGGGTGGTTGTTCCGCCGCATAAATTATTTTACATTCACTGAAAGTTGGTATAATGGTGATTGTAATCTGAATTTCTGAAAAAATTAAACATGTGAAAAAGGTTTTGAGCTTAATTTATTAATGCTTTTCAAATACAGTAAAACCTCGATTATACGGATCTTAGTTATATGGCTTCGCGATTATGCGGATTGTCAACCGCGTTCGGACTAGTTGCGAAAATTAAACTTTGGTATTTCTTACTAAATATTTTATTATTTTATTTTGTATTTCGCACTATACAGTGTTTTTTTGCTTTGTTGATTTTAAGATAAATTGCGACTGTTTTATTTAGTGATAAATATTTGTTGCGTTTTTTGTAAAAATATACCTAACAATTTCACCAATTTTTTCCTGTTAAAACGAGACGCTTCGTAATCGTGCTTAAAACCGAGTGTGCACATTCGAGCTCAAAGTGGCACATTCCGATCTCGGGAAAATGAAGCGCGCCGCTCCGCGTCGCGCTTCATTTGCCTCCCTCGCTCGGAAATGTGCCACTTTTCGCTCGAATGCGCACATCCTCGTATTTATTGGATTTGCCTATATTAGTCTTCAATTCAAAAAATTAAAAGTTCATTAAATTTAGATTTATTTTTTGTTTGAAAAAGGTTATAAATTCTATTCCTTTTGATAAGTTATCATGGTGCTCTTTTGCACGCGTAATTGCAGTGAATCTAATAAAAATATTTTCAAGTTTACTTTCGAATGTTTACGAATTTGTATTTTTGATCAATTAAAATTGTATATGGAATGTATCGTGTCAAGTAAAAACCCAAGATCGGAATGTGCTACTTTGAGCTCGAATGTGCACACTCGGTTCTAAGCACTATTTACCATAACGAACTTTAAAAGCCACCCGACTACAAAGGAGGATCATCACGAGTCTCTTTCATGCCCAACTTGGGAAAGTGATTCGATGTGATAGCCGACATCGCCCTGAGTCCGAATATACACGGAGAAAAAAATATCCTTAATATAACTATCTAACGTATACCCAATTGACGTATTGTTCTGACAAGGATTCGAATGTCTAATTTAACGATATTTATAAGTCAATTTGACAATTCATAGTATGATCAAAACAGCTCTCCATAGTATACTTATAATAAGGATTCATTTATTTGATTCAAGCGTTCAAACGAAAAGCTCTCGTGAACGTGTGCAGTATCCGTCGTGTAGGTAACTGGATAGTTAATTTGAGGATTTGAATAGCTATAATAAGGATACGTATGGTTATTATAACGATATTTTGTTCTCTGTGCATATCTGTTAAATCACTATGACAAGAATCTTTTGAATGTCAAAAACAGTAATACGGATCGTTACTATAACGATCCGCAATAAGGATACTCTGGATAGCTAAATTAGCTATAAGGCGTATCCCTGTGAAAGATAACTATCCAACGGATAGCTACTAGGTTGTTCAATAAGTTTTGTCGTTCGATAAGAGAGGGCGTTGCTACTAGCCCAAAATTTTTTTTGTTTTGTTGCTACACTCTTCATATGAACGTATGTGAAGTTTCATTCCAATCTGTCAATTCATTCTTTGTTTACAAACCATTTAGTGTCGCCGTGTCACAGTATTTTTTTACAATGGAAAAAATTGAATATCGTGCAGTGATAAAATTCTTATTTTTGGAAGGTGTAGCACCAAAAGAAATTTACGAACGAATGTTAAAAGTGTATAATGATTGTTCACCTACAATTAGAACAGTAGAAAGATGGGTTTCTGAATTTAAACGTGGTCGTACAAGCCTTGAAGACGATCCACGTGAAGGACGTCCAAAAAGCGCATCAATACCAGAAATCATAGCCAAAATACAGGATATGGTTTTGGAAGATCGTCGATTGACTGAGAGAAATTTAGTAGAGGCTCTACACATCTCATTAGGCAGTGTGAGCCATATTTTAAGTGAAATTTTGGGTTTTAGAAAGCTGTGTGCACAATGGGTGCCGCATTCGCTAACAATGGAACAAAAACACATTCGAATGCGACTTTCTCAGCAACATTTGGAGCGTTTTAAAAGGATAAAGTGGATTTTGTGCGTCGATTCATCACTATGGATGAGACTTGGGTCTATCACCATGATCCTGAATCAAAACAAGAGGCTAAAGAGTGGTGTGAACCTGGTTGTTCGGCTTCGAAACGAGTTCGTGTCCGGAAATCGGCCAAGAAGGTTATGGCATCTGTTTTTTGGGATGCGAAAGGAATTTTGTTTGTGGATTACTTGCAAACTGGTAAAACAATTAATTCTGAATATTATTGCAACCTTTTGGACCAGTTGAAGGAAAAAATTCGTGTAAAAATTTTTTTTTTCATCAGGACAATGCACCGTGTCACAAGAGCATTTTGACAATGGCTAAAATCCATGAATTAAAGTTCGAATTGTTGGAGCATCCACCGTATTCACCAGATTTGGCCCCCAGCGACCTCCATTTGTTTCCAGAACTCAAAAAATTTATGCGTGGCAAGCGTTTTTCATCAAATGAAGAGGTCATAACAGCTGTTGAAGCGTATTTTGCAGACCTTCCGGATTCTCAATTCAGGGATGGGATCCACAGATTGGAGGATCGTTGGAGCAAGTGTATTAATCTTCAGGGAGATTATACTGAATAATAAAGTGTATTTTGAACCATAAAATTGTGTTTTTCTTATCGAACGACAAAACTTATTGAACAGCCTGGTATAATAAGGATACGTATGGTTATTATAACGATATTTTTTTCTCCGTGTACCAAACTAGTCGCTCAACTCCTGTGCGTTTTCGAGTTATTTGAGGTCAAAGTTGAGATTGTTTTTGGTCATCTCAACACCAATGACCATGAGTTTTGCGATGAGTTGAGAAACGTTTCGAGCTATGGGGTAACCCTAGGTAACTCTAGTCAATGTTCTAGTCGGGCCTCGTCACCAGAACCAAACCCATTTGATACCGGTGAAAAGGAAGATCTACTCTGTGCGTGTTGTGACCGACAATTGAGAAACAAAATCAAAAAACGAAAACTAATTGGCAAACCAGAATTATTCGATTTTGTACTGGTAAACAAAATGTCAACCAGAATTATGGAAGAGACGGACTCAATTTGCGATAAATGTTATCTGAAATATCGTAATAAGAGTATTGCCACAAATCGGACTGATGACACAGAACTATTTACAACTCTCACTGAACCGAGGTAGTTCGTCAAAGTCGAGTTGCACATTCGGTTGTAAGTCGGATAAATTTATTCGCATAACCAGTGATATTAAAACATCACTTTTAGTTCTATATAATTATTATGTTCCCAAAAACTCAGTGATTTGCAAAGATCACATAATCAATAAAGACTGGGAAGTGATCATAAACCAAAATCCGAATAATCAATTTAAACGTAAACACGTCAAAGATATTATAAATCATTTGTGTAAGAAAATCAATCCAGATGAAAAACCAGAACAGACCTAGTGGAGACACAGTTTTAATCAATAAAGTACGTCAATATGGATATTTTTGAACTCTATTCAACTAATTGATTACAGTAGTGAAAGTCCCATGTCGATATCTATAACCATTCGAGAGAAAATGACCAAAAAATATTTCAACTTTGACCTCAAAAATCTCAAAAACGCACAAGAGTTGACCGCTAATTTTGGTGTATTCGGACTCGGGGCGATGTCGGCTATCACATTGAATTACTTTTCCGAGTGGGGCATGAAAGGGACTTCTTATGGGAAAATGATAATGGCGTGATTCTCCTCCTTTAGTGAGGCTTTGCCGAAGAGTCAATTTGGGGCAAGTTTGGCTTGCCTAACTTAGACACGCCTGATTCGCGCCTTATCAATTCCACTGTAGGCAAACCTTCGGTTACAGTCATTTCATGCCAGTCAGACATTTCAATAGTATGCCGGACTTTGGTAATCTTACGGCTAGCGTTACTTCATACCAGTCAGGCATTCCAATGGTATGCCAAAGTTCGGCTTCACTTGGAAAATCTACGGCATTGCCGAAGGTCGTCATATCATTGAAGTGCCTAATCAGGAACCCAAAGAAGGCGGGGCCTCGGAACTGCGTTATTTACCAAATTTCGGTCTAGTTTGGATGCCTCACTTCCCGCAAGTTTGAAATTCGGCATGCCTTATTTGGTCCAAATCACTGCCTCACTGAAATTTCTAGTCGGGAATGGAATATGTTCATAAATACCTATTGAGGCAATTTTGATCATTTCCTTCCACTTGCACTTATGGGAGTTTTGTATCTTTTCGCTCCCTCCCACTCATTGCAATAATACAAGTAAGAACTTTAACAAATGTCGTATTTTTAAAATTAATTCAATAAATACGAGGATGTGCGCATTCGAGCGAAAAGTGGCACATTTCCGAGCGAGGGAGGCAAATAAAGCGCAAATAAAGCTAAAATTCGTTTTTTTTTCTATACATGCAATTAACTAAATTTTCGACAATAATTAGTCCGGATAACCGAGATTCCACTGTATAGCATAAGAGTAAAATTTAGATGCTTATTTATTAAGAATTTTACATGAATCTGAAAGATTTTTTTACCTTTTTTTTTTGGAAAACTTAATCGTTTTGATTTAGACCGAAAAAAGTATTTTTTAATTAATATTGGCTACCATATATTTTGTGAAATTTTGATATACAGGGTGTTTCATTTTTCTTGTGTACCATAGCGCTCTTAAAAACATTTGAAATTATAAAGTTTAATGAAAATATCTGGGCGACAGAGCTTTGCTCGGCGTTTTTCGATTTTGGTGTGAGAATGTGATGCCTTTTGTTCGCCTAAGTACTGAAATATATAGATATTAATGTAGTACCATCAAATGCCACCAATTCGTGAATATGTCGGCCTAATGGTACTTCAATATTATATAGTCCAAATAACTAAATAACACAAATGTCATTAATGACATATTTAAGCGTTATTTATTTGTCCCAAATAACAATTCAAAGTTGGCGTGTTTCTATTAGAAAACCCTGATACATATATAACTATAAGATATAAGGTTGACAGTTAGTGGAAGTTTGTTCTTACCTATTCCTGGGCATTTTTTTTGTTTTCCCGTTCCCAAGTCGGAAAAAATAGTGATCAGGAAATACCGGGTGTTCTAAAATCAACGGACAAATATGAAATGCAATTTGTTCAAAAACTATATGGGTTACAGAAAAAACAAACATAGAGTTATGAATAGTTTTAAAAAGATTTTATGAAATTTCATTTTTGAAGGTGGCGTCACCTGCAACGACAATGTGACCTACGCGTTTTTCGAAATTCTGGATCATGTTTGGAAGCATTTCTAATTTACATAGCCATTTTGTGAAAATTTGCTTTATCCGAAAGAAAATTTTATCAAAGCTTATGTCTGAATTTTCTTCTCTGACGACCATATTTCATATTTCTGCATTGATTACTTCTGCCCCCCACCATGCCTAATTTTGTCAGAGTTGATTTAACCGTGAATGACAATTTGACAAAATGAATTTTTCTAATTCTTTAAAATTCATAATATTATAAATTATTATAATGAAATAATTTATATCTTCAACGTTTTTAAAACTGCCAGTTTTTTATTTTGTTGAAGTTTTCAATTGGTAGAGTGCACTGCTACTTTGTGCTGACTTATTAACGTGGGATGCATAAAATAGCTATGAAAAATCTAGCAACTGCGGTACTGTACTTTTAGGTTGGTATTGAAAGTCAAACCGAGTGACAAAATTGGCTCCTATCTAAAAGCATTGAGTGATTACCCCCTGTATCTGATCTTCCATGAGGTATATCTGTCATTGAATTTTGCATTAACATTTTTTTTCTATTTAAAAATTACTCAATATAGATCTAGAAATCTCTTGATTAGTAACGTATCACATATAGCTACTTTAGTAGCAAAAACTTATGTATATCTTTTTATTTATTTGTATTATTCCAGTTTTTGTCTATTCGAGCGGTTTTTGGTTCATATTAGCTCGGATAATCGAAACTCCACTGTATCTACTTAATTATAAAACATTTAATTTTTTATTGCTTCAAACAAAAGTAGTGATACAGTAAGACCCCGTTTAACGCGGGGGATACGTTCCAATGAATTTAAGCGCTGAACGAAACGGCGTTATACGAGGTTATTATGAAATAAGTCGAAGTCTTACTGTATTTAACGGCCTTTTGGTTCATAAAATGCCAAGCGTGTTTTTTACATAATGAATTAATGTAAAATATGAAGAAAAAACTTTAATGGACATATGGTTCAGTAGAGTAATATTTACGTGCTTGTGTAAATTTTATGTTTAATAAAAATTAACAACTAAAAATAGCAAATCCTTTGTTAATAATATTTGTTTTAAAATTACAGATAACGTTAATTATTAAAAATTAATCAATTTACGATGTTTTTAATTAAGTGCATATTGTTGATCTAAGAGTTGTACATAGCAACACCTTATCCCAAAATTAGGTAACATAAAATCCGTCTTATTGGTTTTGAGTTTATACATTCTTATTTTACCGGCAAGAAAGTTACATAATTTTTATTGATTATAAGATCACATTTATTAAACTGGAAATTGAACGAGAAACAACACGAGAACAAAGGAAGAATAAAATTCTACTTTCACCAAATCAAAATGAAATAAGCTAAATATCATTTACCATTCGAAAAAAAGTAGTAGGTACTTGGATATTTTAATTTCAGACACTCTTAATTTTATTAGAATTGTTTTATGGACTAACGTTATTAACAATCGGTTGCATTTTTTATCGCTCGAAAAAATTGTTAAGAAATAAAACTTACGATTACTCATTCTATGTTAAAACTGTACGAATCATTTACTAGGTTATGTATGTATTGTCTAGCTACATTTGCAAAAAATATATACATCTATGTAAACACATATAATGCGCCACTTATGGTTGCAATTAAACAATTATGATAAAATTTGCTTTTTTATTCATTCCCATTAGTTATGCAATAGATATTCTATTCACAATCGACTGACATTGCATCAACCAATTACACGTGCGGTAAATTTAAATAGAATTCATACAACTGGCCTCTGGTCAATACCTATTGAGGCAATTTTGATCATTTCCTTCCACTTGCACTTATGGGAGTTTTGTATCTTTTCGCTCCCTCCCACTCATTGCAATAATACAAGTAAGAACTTTAACAAATGTCGTATTTTTAAAATTAATTCAATAAATACGAGGATGTGCGCATTCGAGCGAAAAGTGGCACATTTCCGAGCGAGGGAGGCAAATAAAGCGCAAATAAAGCTAAAATTCGTTTTTTTTTCTATACATGCAATTAACTAAATTTTCGACAATAATTAGTCCGGATAACCGAGATTCCACTGTATAGCATAAGAGTAAAATTTAGATGCTTATTTATTAAGAATTTTACATGAATCTGAAAGATTTTTTTACCTTTTTTTTTTGGAAAACTTAATCGTTTTGATTTAGACCGAAAAAAGTATTTTTTAATTAATATTGGCTACCATATATTTTGTGAAATTTTGATATACAGGGTGTTTCATTTTTCTTGTGTACCATAGCGCTCTTAAAAACATTTGAAATTATAAAGTTTAATGAAACGATCTGGGCGACAGAGCTTTGCTCGGCGTTTTTCGATTTTGGTGTGAGAATGTGATGCCTTTTGTTCGCCTAAGTACTGAAATATATAGATATTAATGTAGTACCATCAAATGCCACCAATTCGTGAATATGTCGGCCTAATGGTACTTCAATATTATATAGTCCAAATAACTAAATAACACAAATGTCATTAATGACATATTTAAGCGTTATTTATTTGTCCCAAATAACAATTCAAAGTTGGCGTGTTTCTATTAGAAAACCCTGATACATATATAACTATAAGATATAAGGTTGACAGTTAGTGGAAGTTTGTTCTTACCTATTCCTGGGCATTTTTTTTGTTTTCCCGTTCCCAAGTCGGAAAAAATAGTGATCAGGAAATACCGGGTGTTCTAAAATCAACGGACAAATATGAAATGCAATTTGTTCAAAAACTATATGGGTTACAGAAAAAACAAACATAGAGTTATGAATAGTTTTAAAAAGATTTTATGAAATTTCATTTTTGAAGGTGGCGTCACCTGCAACGACAATGTGACCTACGCGTTTTTCGAAATTCTGGATCATGTTTGGAAGCATTTCTAATTTACATAGCCATTTTGTGAAAAATGGCTTTATCCGAAAGAAAATTTTATCAAAGCTTATGTCTGAATTTTCTTCTCTGACGACCATATTTCATATTTGTGCATTGATTACTTCTGCCCCCCACCATGCCTAATTTTGTCAGAGTTGATTTAACTGTGAATGACAATTTGACAAAATGAATTTTTCGAATTCTTTAAAATTCATAATATTATAAATTATTATAATGAAATAATTTATATCTTCAACGTTTTTAAAACTGCCAGTTTTTTATTATGTTGAAGTTTTCAATTGGTAGAGTGCACTGCTACTTTGTGCTGACTTATTAACGTGGGATGCATAAAATAGCTATAAAAAATCTAGCAACTGCGGCACTGTACTTTTAGGTTGGTATTGAAAAGTCAAACCGAGTGACAAAATTGGCTCCTATCTAAAAGCATTGAGTGATTACCCCTGTATCTGATCTTCCATGAGGCATATCTGTCATTGAATTTTGCATTAATATTTTTTTTCTATTTAAAAATTACTCAATATAGATCTAGAAATCTCTTGATTAGTAACGTATCACATATAGCTACTTTAGTAGCAAAAACTTATGTATATCTTTTTATTTATTTGTATTATTCCAGTTTTTGTCTATTCGAGCGGTTTTTGGTTCATATTAGCTCGGATAATCGAAACTCCACTGTATCTACTTAATTATAAAACATTTAATTTTTTATTGCTTCAAACAAAAGTAGTGATACAGTAAGACCCCGTTTAACGCGGGGGATACGTTCCAATGAATTTAAGCGCTGAACGAAACGGCGTTATACGAGGTTATTATGAAATAAGTCGAGGTCTTACTGTATTTAAGGGCCTTTTGGTCCATAAAATGCCAAGCGTGTTTTTTACATAATGAATTAATGTAAAATATGAAGAAAAAACTTTAATGGACATATGGTTCAGTAGAGTAATATTTACGTGCTTGTGTAAATTTTATGTTTAATAAAAATTAACAACTAAAAATAGCAAATCCTTTGTTAATAATATTTGTTTTAAAATTACAGATAACGTTAATTATTAAAAATTAATCAATTTACGATGTTTTTAATTAAGTGCATATTGTTGATCTAAGAGTTGTACATAGCAACACCTTATCCCAAAATTAGGTAACATAAAATCCGTCTTATTGGTTTTGAGTTTATACATTCTTATTTTACCGGCAAGAAAGTTACATAATTTTTATTGATTATAAGATCACATTTATTAAACTGGAAATTGAACGAGAAACAACACGAGAACAAAGGAAGAATAAAATTCTACTTTCACCAAATCAAAATGAAATAAGCTAAATATCATTTACCATTCGAAAAAAAGTAGTAGGTACTTGGATATTTTAATTTCAGACACTCTTAATTTTATTAGAATTGTTTTATGGACTAACGTTATTAACAATCGGTTGCATATTTAACGCTCGAAAAAATTGTTAAGAAATAAAACTTACGATTACTCATTCTATGTTAAAACTGTACGAATCATTTACTAGGTTATGTATGTATTGTCTAGCTACATTTGCAAAAAATATATACATCTATGTAAACACATATAATGCGCCACTTATGGTTGCAATTAAACAATTATGATAAAATTTGCTTTTTTATTCATTCCCATTAGTTATGCAATAGATATTCTATTCACAATCGACTGACATTGCATCAACCAATTACACGTGCGGTAAATTTAAATAGAATTCATACAACTGGCCTCTGGTCATTTAAATAATAAAAAGTACCTATGTGTTTCTTTATTTTTAAGCGCAATTAAATTTAAGTATGGATAAAAATTATTCCTAATGCTATAAAGATTTTTTTTATAAAATTTTTGAAATAAACGAAACCTTTAATGCTTACCATAATATATTCACTTATAAAATACTCAACGAATATTACGTGAACACAATCGTATAACCCAGAATGTATTCGTGAAAATGTTTTAAAAATAATACTAATGAGTATTATATGGATATTAAATAAGTTGCCAATAACATTTATAATAAAATTATAAAAATTAGTAAGGCCATCCGTCAAATTTTTGATCGGCCTTACAAGGAACACTACCGATATTTTAACTGAAATGCAACTCTCCGCCGCGTCTGTGTCTTTGAGTTCGATGGGTGTTTAGTGTGAGTAGAAGAAATTTGTCATCACATGCCAATAACTACAATTTTTTAATAATCGGCTTTCAAAGGACTATGGTCTTCCATGGTCCACCCCCCTTATAAAGTAGTTTCGGGGAACATACCAGCTCGAGTGATATACGTAACATGTCCATTTTTTCCTGTTAAAACGGAACGCTTAATAAGCGTCTCTACCAAGCATGAGGGAGAGACGCCGCATTATCTTTTTCTTTTTTAATTTTAAGAGTATTACTGAATGGAGTTATTTAGTTTTGCATTTGTATTAAAGTATTATAGGTATAAATAATTAGAATCTGTTAAAATATTATTTCATTAAACAAAATATTGCCAAAATTATGAATTTTTTTGAAAATGTGCGGCATCTCTCTCACATTTACCCTACTTGCAACAAGCAAATAATTCTATTCCAATTTTCTCGTTCCGAAATTATTTATGCTCTTGTATCGAACAATTCTTTCGTCGTGCATATATGTTGTTTTATCACAATATTTATATGAACAATAAGTTGCAATATATAAAAAAATGACTTTTTTTGAAAAACCAATTTTTAGAAAATGGGGCATCCATACCATTAGGGCAACCTTCCTAAGTTTACCTTACTACCTTTTAGATCTTCATTTTTAAAAATTTGAAATTGCCACAAGCTATAAAAAATAAACAAATTCTGCTTTTTTTTAGTAGTTGTACCACATTGGATTTACTGTCCCAAAAAAATAAACATTTGTTTATATTGTCCCACTGATTCTATCATTGAGCCGTCTATGTATTTTCTTCAAGTAGGTATAAAAAAAAATGTAACTTTTTTTCGATAGTTCAACATTCAGAAAATTTGGCATCTATACCATTGATACAATTGGTAAACAATAGTAATATCTCATTCCAACCGTAAATGTTGTTTTGAGTTTATTCATTTGTAACTATTTTTTTTACATCAAAATAGTTCTCGATGCAACAAATGGGTCATTCACTGGGCGTTTTACCTTAATCTTATTATATTCCAAAAATCACATAGCTAAATAATAAAATAGTTATTATTTTCTCAACTTTTCGTCCACTACCATATGTCTAAAGTGGGCCAAATTGCACCCTGACCATATTTTTATGTACATAGTATACATAGTCTTTACTTTTCGACTGAGCATTTCAATGTCACAGTATCTTAAAATCGGAGCCCTTTAAATTTCTCGCGTTTATTTTTAACAGAAAGATTATAAGTTTTAAGCCATAATATTTTTTTGTGATACAGAAAGTTGTCGTTTTATTTCTAGTAATCCGATAGATTAATTGCAATTAATGTTAAGTCGGTATTAACAATGGGCTCCGTTATACAGCCTCCTAAAGTGACCTTTTTGTATCTCAATCTAACCTTTCGATGAAACTAAAGATGGCAGTAAATGGGACCACAAATGAGTACCACAAATGGATTCCCCAATCGGGATAATTTATCTGCAAAAAAAAATTAGGTAAAGGGACATAAAAAATCGGTAAATGATAAAAAAAATTAGAGATTCTAAAAAGTATCCACCTGATTTTTGTTGAAATTTTTTCTTATATTTTTTATAGTATTCTGCCATTCAAATCGCTTTATTGACTGTAAATTTATAACTACATTAAAAAAAATATACGTAGTTCAAAAACTTGCATATGATTGATGTTAAATTTTGTATTAGCTACTAAAATCGAAATTGCAATAAAATTAAAATAAAATGTGTGCAACCTAGTATATAATACCCCTTATCTCAAATTTTTACCTGATATCACATTGTTATGTAAAATAATAAACAATATAACGCAACTATTATGCATTTTATGTCATTTTAATGACAAATCTGAGGACAAATATTTAGTAAATATTTACGATTTTTTTTTGTGTAATATAACGTGATTGTTTTTTTTACGATACAAAAACATATTCTATTAACCAATAACACTCCAACAATATAAATTGATGCAAAAATAATTTAAATAATTCAGATCAGAGTTGCATATTTCTCTTTTTATAGCATACTTTTTATATTATATCTACAGGGTGTCCCAAATTGAGTAGGCTAACACGGGTATCTTTCTTATTGGTGGACATAGAAGTTTGGTTAAATGGGCAATATTTCGCAGTTTTAGTTGCCGATTCAGATTTACAAAAAAAAAGTTTAATATAAAAGTTACTAGGTTTCATAAAATACAGGTAGAAATTAAGTAAAATTAAATTCAAAATAGCGGCTTCCAAGATATTGATACCAACTTTCTTATTTAAAATGGACGCCATATTGGATTTTTACATAGTTAAATAGCATTTTTTTCTCTTTTAGCCATGTATAACAACCCATATTTAAATAAAAATTATTAACAATATTAAATTTTTCTGTTTTATATCAAGTAGCCATGAATTATCAAAGAACAATAAAACAGCATAATACAAGCCGAGATCATTATATTTATTTTCGGACTGATATTGTAAGTTTTTTGAATAATAATTATTATTGCCTTATAAATAATTCAAAATGGCAAAGTTTTTAACTGAGCAGTATGATATGTTTTGTACCTACATTAAATGTTACAAAAGCTCCTGCGTTGCTGCACAAACATACTTTAACAGTTTTCCAGAAAAAAAAAATGATGAAGATCATCTTCCACATTCTTTCAATTTGATTACTGTAAACATCTATACTTCTGCATAATCACATCCAATCTTTTAAACATTTTAACGTTCGGTTGCTTTTTTTCTGGAAAACTATTAAAGTATGATCAAAAATGCGAATTAGTAAACACTCGAAAGTACACCTAAAAATATTTTTATCGGACTCGCCCCAATTAGGCATGCAAAAGAATACCATGATAAGTAACTAAAAAGAATTAAATCTATAACCTTTTTCAGACAAAAAATAAATCTATATTTATTTGACTTTTAATTTTTTGAACTGAAGAATACAAAATTAATATGGGCAAATCTATTAAATACGAGGATGTGCACATTCGAGCGAAAAGTGACACATTTTTCCGAGATCGGAATGTGTCACTTTGAGCTCGAATGTGCACATTCGATTTTAAGCATGATTCGCAATAATTAATTTACTTTCTTAGACGACTAACTTCATACCATCGAATTTAGGTTAAGTGTGCGTGCGCAACATCTATTGTCTGCCAAAATTTTACATATAGCGCGCTAAATGTATTATAAATTGAAAAAATTACAAAATAATAATTCAACAGCATTGTGAAATTTTGTCAAATATTTAATAATTTAACATACCTATGTTTTTTTAATTTTAAAAACGACATTAAGTTTGTGCTTATTAAACTATGTCTATGTTATTTCTCATATTTAATCGGTTCTCGATCATAGTTTACTCGATCCCAATACTTACAAAGCACTTATCCTGTATATGTGACATTAAATATGGTTCGATCGTTAATAATTAAAGTAATTTAGTTTTTTTTTTATATTAGTGTATTTAATTAAATTGCGACTATCTCTAAATTAGAACAAAAAAATAATTTTTGACGACCAACCTACTTGGATTGCTGTTTTCTCCTAGAAACTCGTTGAAAAACCTCTACTTACTGCGTTTTTAAAACGCAAATTAATTAAAAGAAATTACAACTATTCAACATTACAATAGTAGGAATACACCATAATTTAGCAGCTAAAGAACTGTGTAATTTATATTATCATTTGTTTGGATTTCAATGACATACTTATGCGATTTGATAAATCAACAAGCGTCTTATTAGAAATTCATTTATTCCTTATTAAATATAAGTGTACGCATATTTGATTTTACGTTATTCAAGGCGACGGCTTCGAACCGAAATTTTTCTAGTGCAGTCCGGCTCTGGCGCAATTTATGTGACCGTTTTATTTTCTACTGCAGCAAATACAATAAGATGGCCGTGGAACAGAGCCACTGACGTCGGTCGAGTGGTGCTCCGTCATTTTGTCGCAATTACAGCGAGCGCAACGAAGATGGAAAGTGCAGTTGCAGTTGTTAACAGTTGAATCGCATGTGCAATGCACCTCATGAGATCAATATACTCATGATTCGGTCAATTCCGCTAAGGATCGCCATCCGTGATCCTAATTATACACGTTTTTTCTTTCTTCTTTTTTTTTCTGTACCCAAAAATATGTGCACAAAGCCGAAACAACCGGAACTATATAAAGAATTCGCTGGAAATGCATTTAAATTGCCAAAGTGCAGCTTAGTTGCGTTCGACATTGGACGAGGGCGCTTTCTATTGCATCGTAACGCCGACGTACGCCCCTGCCATTGCAAGCGTGCAGTTGCATAAGCGACCGTTGGACGCGAGTCCGTCCGGGATTGGTTCGGATTTGAAAAAAAAAACAAAATGTCTGTGTTAAAAGCAATGCTGCGTGGTAACACTGTGCGTTCCGGGGCCAAAAATAACCCCAGCTTTGTTCGTTTTTAATAAATTCTGTGCCTTTTATTTTGCCGAACGAAATGGTAATTTGTGCTTTGTGGAAGTTTTACGTCTTGTACGGCGGCAGTTCGATTTTGAAAAAAATGTGAATTGTTTTTGCGAAAGGATACCTTTCAAATTTGGCCACTTGAAGCGTCGCCGAAAACACTTGCGTGAGTTTTTTTTTTTTTTTTCTAAGCGATTTTAAGAACTCGTTGAGACGCCCCGGGGGCTTTTTACTACGAAATTTAAAATGCCAACGTCTACGAAAAACGAGGAAAAAAAACATAATATCTTCGTGACGGTATTACTTTGCATTTTGCATTTTTTGATTTTTTTTAAATTTTCTAAAATATTCGATTTTAATTTTTATCGGTTCTATTAGTTTATTTGCGCAAGATACGCGCGCATTTGCGTTTAAAAATGTTAGAAACGAGTAAAATCAATTTCTTTTGTTTTCCAAGAGCAAAATTGATGCAAAAATAATTTAAATAATTCAGATCAGAGTTGCATATTTCTCTTTTTATAGCATACTTTTTATATTATATCTACAGGGTGTCCCAAATTGAGTAGGCTAACACGGGTATCTTTCTTATTGGTGGACATACAAGTTTGGTTAAATGGGCAATATTTCGCAGTTTTAGTTGCCGATTCAGATTTACAAAAAAAAAGTTTAATATAAAAGTTACTAGGTTTCATAAAATACAGGTAGAAATTAAGTAAAATTAAATTCAAAATAGCGGCTTCCAAGATATTGATACCAACTTTCTTATTTAAAATGGACGCCATATTGGATTTTTACATAGTTAAATAGCATTTTTTTTTCTCTTTTTAGCCATGTATAACAACCCATATTTAAATAAAAAATTATTAACAATATTAAATTTTTCTGTTTTATATCAAGTAGCCATGAATTATCAAAGAACAATAAAACAGCATAATACAAACCGAGATCATTATATTTATTTTTGGACTGATATTGTAAGTTTTTTGAATAATAATTATTATTGCCTTATAAATAATTCAAAATGGCAAAGTTTTTAACTGAGCAGTATGATATGTTTTGTACCTACATTAAATGTTACAAAAGCTCCTGCGTTGCTGCACAAACATACTTTAACAGTTTTCCAGAAAAAAAAAATGATGAAGATCATCTTCCACATTCTTTCAATTTGATTACTGTAAACATCTATACTTCTGCATAATCACATCCAATCTTTTAAACATTTTAACGTTCGGTTGCTTTTTTTCTGGAAAACTATTAAAGTATGATCAAAAATGCGAATTAGTAAACACTCGAAAGTACACCTAAAAATATTTTTATCGGACTCGCCCCAATTAGGCATGCAAAAGAATACCATGATAAGTAACTAAAAAGAATTAAATCTATAACCTTTTTCAGACAAAAAATAAATCTATATTTATTTGACTTTTAATTTTTTGAACTGAAGAATACAAAATTAATATGGGCAAATCTATTAAATACGAGGATGTGCACATTCGAGCGAAAAGTGACACATTTTTCCGAGATCGGAATGTGTCACTTTGAGCTCGAATGTGCACATTCGATTTTAAGCATGATTCGCAATAATTAATTTACTTTCTTAGACGACTAACTTCATACCATCGAATTTAGGTTAAGTGTGCGTGCGCAACATCTATTGTCTGCCAAAATTTTACATATAGCGCGCTAAATGTATTATAAATTGAAAAAATTACAAAATAATAATTCAACAGCATTGTGAAATTTTGTCAAATATTAAATAATTTAACATACCTATGATTTTTTAATTTTAAAAACGACATTAAGTTTGTGCTTATTAAACTATGTCTATGTTATTTCTCATAGTTAATCGGTTCTCGATCATAGTTTACTCGATCCCAATACTTACAAAGCACTTATCCTGTATATGTGACATTAAATATGGTTCGATCGTTAATAATTAAAGTAATTTAGTTTTTTTATATTAGTGTATTTAATTAAATTGCGACTATCTGTAAATTAGAACAAAAAATAATTTTTGACGACCAACCTACTTGGATTGCTGTTTTCTTCTAGAAACTCGTTGAAAAACCTCTACTTACTGCGTTTTTAAAACGCAAATTAATTAAAAGAAATTACAACTATTCAACATTACAATAGTAGGAATACACCATAATTTAGCAGCTAAAGAACTGTGTAATTTATATTATCATTTGTTTGGATTTCAATGACATACTTATGCGATTTGATAAATCAACAAGCGTCTTATTAGAAATTCATTTATTCCTTATTAAATATAAGTGTACGCATATTTGATTTTACGTTATTCAAGGCGACGGCTTCGAACCGAAATTTTTCTAGTGCAGTCCGGCTCTGGCGCAATTTATGTGACCGTTTTATTTTCTACTGCAGCAAATACAATAAGATGGCCGTGGAACAGAGCCACTGACGTCGGTCGAGTGGTGCTCCGTCATTTTGTCGCAATTACAGCGAGCGCAACGAAGATGGAAAGTGCAGTTGCAGTTGTTAACAGTTGAATCGCATGTGCAATGCACCTCATGAGATCAATATACTCATGATTCGGTCAATTCCGCTAAGGATCGCCATCCGTGATCCTAATTATACACGTTTTTTCTTTCTTCTTTTTTTTTCTGTACCCAAAAATATGTGCACAAAGCCGAAACAACCGGAACTATATAAAGAATTCGCTGGAAATGCATTTAAATTGCCAAAGTGCAGCTTAGTTGCGTTCGACATTGGACGAGGGCGCTTTCTATTGCATCGTAACGCCGACGTACGCCCCTGCCATTGCAAGCGTGCAGTTGCATAAGCGACCGTTGGACGCGAGTCCGTCCGGGATTGGTTCGGATTTGAAAAAAAAAACAAAATGTCTGTGTTAAAAGCAATGCTGCGTGGTAACACTGTGCGTTCCGGGGCCAAAAATAACCCCAGCTTTGTTCGTTTTTAATAAATTCTGTGCCTTTTATTTTGCCGAACGAAATGGTAATTTGTGCTTTGTGGAAGTTTTACGTCTTGTACGGCGGCAGTTCGATTTTGAAAAAAATGTGAATTGTTTTTGCGAAAGGATACCTTTCAAATTTGGCCACTTGAAGCGTCGCCGAAAACACTTGCGTGAGTTTTTTTTTTTTTTTTCTAAGCGATTTTAAGAACTCGTTGAGACGCCCCGGGGGCTTTTTACTACGAAATTTAAAATGCCAACGTCTACGAAAAACGAGGAAAAAAAACATAATATCTTCGTGACGGTATTACTTTGCATTTTGCATTTTTTGATTTTTTTTAAATTTTCTAAAATATTCGATTTTAATTTTTATCGGTTCTATTAGTTTATTTGCGCAAGATACGCGCGCATTTGCGTTTAAAAATGTTAGAAACGAGTAAAAATCAATTTCTTTTGTTTTCCAAGAGCAAAATTACAGGGTGTGGGGAGAGCGAGAGCGAAAAAAAAACGGGGGGTACAAAGGGAGGGGTACCGTGCAGTTTGCAGAGAAAAACCAAGATTTTTTAAATTTAGTCCCCTGGGATCACACCGTTGCTTTTGTGCAGCTTACAGCTGCTTCTCCTGTCTATAAAAATCTTTTAATTCTCTTTTTCCCCTATTGCATAATATGCACTTTAGGTGTAGGCACATACGTGCAGAGAATGAAACATAAAACCGTATGATCTTGATCATCTTTTGTTTGAATTCGAAAAATTATTTTAAACCGTTGTAAATTTGCTGTTGCATTCTTGATTTTAACGATCTTCGCCCAATTTTAATATTCCGGGCGTGCTACTTTGAAGATTTTTCTTTTATTTATCTTATCGAGAAGTAGGCATAGTAACCTAAACATAGCGAAACTGATTTAATATCAAATACAAACTTAGATATCGTAAAAGACTCTCGAGGCAGACGGCTATCACTAACTACTTGTGATAATTTTTTTCCCATTTTTTTTTTTTGACATAGAGCAGAACCATTAAATATATGTCTTTTAAATCAAATTGGCACCACCAATTTGATATTATAATGTAGGTAGCATTGATTATGACTAATGGTGCATTTGTTTTAATTGTGAATTAGGTTAGAATCGCCATATTTTTGACTAGGAAAGCATAGCTAAGTTGTTTGGTGGACCAATAGAAAGATTCGGGTTTACATCTAACCTGGTTAAGTCCCTCCTTCTAACCTTGTGTTCCGTGTTCCCACTTTTCTAACTATTATGTGAAAATGTGACAACCATAGGGTTAGCTTACTGAAAGTTCGAGGGGACCTAATCCCTCGACTCGGTTGCCATTTTGAAGCTTTTCGTAAAAAAATTGACGAAACTGCAGTCGGTGCGTGAACGTGCAAGTTGCCTTGGTGGTTTTTGATATGGCGCATTGTGGAGAAAAAAGTAAGATAAAATTGCGTGTGATTCATAGTTTATGACGTTTTTATGGTTATGAAATAGTTTCTGTGAATGATGCATTCATTCATAGATTTTATTCGTTTTCTTTAGTTGAAATTTTAAGTGAACGATGGAGGAATTTAATTTTTTGAAAATTGTCACGGGATATTTTTGGCATTCTAAAGGTGAGAGATAGTTTTAATTGCTGATGTTGTTAATTAAATTTTTTATATACAGTGGTTCACAATGCAATTTGTACATCGCATAGAATACATATAAGCTGTATTAGCTTGTGCCGCCAACGCCTTCTGTACGAATTACTCACAAACTTCTTTAAAAATACCCGCCTTTTTCCGATGTCTAACCAGTTTGGCGGGAATATTAACCTAATAACGTTAATAGACAGAATTTGTACCCATTGACAGTTGGTAGAGTTTCCATGGTTTCGCTGTACATTTTCAGTCTTGATCTACTCAATACAGTTATTTTGATTAAAACTGCAAAATTCATTATCCCTAAGTAGATAAGGGTTGGTAAGATATTACTAAAAATAAAAATTTAATGGTCCTCTTTAAATTTAGACTAAAATGGTCCACTTCGGATTGGTAGTTATGAAAAAAATATTACTAAAATTTTGGTAATGTTTTCCTAAATTTAACGTTACCCGTACAATTATTTACAAGTCGTCAAAATACCTGGAATCGGGTAAAATGCCCATACATTGGGAGTGCAGATATTAAATCAATAGAAAAAAAATATTATTTAAAATGCAGACGGGGATAGTTTTAGGGAAGCGAGGAAATTGGCACACGGAAAATAAATTGTGGTTTTTTTACTACAAGATTGCATATGATTTAAATTATAACCTAAAAAGTCATTTATTAGACAAAAATCATTTGTATTAACACCCAATAGGGGTGATCATTAATTACGTCACACATTAAGGCGCAGGGGGGTCATGTGACAGGAGATCGGGGGTATTTTAAATATTGCTATATCACAAAGTGAAATCTTTGAAAAACATTTTTTTTTGATCCAGTTTCTAGATACTTTTTCTATTGTAGTGATGTTACTTTATGATGTAATATATGATTTATAAATATATCTATACCAAATAAAATTAGTAGGTAATTATAATTATAAAGAATGTGGTATGCAAGTGATTCATAATATAAAGGATCGGTGCGCTAATTTATGGAACATAAAATAATATTGATTAATATACGATTAAGTATTAATAAAAATAACCTGTGTTTTAAGGCCTTCAAAAATGATAAACTAATTTAATTGTTAAAAAAAATTACCATGGATTACACCAGAACACAAAAAAAGTAGTCTGTACATTTGAGCAGACCCATCTATCTAAATGTATTTTTATGTGCTGAATCCAAAATCAAAGTTGGTTTGGCCAATACACCCTCAAAATATTGACTAAATTGCTAAAACTGTTTAAAATGACTAAAATTTGCATTTATGGAAATGAAGAAAATTTTATTAGAGTAGATGAAGTATCTTCCTTTATGTATATTTTGATTCGATGAATCTAATTTCAGAATCTGTTAATCTCGATCATTCTATATTTATCAGAAATCGTAAAAAATAGTAATAAAGTAGTAGAAAATAGCAAAAAATAATCTCACCAGCACACACAAAAAAGGGGCCTGTGCATTTGACCAGACCCATCTTTCTATATGTATTTTGATGCGCTGAATCCAAATCCAAAATTCGTTTGGCCCGTACATCCTCAAAATTTTGAGTAAATTGCGAAAAATGGCCAAAAATTGCAGTTATAAAAATGAGAAAAATTTTATTGAACTAGATCACGTATCTTTCTTATATATTTTGATCCAATGAATTTAAATTCAAAATCTGTTAATCTCGATCATACATATATTTACCAAAAATTGTAAAAAATAGGAATAAAATAGTAGAAATTAGCAAAAAATAATATCACCAACACACAAAAAAAATAGACTGTACCTTTGACTAGACCCATCTATCTATATGTATTTTAATGCGGTGAATCTAAATCCAAAGTCCGTTTGACCCGTACATTCTCAAAATTTTGAGTGAATTTCGAAAAACAGCTAAAATTGTCTAAAAATTGCAATTTTTTTTTCGCAATTTTCTCAAAATTCTGAGAATGTACGAGACTTCGGATTTGGATTCAGTGCATCAAAATACATATAAATATATGGGTCTGGTCAAATGTACAGACCACTTTTTTTTTGTGTGCTAGTATTATTAGATTATAGGGTAGGTGTTTCAGTGTGAATTCACTGGACAGAGGAGGATTGAAAAAAATTTGATAAAATGTAACATAGGGAAACGGAGGGATTTAGAAAACTTAAAAATCGTGGGTCGTAATATATGGATCACCCCATACATTTGTCAGTTATCGTACGTTTTTTAAGATTCGTTTACTACAGTTGCAGTAAATTGAACCACAGTAGAATAGAAGTTAAGACTGCCACACGTTATAGTAACTTTTACCTTATCACTGTAGTTGGCTCTACTACAATGTTGTGGTTGAGGCAACTACAATTATTTTCTGTGTCCATAATAGACGAGAATGGACTGTTGCTTTAAACCAATCTTTGATTTGACAACTCCATTATGAGTTTTATTGATTCAAAAATATACAAATTATTTATTAATCTTATGTGCAACAATTAAAAGAAACAGTGGCGTTACTATAGCGGTGTGTGGTACTTCTGTACCAAGGCCCAAGTACAAAAAGGCCCCTTGCAGACGAAAAAAAAATTAAAATTGATAAAATTGAATTCTCTTTACTTTAAAATTGCCTTTTTAATAGTTTTTCTATAAATCGTCACGTAATAGAAAATTGAGGATTCTATTTTGTATCTTGCGCCAGGATTCACACAACTTTAGTTATGCTACTGAAAAAAAAACAAGGAATTTTCAAAGGAATCAAAGTAAAGCAAAATATATTCGTTATAAAACTGATCAAACTGAAATTTATGCATATTTACTTGTTGAATTAAATCATGTTAATCAGTGTTAATATTTTCGTGGCGTAGGCGTTCTTCAGGTTTTTAATTTTTTTTAGTACTATTGGTTGTTTAAACGATTTCTCGTTTGGGTTTTATATTTAATACTTTTTCTAACATCTATGGATATTTTTGGAACTTTTGGACTTTTGTTAATTTTATGTAAGCTTTGTATTCTCAAAAAATTTAAGATTTTGTGAATTGTACGATAAACATATAAAATCACAATGACAAACTCACAAAACACTAAAATATCACGTGTTTGAGTAACAACCATAAATAAATCATGCTTATTACTGAAAGTCCAAGTCCGAAAGAACGAGTTTTTAAAGTTTTTAAAAGAAATTGAAGCTTTTAAAGTCGAGTAAATTCAGATCTTAAATATATAGCATCAACAAACAAAATGACGTTATCTTAGTTTCTTTGATAACATAAATAATCTATTTAAATAATACGATAGTTGTTTCAAACAGATAAGGCAAATGGCACTTTGTTAAAGTACGGAAAAAACTCTTTTAAAGTTACAGAAGTGGAAAAAATTACTAGGTAGGTCCTTATGAATTATTTTGCGAATAATGAATTTGTAAATTTAAGTAAACACTATTTTAACAATAATAACCCTATTATGATTAAATTATAAATTGTAATTTAATTTATATTTTTAGTAAAATGTAGATGTGTTTAGTTAGGCAACAACCTGAAATTCTATGTTTGAAAAATAACAGAAAATTGTTTCCAATTCGCATTGTTTATCTTTGTCTTATTTTTACACTAGTTATCATAGTAACCTGGTTAGGAAAATTATAAGATTTAGTTTATTACTATAGCAACGCTTATAAATAAATGGGTGCTTTGCTAACATGGGCTTCAAGATTAGATATTATTTCCTTTTTTTATATTGTTTTTGTTGTTTGTTTGAAATGATAAAGTTAGAAGCGTGGACTATAGGTTTTTTACACTGTTACGTCAAAATTGACGTGCTGTAATTAAATTTTCTTTTTAATTGCTTTTCAGCGTTGCCTTTTCATCTTCTTTTTGTTCAATTTGGAAGTTCGTGAGGTTTCTATAAATATTTTTGATTTTTATTCTATTATGAGTATGAATTGTATTCTTAAAATTTCGTCATATCAATGATATAGGCACATAAAGTGATGAGAAATTGAGGATTTACTCACTTTCTCAAAAATAATATACCTACAACCAGAGGCGGATTTACGAATTTGCCGCCCCTGATCTACAATAATTGTCACTTTTTGTTTCTACTGCTGTTAAACAATATTTAATATACTCACAAACTAAAATGAATTTATCTATATATTTTTTGTTAACTTGAATGATATACCATATAAATTGTGAAACATGTATGAACTAAATAGTTGATGAATAGAAGATGGTAATACAAAAAAACATTTTAATTTGTCTAGATTTTATTTTGTTATTTAATTATTTTAACTCCAACGTTAGCCGCTCTCTATAATTTGCCGCGCTAAGCTATAGCCTTTCTAGCCTTATGGTAAATCCTGCTCTATCTACAACTTAAAATCCTCCGTTTTTTAATTACATTGTGGAAGTAATAGTTTTTAAGTTTCCAAAATCTTTTTTTTATTTTTTATT
Organism: Sinopyrophorus schimmeli; assembly: GCA_036325965.1. NCBI lineage: Eukaryota > Metazoa > Arthropoda > Insecta > Coleoptera > Elateridae > Sinopyrophorus > Sinopyrophorus schimmeli. The sequence goes on along the minus strand of JARFIZ010000089.1, from coordinate 1,964,014 downwards.
AGGGCAACCTTTTGTACCTTGGCCCTTTTTTCACTCGTATTTTTTTTTAAATTGTATTTAACAATTTGTTGATAAAATGAAATTTCATCGTAGTGGGGCACTAATAAGGTATTCATCATAAAATATTTGAAAACATTACCAACCGTTTACTCAAATTGCTATAGGATTTAAAAATTAGTGGATCTATGGCCTAGGTACAACAGAGATAATGTACCTTGGCTCTATTCACATTAAGCAAAATAAAACCAATTGTTCTATGAAAACTATACCTATATTTATTTTGGATTATAAGAACTACTAATGTTCTGCTTTGAGATGACACTAAAATTGTTTCAAAAATTAACAAAACTTTACTCGTATACTAAAATTTCACATACTTAATGGTTAACTTTGCAAAAATTTAAATTTTCGTTAGACTTGCGAGGCATATTATCTGAAGCAAAATAAAAAAAATAAGAATTTGTAACAAAGGTATATCTAAATTTTTATTTATTGCACGTTGATCTTAGGGCCACGGTATAATTTCTTGACAGTAACTGAGGTACAACATACGGACCCTTGATGTTTAAACTCAAAAATAAAATTAAAGATTATGCTGTGCCAAAATCAGACCACTACTGTGCAAACATTAATAAATAATCTTTCTATTACGATGAGTCATTTGTTATTAGGTAATAAAAATCAATAAGATATTTAAGTAAAAGAATATAAAAAGACTTACTTTTTTTCGATTAAAAATTTCAATTGATCCCATACATTAACAAAGTACATCGGCCAGCTGCTATTAACTTTACGTTAATGTCTTTCAATGTGACATTTGAAATATCCAAAATATTGGGCTACGAAAGCCCGCAAATATTTAAAAAAAAAGTTTCCCTAGGTACAAAGGGACCAAGGTACAACAGGTTCCCTACGCATCCAGTATTTTTTCTTGGGATAATTTTTTATGTTTTTATCTTTTTTTTGATTTTTCGCTTTTTGTTTAATTGATATTGCCGTTGATTGGTATTTAATTATGGTATGTTGATAACAAGAGGTACGCCACAGTATAAAACCCCAAATGCGCCATAAATAGTGAATGAGAGAAAGCTCCAGCCAACATCTTGAAAAATTCGACTTGCATCATGAAGAATCGTATAGCCCAGGGTTTCCCAAACTTAGGGCGTCGCGCGACGATTCGCATATCCGCACAGGTCGCCCGCACACGACACACTGAATGAGTATTTTATAATTAAATAAAAATTGAAAGAAACGAAACGTTGCAAATTTAACAATTGTTGTTTTATCGAGTGTCCAATTCCAGTGAACATTAAACATTATTAAAAGATATTGAACGTGAACATTATGATTAAATTAATTAATCTTAATGTCTGCTAAAGCAATAAATAAAAATATTTTTATAGAAAGGCGTCGCAAAAAATTACAACCTGTAAAGGGAGTCGCGGTATAAAAAAGATTGGGAACCCCTGGTATAGTCAATGTTCTTCAGAAAAGTCGAGGGCCAATTAATTACTAATATTGTTCAAATTATTATTTTTTAGTAAATAAATGTAAAAGTTTAAAATGGACGTAGGTATAATTATGTGGAAGTGAATAATCGATATAACGCTTGTTAAAATTTAATAAAAATATTTTTTTTCTTATAATAGTTTTTTTAATTGTTAAAAATTTTACGATAAGTGAGGGTTTTAAATCAACCATAAGGGATCAACTTAAACGCTCAGGACCAATTTATTTTTTCTTAAAGAGAACCATTTTTCAACTCGGGGGCAAATTTTCATCAAACCAGGTTATGAGCAAAGACCTAAGGGGCAACCATTTAGCGCAAGCTCTAGTGCCCCCACTCATGAATAACTCCCAATATACAATTTTAATAAAGTTGTGTTACAAATTATTTCAAATTGTATTTTTATTAAATTCTGATAGGCGTTATATTTCATTCTAACAACAATTTTTTTTTTATTATCTCTAATGTAACGGATTTATTTCAACTTATTATTTATGTACACGGAGAAAAAAATATTGTCAAAATGACCATACGTGTCGCTATTTTAGGTATACGTAGTATAGTCATCGTTCACAGGGATACGCCGTATAGCTAATTTAGCTATCCGGAGTTTCCTTATTGCGGATCGTCAAAGTAACGATATGTATTATTGTTTTAGACATTCAAACGATTCTTGTCATGGTGATTTAACGGTTATGCACGAAGAACAAAAGATCGTCAAAATGACCATGCGTATCGCTATTTTAGTTATACAAATCCTCAAATTGACTGTACAGTTACCTACAAGAGGGAAACTGCACACGTTCACGAGAGTTCTTTGTTGAACGCTTGAATCAAATAAATGGATCTTTATAAGTATAATATGTAGCGCTTGTTTTGATGTTACTTTGAACTGTCAAATTAACTTATAAATGTCATTAAATTGGCAAATCCAATCGTTGTTTTGACAATACGTCAAGTGAGTATACGTTAGATAGTTATTTTGACTATATTTTTTTCTCCGTGTAATAAAAATAGTATAATTTGTAATTATTTAGGTAGAATTTGTTGAAAAATTCGATTCTTTAGTAATAAAAATAGTTTTTATTTTTTTAACTATGGCGTATCAAAATTTGAGAAAATTCTGAGTAATTATAGGTCTTATAAGAAATGTAAAAATGATAGAATCATAATTTTGCTCAAAAAGTATCATAATAAAAATTTAAAAAGTAAGAGAAAAATTTTTTTTGATCATCAATTTATTAAGCTAAAAATTGGTCCATGGTGTCCGTAAAAGCTCTCTATCGCTTGCATAACGTACTAAATTTTTAAACAAATCGATTTACTCAATCCAAAGAAAAAAATTAGTTTCAAATTTTTACTTTTTGAAGAGACCGATGTAGATTAAGGTCAAAAATTATCACAATCTTTATTTTTCTATAGTAACTACATTTCTATAGAATATCATTAAGATATTTAAAAAAGCATTTTTACCTATGGCATTTACAGTGCGTACCGTATTTACACTCGGGCCATTTAGTTTTGGCACGAAGATCGATCCACAAAAAAGTCGTTACAGATTACTTAAAAAAAAAGATATCTCAATTTTTTTTACCCACTTATAAATCAAAGCGTTGTACATAATTAAAATGTTAAAAACTCTAAGAAAAAAAAATTACAAAAAATTAAAAAAATTATTCTTAACAAGAAAGTGTATTTAAACCGGTCGTTTAATTTTGACACGGCCGACAGTTTACATCAGAATTTTTAGGAAAAGTACTCGGGTTTTTTATAAAAACAGCAATTACTAATGCTTTTTGACATTACTTAAGACGTCATATACCACTAGTATAAGTATTAAATCATTTTTCAAAAATTTGTTTAAAATTTGAAATGAGTGGGAGCGAGCGAAAAGATACGATAATCTCGTAAGTGAGAGTGAGAGGGAACGACTTTAACAAATTATTTGCGAATTTTATTGTTAATCGTGCTTAAAACCGAGTGTGCACATTCGAGCTCAAAGTGGCACATTCCGATCTCGGGAAAATGAAGCGCGCCGCTCCGCGTCGCGCTTCATTTGCCTCCCTCGCTCGGAAATGTGCCACTTTTCGCTCGCATGCGCACATCTTGCCATTTATTAGATTTTTCTAGCTTATCTTTTGTTATTTCCTTGAAAAATTTAAATGTAGTTTAGTGAATATCGATTTTATGTTTAAAAACGTATTTTTACTATAGCAATGAGTGGGAGCGAGCGAAAAGATACGATAATCTCGTAAGTGTGAGTGAGAGGGAACGACTTTAATTAATTACCTGTCTATTATATTGTGAACGCGCTTGAAACCGAGTGTGCGCATTCGAGCTCAAAGTGGCACATTCCGATCTCGGGAAAATGAAGCGCGCCGCTCCGCGTCGCGCTTCATTTGCCTCCCTCGCTCGGAAATGTGCCACTTTTCGCTCGAATGCGCACATCTTGCCATTTATTAGATTTTTCTAGCTTATCTTTTGTTATTTCCTTGAAAAATTTAAATGTAGTTTAGTGAATATCGATTTTATGTTTTAAAACGTATTTTTACTATAGCAATGAGTGGGAGCGAGCGAAAAGATACGATAATGTCGTAAGTGAGAGTGAGAGGGAACGACTTTAACAAATTATTTGTCGATTATATTGTTAATCGTGCTTAAAACCGAGTGTGCACATTCGAGCTCAAAGTGGCACATTCCGATCTCGGGAAAATAAAGCGCGCCGCTCCGCGTCGCGCTTCATTTGCCTCCCTCGCTCGGAAATGTGCCACTTTTCGCTCGAATGCGCACATCTTGCCATTTATTAGATTTTTCTAGCTTATCTTTTGTTATTTCCTTGAAAAATTTAAATGTAGTTTAGTGAATATCGATTTTATGTTTTAAAAACGTATTTTTACTATAGCAATGAGTGGGAGCGAGCGAAAAGATACGATAATCTCGTAAGTGTGAGTGAGAGGGAACGACTTTAACAAATTATTTGCGAATTTTATTGTTAATCGTGCTTAAAACCGAGTGTGCACATTCGAGCTCAAAGTGGCACATTCCGATCTCGGGAAAATAAGCGCGCCGCCCGCGTCGCGCTTCATTTGCATCCCTCGCTCGGAAATGTGCCACTTTTCGCTCGAATGCGCACATCTTGCCATTTATTAGATTTTTCTAGCTTATCTTTTGTTATTTCCTTGAAAAATTTAAATGTAGTTTAGTGAATATCGATTTTATGTTTAAAACGTATTTTTACTATAGCAATGAGTGGGAGCGAGCGAAAAGATACGATAATCTCGTAAGTGGAGTGAGAGGAACGACTTTAACAAATTATTTGTCGATTATATTGTTAATCGTGCTTAAAACGAGTGTGCAATTCGAGCTCAGTGGCACATTCCGATCTCGGAATAAAGCGCGCCGCTGCGTCGCGCTTCATTTGCCTCCCTCGCTCGGAAATGTGCCACTTTTCGCTCGCATGCGCACATCTTGCCATTTATTAGATTTTTCTAGCTTATCTTTTGTTATTTCCTTGAAAAATTTAAATGTAGTTTAGTGAATATCGATTTTATGTTTAAAAACGTATTTTTACTATAGCAATGAGTGGGAGCGAGGGAAAAGATACGATAATCTCGTAAGTGTGAGTGAGAGGGAACGACTTTAATTAATTACCTGTCTATTATATTGTGAACGCGCTTGAAACCGAGTGTGCGCATTCGAGCTCAAAGTGGCACATTCCGATCTCGGGAAAATGAAGCGCGCCGCTCCGCGTCGCGCTTCATTTGCCTCCCTCGCTCGGAAATGTGCCACTTTTCGCTCGAATGCGCACATCCTCGTATTTATTACATTAGTATAATTTGCCGTGCGCTCCTTTAAATCAAAAATTATAATTTAATTTAGTAAATATCGAATTTATATTGTAAAAAGGTATTTACCTTAGCAATAAGTGAGAGGGAGCGAGAAGATACGATAATCTTGTCAATGCAAGTGAGAGGGAACGATTAAAATTATTCAATTAATTTTTCGTGTGATTGGTCTAAGTTATTGCGAATCATTAAGAAATTGCCGTGAAATTAATTTGTATTGCAATAAGGAGACAAGAATGAAATTCTTGCTAACAAGAAATTCTAAGATTTCTTAATATTTGGTATCGTAATTGAAACATGCCTTTGGAATTTAATACTCAAGAAAAGACTCAATAGTTTATAAATTGAAAACAAAGTTAAGTTTTTTTATTTTTATTAATAAAAGTCTATTCCAGTGATTCTCAACTACTGTGCCGCGGCACTTTTGTGTGCCGCAAAATTCTAAAAATATATAATTATATTAATATTAATAAATAACTATTTTACGGAGTGTGTTATAGGTAAGTAAATAATTTTTAAATATCTTTTTCTTTGTGTGCCGCCAAATTTTGAAATCGTTAAAAGTGTGCCGCAACAAAAAAAAAGGTTGGAAATCACTGGTCTATTCTAATGCATAATGCATAAAATTTTACTTAAATCTATTCATTACTGGCTATTAAAATATATTTCTTATCATTTAACTGTCATAAAGTACCTACAATTTTGTGGATTTTATATCATTTAATTTTCGGGGTATGGCATGTGACATTCATTCACCTAGTATGCGGAAGGTTAAGAAAAATCAAATTTCAAAATAAAATGTTTGAAACGTCTTAAAAATTTCCCCTATGCCCTTTATAGCAAACGAAAAATCGATATGTAAAATTTTCCGTTAATTGGGTATTTAACACATCAATATTTTTCTCACACGTACAGCCAAAATGGCGCCCCTAAACTTTTGCGCCGGGTTGCCCGCTCCTACAGCGGGCCCTGCTGACAAATGTTTTAGTAATTGACATGTGATTTTTTCTGAGCACAGCATCAGTATTTTACACGAAAATTTTGATATTTAAATTTAGTTAATATTAGTATAAAAAATTCATAAGCAATTAACCATCAGAACTAACAGGATTTTCAAATTCATATCCAACTTCATTCTTAAAAAATATACGAAACACTGAAAATAACTCAACAATCTGAAATTATTCTATAAATCTAACGTCATTTTCGCCATCCGTTATTTGCCACTATTAATTTATATTTAACCTGAAAAACTGAAAGTGTCAAGTATTGGCTAGGTGTCAATTACTGGTGCCTTTACCTTACGATATTTTTATTAAATGCAATTTAACAGGAAACCGATGTCGGTCAAAACAGTAGAAAATGGTACTTACATGAGAATTTTGTAGTAAAAAAAATATGATAAAACGTGGTTGTTGTACGCGTTGAAGGCTTCCGACGAGACTTTGAATAGTTCGCAAGCATCGGAACGTCATTGTGAATTCAATGTTGTATAAATTTTACAATTTTAATTCTTCAATGACTTACACCTAATTTAAATAAACTATAGGTAAATCAATATTCCAGACGCGTGGGGATTGATTGATAATAGCTGTTTGACCCTACATCCTACGGCCATGTTATTATTACAGAATTAAATGCGAGCAAAGTGCAGAAGAATAGAATTTCCGATGAGCTCTGAATATTTGTGTAAAACATGAAATGATAATGTAATTGGATAGTCTTATCATCGTACGCAATTTGGCAACGTCGAAGAACGTTAATCGCGAATCTCCCCCGCGGTGCCACAGTGGCGTCCGCGCTGACAGCGAGAGTCGCTCTTCCCCCCACCCCATTTTGAAGTTCGTTGTGCCGAGAATGTACTTGTGATTGCATATTTCGTGTCAGGAGTTGCAGTTATTTTTAACGACAACCTTACCACGTCTTTGGACCCGCAAGTATGCCGAGTGCCTTTCTTTTGGCACTCTTCAGCATAAGACCCATCGACCCATACGCCTCGTGGACGTACCCTCACCTGCCGTTTCCTCGTCAAAATGCGCCGATTTAAATTACAAAACAACGCGATTCGTTATTTGTGTTGATAAGACTGCCATGGCGGTGACGTCATTCCGTCTAGTCGCCGAAAATAATTTTTTCATGTGCATGACCTGTCTCAATCTGCGAAAAATTGCGCAGCAGTAGCGATGAGTTAGTTGGCCCCTAACAATTCTAGTGCTGATCTAGGTCTTGTTTGTCTCTTTTCGTTGTTCTGGCGCCGATATCGACGATTGCCTGTGCGTTTTTCTACATGCAAGGTATACATTAGCTTACTTTTTATTTGCGTGTACGCCATTCTGGTCGGTTCGTTGTTTACGTCCGTTATCTTTGCGAAAATTTAAACCGCGCCAGGACCGTATGTGGAATAATGTCGGAACTGTCGAAGGTCGCCCGGATACTTTTGTTGTTGTAATAGAAAACAAAAAAAAATACGTTAAACTAATTAAAGTTAGGCGGATAACATAATGCGAATAAAATAAGTTGTAGGTGTTTCGTTTGGCATGTCATGGACGTTCGTTCGTTTGTTTTTTATTAATTCGGTAGCCGAGCCGGTATACTAGGTGGCTTTTTTAGGGGCCATAATTTAAGTTGGTAGAATAAAAGCAAAAATTTTGTTTATATTTTGGTGAGAGGTTCACCGACTTGTGGGGGTACGTCAAGTTCAGGATTCCGAAATATGCGGGCTTTAAATACGTTTGATCCTTGACGTTGTTCGCGAAAACAAAATTGAGACGTTGGATGCGAAGCAAAAAAACAACGTAAAAAATGGAACAATGGGCTCTTCATAATAGTGACTCTTGACTCGAGATGTTCGTGAGTTTTAGTTACTTACTTAATTTTTTTTGTAGGGTTTTTTGTTTTGCTTTTAGAAATTTTTAATAAATCTCGAGTGTCCGACGAAAAAATGTTCGTTATTAGGGAAAGGGCGAGGAAGCAATGTTAGCTGAAATTTTTTGTTTGGTTTATAGTGTGTAGTCCATTAAAATTTACTGAATTGACCTCTAAATTAATCTACTTATTTATTTACGGTTTAATAAACAGATTTTTAGATTTGAAAATATCGATTAAATGATTGTGGAATAATAAAAAGTTATTGTTTATTCAAATTACGTTAATTATTTGTGCGTTTTTAAATCGAGTCGTTGGGGTTCAATACTTTAAATATTTTATTACCTCGCAGAAATGACACGAAAGAGATTTTATTCGCTCTGTATAGGTGGCTTTGCTTTTTAGTTTAAAAAAAAATACTCATAGGAAAAATGATTCTGTATTGATCCACTTAATAAAAAAATTGTATGGCGTAAAAAGATGATTAAAATATAACAAAAATACATGTAAAAATAATTGTAAAATTTAGTAAACATATACAGGGTGTGTCTGGAGGAAATGGAAATATTTTAGAGACATGTCTAAAAAGCCCAAATAAACAAAATAGGCTCATATGTTCAAGTCCGATTTTCATTTGTGTCAAAGATATTTTGATTAATTGTAATTTAAAAATTATTAATATGTAACTAACAAAACAAAACAAAAAAAAATTCAAATAATATTAATTCACAACAAATTTTCGAAAACTCCACCGCCCACTTCGATACACTTGTTGGCGCGTTTATAAATTGAACTAATAGCTAGTTTTAGTGAACGATGATTCGCTTTAATGAACGCGGCAGCATTAAGAATGCGATCTAATAACGCATCCTTTGTGTCCACTTTTGTGGTATAAAACAACTACTTCATCCATGCACAAAAACAAAAAACTCGGTGGCCGAGGGTGCAGGTCTCTTTTGCCAATCTAGTGATCGCCGAAATTCCTATATTATCTTATACTTTAAGCGAGCTATACTTGTATATACCGGGTGTCCCGTGACTTGATGGCCATGGCTTAAGAACGCATTCTTTTGAGGATTTTAAGTTCATAGTGTCTTATACGCTTTTCTCCAAAACTTAATAGATAAGAAGTTTCGCGTAGCAACAAAGCACCAACCTTCTGGGGAAATAATAGAAATGCTTAAAGCAGGGAAATCTGTTGCTTCGTAAGGTAACTGATCCAAATAAGGCCCGGTGCCCATTAAGGCTCAGTTTTCAAATTTCCTGCTTTTTGATTTTGAATCATTGTTAAAGCTCGTATTAATGTACTTGACCATAACTTACGCATAATTGCATAACGCGAGCCCCGCGTCTTGATGATTCTGATAGCTCAGGAACAGATACAGAAAATTTGCCGCTTTGCTTACTTTTAAGCAGTCTTACAAATACTGGCACTCCACCTACAGCAGATAGAACTGATTTTCAGAAATTCTTATCAACACCAAAATATAAAGTAACGAAGTCTGCTCCACGCAAGAAGTCCTTTAACTACCGAGCTCGAGAAGTAACCAAAGATGTATTTGTTGTTTAATAACACTAATAATAATTTAATATAAATATAATAATTATAATATTAAAATTGATATTAAGTTGATTTATAGGTATATAAAGAAATCCTTGGGCCTTATTGGGACATAGGTTCCCCAATAAGGCCCAACCGACATATTTTTTATATTTACTCAAGGTTCCTTCTTTTCTTACAAAAGAAAGATTGTTACTTTTCTTTTGAAGTTTACCTAATATAAATAAACATTTTGATTACAAAGTATTGATGCATTTTTTCAAAAACCTATTAATTATGCCTTTATAAACTTAAGGTAGGCCTTATTTGGGTCCGTTACCTCACGTTAAGAAGCATAACCCTAATAAGACAGTGGTTATGCGCGTTACAAATTTATTCAATGATAATACGGTGACGTATTTTTACCAAATTTTGAAGCGTCGGCATTAACAAATATTTATTGAAAGCTTTCTAGTAAAAAAGAATTAGGTATGTTACTAAGAAAAGATGAAGATGAATCACGCTCCTTAACAATGTTTTTTTGAAAATTTCAATTTTTGAGTAATTTTTTCAACATGAAACGCTTTATCGCATTTTACATCAATTTATATGGTAAAAGGTGCTTTGCGTTACGAGTAAGACTTTGGAACGAATGATTCTCGTTATATGAGGTTCCACTGTATATACAGAAATCTTTCTCGTGAATCAATCTATCTATTACTGTAAAACGTATCAAAATCCCTATAGTAGTTTTTCCGATTAACCTATACGGAAAGACAGGTCGACAGAAAAACGCTGCGGAACACTTTAATTTATATGTAGAGAAGGTTATGTGATTAAAACTTTTCAAAATTAATTCGTTTTCAAAGAAACGATGGAGCGATCCGCGGAGCCGTAGTCGTCGCTATAACTATTGGACGAAATTGTTATAAATTAAGCGAGCGCGAAAAACAAAAAAAAAAAATTTCGTATAAAGGCAATGGCGAAACACAGGATGATTTTTTTTAGATTGAACATGTTTTCAATTTGGCGCCACAGTTTTCCGTATATTTCATGGTTGGAATGTGGTTAAACTGTAAGAATCTGGTAATTTTCGCTGTCAAATGTCAACTCGTGAATATCTTCAAATTAATATGATATTGACAATCCTTATTCGAGACACCACTGGCAATTCCTGTCTGACAGATCTCATCCAGTTTGACCAAAAAAATAATGGCGTATGGCGCCAAATTTAAAATGTTCTGAATCTTAAAAATCACCCTGTAGTATGGAAATTAACTAGTCAAAACTGTACATCTAAAATAATATCTTTTTTTTTAATATCATATTTATGAAGTTAGATTCGTATTTTTATCTTCATCTAATTCATTTAATTTGTTATTTAGAAATAATTTCTTTTGATTATCTATTTACAAGAAAAATAAATGAGGTCTATCAGTTCTTTTGTGTAGCCAGACGTTGTAATAAAACATGTAGATACCTAATGGGTAAATCATTAGAGCTCAGTTTTTAATAAAAAGTTTGTTAAATTTCTTTACAAAAGTGGTAGTAACATTTGTCGTGAGTCATCCAGACGCAAAAAAAACTAAGTGGATAGTCCTAGTTTTATGGGCACCCTTCTAAAAATGGAACTTTAATATAACAGATTGAATACATAATAGTGATATTAAATTTCCTTATGTAACTAAAATTATATCGTGTTTCAAGTGTTAGATTAATTATAATTTTTTAAACATCCAAAGTCTTATCACTTAAACTAAATTCAAGTTTGTGCCTGTTACTTTTTTTTCTTTTTTCTGTCTACTCTCATCTCGTTCGGATGTGGAATGGGTTAATTATTTCAATAGATAATTAATAAATAATAAGGGACTTTTTATCTGTAACGGAAAAAGGAAACTTGTGATTGAGTGTTCTTTGATGCCGCATTTTTAACACATTTCGTAATAATGGCAAAAATTAAATTTGATTAATTACAGGAAGGGCTGTGGCTTTTCTAAAATACACTTATACCCGTAATTAAATTACACGTACAAAATGTGTATAATACAAGGCATGTCCAAATACGGAATTCTCATTGACCACAATTATTGCAGGAAGTTTTATTTTTGAAATATATTTTTTTGGCGCATTTAGAGTAAAATTTTAGCAGGCAACGGAAGTTGCGTGCGCACACCTAACGAAAATGCGACAGTTAATTAATTGCACAGCGTTGTAATTTTTAATTAAAATTATTTAGAAAGTAATTAATTATTGTGAATCACACTTACAACCAAGTGTGCACATTCGAACTCAAAGTGGCACATTCCGATCTCGGGAAAATGAAGCGCGCCGCTCCGCGTCGCGCTTCATTTGCCTCCCTCGCTCGGAAATGTGCCACCTTTCGCTCGAATGCGCACATCCTTGTGTTTATTAGATTTATCTACTTTATCCTTAACTCTTTTAAATCAAAAAATTCAATTTAGTTTGGTAAATATCCATTTTAAGTTGAAAAAATATATTTATCATAGCAATGCGTACATAAGTACACGCACCGATTTTTTTATTAATCAGTGTACTTACAGCTTTTCTATTTGATCATTTCTTGATATATGTAAGTTTTTCTAAATTGCTCTGTGTGACTTGAAGCAAATTACGTTTAGGAATTCGAACAGTTATTTAAAAAATTGTTACCTTTTTGTTGTAACAAATAATAAAAAATATTTTGTATGTACAGTAAGACCCCGTATAACGCGGGGGTTGCGTTCCATTGAGTGTAAGCGTCAACGAACAAGCATTAAACGAAGTTATTTTAAAATGTTACAATAAGTTGAATTGACGGATATTTTGAGATATTTTGAAGCTTTGAGCAGACAGCGTCATATCGAATCAGCGTTCATCGAGGAAACGTTAAACAAGGTCTTAATGTACTTATATACAGTGTGGCTGTTCTCACGTAGTACAATTACACTGGCACACAAAAATAAAAAAGTGGTCAGTACTTTTGACCAGACCCACCTAGGGATATGTATTTCGATGCCCTGAATCCGAATTTGAGGTCGGTTTACCCAATATACCTCTAAAATTTTGAGTAAATTGCAAAAAACTGCAATTTTTAGCCAATTGAAGCAGTTTCTTGCACTTTACTCAAAATTTTGGGGGTGTACGGGCCAAACGGACTTCGGATTTGGATTCGGCACATCTAAATACATAACCCTAGGTGGGTTTGGTCACAAGTACTGATCACTTTTTTTTGTGTGCTCGTGATATTTTGGGCTATGTTCTACTACTTTTTACTATTTTTTACGATTTTGGATAAATATATGAATAATCAAGATTAAGAAATTCTGATTTTGGGTTCATCTTATCAAAAAATACATATAATGAAGATTTGATCTAGTTTAACCAAATTTTCTTCATTTTTATAACTGAAATTTTTAGTATTTTTTTGCAATTTACTCAAAATTTTAGAGGTATATTAGGTAAACTGACTTCAAATTCGGATTCAGGGCATCAAAATACATAACCCTAGGTGGGCCTGGTCAAAAGTACTGACCACTTTTTTATTTTTGTGTACCAGTATTATTGTTACTGTGTCGCCAAATTTTTAAATTATTAAAAGAAATGTTGATAATCACTGTGCTTCACCAACGATGGCAAACTTATATGTGAGAACAGGGTTTAAGAAAAATTACGAGCTGCAAACTAGTTTAAAAAAAAATGTTTCGGAGCAAAACGGTTTTTTTTCTTCTAGATATTAAAAAATCACTTGTTATGTTTAAATTAATTATTTTATTTGGCCAACATTTTTTTTTTATTTACTCATTTATTATAATTTGAATTCAGATAACCAAACAGAGGATAACAATTATGTAAATGGTAATTTGATAGCAATGCATCATTTTTATTTATGACGTCACAATTTTCTAAATATGACTTGTCCATATGTAAAGTCACTGTTTAACAGTAAATATTTACTAGTTGAAATAGTTTAAAGTATACCACTGTCAATTAGTGAATATTGACTTATTGAATCGGTGAAAAAATAAAATTAACATCGAGAGAAACATAACCTTAATTCAGTGTCAGTTATATTTTGACTTATTGCAATTGAGTAATTTGAAATTGTAAATAACTGATGGTATATAAATAATTATTTATTTTCAATCTATAAAAAATGATTAAAATATTCTAATTGACTTACCTGATAAATTATAATGTTATTTATGCACTGGAAAATAAATTACCAAGATGCACATGAATAATAATAATAATAATAATGACAAGTTCATGGGGGCGCCACAAGCAACCATGTTCATAAATAGGGGAATCCCTATTCTGACAGTAAATTTTGTTTGAATTCACTATTTTGGGAGTGAATTTTGAAGTCACTATTTCAAAAAGTAAATTTTTCACAATTTCAGTTTTAGAGAGTAAGTCTATAGTGATGGATGCTTAAAAGAACGCACGTGTCAGAATTGCTTTAAAGATGACTAACGTTCTGGTCGACCGACTGAAGTTAATAATGATCGCAGCAAAACCAAAATTGAAGCATACCGTCATATGTGACAAATTGCAGAGAGGTTAAATGTATCACACAAAACAATCGAAAACCGTTTACAATATTTTGGACTTGTCGAGAAGCTCGATATTTGGGTACCACGTGTATTGCAACAGATTTATTTAACACAACGAGTTAATATTTGAGATATGCATCTTATTGTTAAACACAACGAAATCGATCCTTTTGTTAAAACGCATCAGCACTGGTCATGAAAGGTGGATTGTCTACATTAATCGAAAATGATTATGGTCCAAGTGTTATAAACTAGTACAAGCCACATCAAATGCTGAACTGCAATTAAAAAAGACCATGCTTTTGATTTTGTAGGATTATAAAGGTGTTATATATTTTGTGCTATTTCCAAGTAACCAAACCAATAATTCTGATGTTTACTGTCCCCAACGCATGAAATTGGACGAAGCAATCAAAGATAAACGGCTAAAATTAGATAATCGTAAAGGCATTAAATTTCACCATGATAACGCTGAACCTCACACATCTTTAGTAACTCGTCAAAAATTAATGGAGCTTGGTTGGGAATTGATGTCACATGCACAATATAATCCTGACCTTGCACCATCAGATTACCATTTATATCAATCTTTACAGAATTCTTTAACAGAGAAGTATACCCCTAGTTATTACGTTTCGCGGACAGTAGCTGGCGCTACTTATTTTTAAATTACAGATGGACGGTATTAGTTCCTGTTCCTATTTTCTATCACTTTTCTAACCTCAATTTTTCGTAGGCAATAAGTATTCGGTAAACATATATTTATAGATATTGAATAAAATGGTGCATTTTAGTTGATTAAAATCGATTTTTCAAATAAAAAAAACGAGTTTTATTGCAAAGTAAAAAACCGAAATTACTTTCTTGCTGACCCGATAGTTAATTTTATTATTAGTTTGGTTGAAATATGTTATAATAATAAATGATTTATTACGATTTTTTTAAATTATATGTTTGATTAAAAGCATCCAACTAAGAATATTTTGGATCCAAACAATTAATGTAATAACTATGTAAATTACCATTTACCAGAATGTTAACTTATGTCAGATCGTGCTTCAATGTGCTTTTGCCAAGTGTAGGAGATTAATGAATGAAAGCATGTAGGTAGAGATGTATAATCATAGTTTCCTCTATTTATCTTAACCATTAAATAACTAATTTTATTCTGAATTGAAATAAATATGATTAATGTTACGAAATGTCAGCGACTTTAAACTGAATCTTATATTTAAAAAAAAAGTGACCAATAGATGTCACAAAATATATTTTCTAATTTAAAATATACCATATGTCCAGATTACTCAAAATATAGACAAATTTAAAGAAGTTGAATTGTAAATATTTATTGAAAAAGTCAAAAGTACATATCGTTCTACTAACAAAAAGAGGTACCTACTTTTTTTTACTTCCAAAAATTTTCGCTCAAAAAGTGTCACTGGCGCGTCAGACAAATTTTTGAACTCTAAATTGTACAATTTGTAGTTCAAATTGAAGAGTTGACTTTTCTTTGAAATTATTCAATTTAAAAAATTTACAAATTCGATATTGGCAAAAATAAAATTTGGGAAGGCAACCTGTTTGAAATGCATTTTATCAGTAATATAATTTTTTAATTGTATTTATACTTATGGCTTATAAAAACTTAAAAAAAAAATATACCAACAACAGAAGTTGAATCAACTTTGGTATAGGTAGAACTGTGTAAATTCAGCTCTTATTGCAGATATTTTTAAAATACTTAAAAAAAATTGTTTTAATGGTACAAGGAAATGGTATATTGCTAAAGATATCTTAATTTGGTCAACAACATATGTGGCTCTTCTTTTCTTATGGCCAGTTCTATAATGATACCTCTACACAATAGGAAAGCACTCTTTTTCCCTTCTTCTGCGTTCCCTAAAATTGACATCCCACCAAGAATCCACACCCTTGGCCCAGCCGGTTGCCTCTAATAGGCTATTTCTCTGTACTTATGGGACGGCTACTTTACAAACTTTGTAGAACTACAGTGGACCCGCGGTAATCCGACAAACGTATTGCAAGGCGGAGTCGGATTATCGAATTTGTCGGATTATAGAGTACTGCAACAGACTCTCTGTAGTTCGGATCTTTATAAAAATGAGTACCTTATAATCCGACAAATTTCTTATTAATGCGGTAAGATTGTATACATATACAGTTAACTCCCGGTAATCCGTCCAATGTTTTGCAAGTCGGATTATACAGGGTGTCCAGACGCTTACTCCCAACTTGATTTTTTAATATCTAGACAACTAATAAAGATAATTTAATGAAATAAAAAGCATTTTTTAGACAAAAGATGGGAAATTTATTTTAATAAATTGAATTTTCAAAATGTGCCCCTTCTTTAAGAATAACGTGACAAAGCCTAGAATCAGGTTAAACTGTTGGGTCCAAAGGCGTGCATAAATTTGGATTTTATAGAGAAACTTATTTAGATTTTTTCGTAAAATATTATAGATAGTTGATTTGGAGATATCCAAAGCCTGTTCTGCCCGCATGAGTCAAGTACTCGGTCCCTCAGCAAATAGTTGCCCCACCCGCTCAACTTTCTCAGAGGTGGCCACAGTTGGCTCAACATTGGCTGTGTATGACTTATCGTCACAAATATTGCCTGTCCTCTTAAACTTATTTATGAAACTAATAAAAAAAAAACAAATAAACATAAAAATTTGGAAATTTTATTTAACCTAAATTTTAGGTTAAAATATAAATTTGAATATTTACGTTATAATTGTTTTCGCGGACAGAGTTGTGTGGTGATCCACTTGGCTGCGGTACGCTCTAAGAGTATATGTGGCATTTTCACCAGAAATATATCTCAATCGAACAATGGCGACTTTTTAGTCATAATATATGTTGTCTTTGCAGTGGTCATTGTGTGTGTGATAGGACAGCAAACACAAGTGTAAATAAATTTCCCTACTTTTATAACTCCATCTATGTTAAAATAATTTTGGTATGTCTAATAGTTTTTATTTAACAAGAAAATAACTTTGGGAGTAAGCGTTTGGACACTCTGTAGAGTGCTGCCACTGGCCCCTTATAGTCCGGAACTTTTAAAAAAGTACTATCTTATAATCCGACAAATCACTACATAATTCGCATGTCGGATTACAAAGGGCGCCGAATAAGTCAGGGGCCGGATTATCGCGGGTCTACTGTACCTGTGAACTAACGCTGATAATTTAACCTTTTTTTGCCAACCAGAAGGTTTAAATTTTGATCACTAGTCAATTCTCATTTACTATACAAACCAATGGACAGATGCGTACGAGAAATTAAAAAAATATTTCGATTATAATATCATATTATCCATTCTTATAAATTCTTGAGCAATACTACGAGGAAGTACAGTAGATGCCGCTTAATGTGATCACTTTGGGTCCTAGATAAAGTGATTACATTAACCGACTGATAACAATAAGTGCAAGACACCAGCGAAGAAAGCATCGAACGCATTTTTCTCCCAGACTTAACATTGGACCCTGTTGATTTTTTTTTTGCTAATCTTATGCTCCGATAAACAGACTTTAAGAATCTGAAAGGTTGTTAAAGATCCGTTCACAAATAACAGAGCCACGATTTTTCAAAGTGGAAATTTAGAAAAAATTAAATACAAGTTGAACTCTTCGAACCCGTTTTTCTCGAGAATTTCAAACAGCACGCCTATGGTTTTTTGGGCCTATCCGAAGTCAAAATGTCTGGCGAAGCCGAATCTGTATAATTTTCAAAGATCCGTAAACAAATCACGGCGTTACAATTTTTTAAACATAAAAAATTGTGCTACCAAAATGAATGTAAAACTTTAACCCTTAACTACTCGCAAAATTAACATTGCACCCTATGCCGATTTTGCACGTATCTTACGGAAAAAACCTCAAGATTTTGAATCCGGGCCGTATTTAATGATCGGATTGAAAATGACAGCGCTACGATCGTTTTTGTTCGTCAAAGTGTATTTTTTTTATTTGTTTAGTTTTCTCGGAAATTTAGGGGGATGAAGGGGGAGCAGATAAGAATAGCTCCGGCTATGTCGGTTTGAACCCACAGGAACGTCCCGCAAAAATTTAAAGCAATCCATTATCTAAATTTTTTTTCCTCAATTTTTTTGGGCCTATCCGTAGCCAAAAATTCTGGTGAATCCAAATTTGTATAGTTTTTAAAGATCTGTCTATAAATAACGGCGCTATAATTTTTTTAACGTAAACTTGTGCTAGAAAAATGAATCTAAAATTTCAACCTATTGCTTAACGGACTCAACATTGATTACAATAAACGATATATTGATAATAACAAACAAACAAATTTTAATACCTTTGTATTGGGTGTTCTTTTTTTTAACCATTACCTTTATTCATTTTATTTTCTTTTAGGTAATAAATAATAATATGTAATTGTTTATTCATTTTATGCATATTTTAAAGTATCTAATTTAGTTATGTTATAGATTTTATAGGCCCATTGTTCAAAAGACAATTAACTAATTCAATTATAGTAATGTTTGATAAATAGATTTATGTTATTATCTTCACAACAGTCTGATAATTTGATAGATTTTCTTTTACTATTTTAAACATTAATAATACAGTCGACTCCTTATAACACAACTAATTCGTACTATGTTGTATAGAAAATGTATTGTAATATATAAAGTTACACAAAAAAAAGAAATTGTGTTTTGTACCATAAATTTGAATAACAACATACAGACAAAAAATGAGTCTAAGTAATGTTTTAATATTTCACATATTACGATTAAAACAAACTAAAATTCAATTTCAATATATTTTAAAAACTAAAACGTAGAAATTTCTGGAATAGTGGTTAGAAATTTAAAAAAAATGTTAATTTTTAGTATTATTGTTTTAAAACAGTACGATAAAAAAACTGTGCCATATAAATTAGGGTTTTTCGTTTTTAAAAGATTTTTTTATTCTCTATTAACAAAATATTGTTTCAAATATCGAAAAAAATTCTCAACAAATTTGGGCCCTTAATTTTAATTCTAAGTAGTCGCTAGTTGATTTAAAAATTTTCCCATTCATTTAAAATGTAAATTTGCATATTTCTTTGCTAATTATCTATATCTATATTGCATTTTATGCAAAAGTCTAGCTCTCAACGGTAAAATGTACGGAAAATATCAACCTTTAAAAGTTCCCCTAGTTGGATGTACGTAACTCAAATGGTCTCCCTGCCAAAAAATCTTAAAGCCGATTTTTCTCATAAACAACTAGACTGACAGCAAAAACCTAAATAACAAGTTTGAAGCAAATTAAATTTGCTAAAAAAAAGTTCTTCAGAGTCTAAACAGTAAAGGTATTACTTTATGAGATAAATAGATTCAAACGTATAAAAACCAAATTATTTTTATATTTCGAGTTTACCCTATTAAAAATTCAATATTAAATTTTTGAATAACCGTTCATTGTACGTTATACGTAAATAGATTTATTAACAAATAAATAAAATAATTGTTTCAATTAATATAAAAATTTTAAAAAGATTTAATTCGATATTTTTTATCAGTTACATAGTATTTTAACATTAAAATATTTATAAGCCAGATTATTTTTTTATTGAATATAGGGTAAATGCGCGAGAGATGCCGCACATTTCCAAAAAAATTCATAACTTTGGCAATATTTTAATTCATGAAATAGTATTTTACCCGATTCTAATTATTATACATATAATACAGTCGAACCTCGATAAGTCGAAGTTGAAGGGAAACTAAAAATAATTCGAATTATCAAAAATTCGAGTTATCCATATAAAAATATTAACGTGGAAATAGACAAGTCCTAGGGAAACAGGTTCGAGTTATCAAAAATTCGACTTATGGAGGTTCGACTGTACGTTAATATAAATGCAAAACTATATCTATAAAAATTTTATTCGGAAATAGGTACTTTAAAAATTAAAAAAATAATAAAAGGTAATAATCCGCCGTCTCTCCATCGTGCTTGGTAGAGAGCTGCCGCATTAAAAAAGGATAGATGCCGCACCTATAATTTTTATGGTTTCCAATTTATTTCTCGTAGTTAAGCTCTGGGACATACATTACGCATGTCTATGTACATCGCACGAGACTCATGAAGCCATTCTGAGCATCGAAGTCAATCATCTTTTTTTTTTGAGTTTCCTCTTATGACTCGAAGCATTCTACACAAAAATACTTTCTTTTATTTGTGCCCCTACGACTGCGTTTTTTGTCAAGAGACTCTTCGTCACTGTCACTTTACTCAAGCATAATATTGTTTTTTTTTGTCATAGAACAGTGTTTTTCGAATTTTCTTTTTAGTGCCACCCTTTTGCATATCTGCAAAGCGCCGTGTTATTGGAGGGTCGACTGTACAGTGCCCGAGATTGGTGTATGGATAAATCCCATACGCGAGCAATGGTGTTTGTCCCGAGGCCAAGCTCGGCCACTGTACTCACCCAACACAAAGGATATCATAATAAATTTCACAACATCATTTGGTAGGACCTATCCAAAGGCGTATTATACCTATTTATCAGCATTTACAGACTGAACATTTAGCTTTACTTGTTATATCAACTATTTAATTAATACCTGGCGCAGGTGTTAAATGTAATTGATCACATAACAAAATTAATTCTGCTAATTGATTTGCTGCCTACTATATCAAACTAATAGAAATTCAACATATTCAAACGGGCGAAATCTTAATTAACCCTAATAATAAGTACGTGTTTCGCGAATATTAGAGGCACTGGTTTCACTGATGCAAACATCGAATTTGTTAGATCCACGACATCGCGAGCTCCACCGCGATAAGGGGTCCAATCCCACTAGAAAGGATACTTGCTTAGCAACAGTTCCAAACGGTATATTGCTTTCAAAAAAAAGGACTGCAATGCTCGCTGTTGAGCGTATTAGTTGGCGAGGGAAGGGGGTCGGTCACATACCAATTACAAAAATGAAAAAAATATACGTAACAATTTGAAATTTATTGTTTTTTAATTTTTCTGAACGGCGTGACTTTTCGGTCCCCCGTTTTGTGCTTTTGCCTACAGGGCTCTTCTAGAGACACGCCTTAATTAGTGCTATATAAAAAAAATTACGTCAATTTTTATACTTAAATTTTGTTGAGATATGGATTTGATTTTCAACAGTTCTACGTTAGACTTGTCTAACTGCAATTAAAAAAATGTTTTTATAAAGTCGAATTAATGTTTCTTTGGTGTATTATTTTCTGCCTACTGATTTAGCTTTATTTGCACAGTGTTTTGTAAGAATGGTTAACCCACATATGTACAGTTACTCACGAAATCTTACGTACACCATTATAATTTGCTAGTTAGTTTTAAAAATAAGAAATTTAATCATGTATCTACAGTCGAACCTCGATAAGTCGAATTTTTGATAACTCGAACATGTTTCCCTAGGACTTGCCTATTTCAACTTTAATATTTTTATATCGATAATTCGAATTTTTGATAACTCGAATTATTTTTAGTTTCCCTTCAACTTCGATTATCATGGTTCGACTGTATTTACAAATTGGTATATGTAAAATTGTTTATATTGAGAATTGCGGTTTTTGACTAATTGTTGAACTTTATTGAATTTACAATTATTTTTCAATGCAGCAAATATTTCTGTAAGACTATCTAAAATTTCACTTGTTAAATCGAACTACAGTAATGTTCGCTTATAACGAACCTCAAGGGACCGAGGAAAACGGTTCGCTTTAACCGAGGTTTGCAATGAACGATAAATATTAGAAATCCATTCTTACTTACATAAGTGCATACACATTTCCATTAGATGCATACAGTAAAACCTGGGTACATTGACCAGTTGGGTTCTTAAATATTGTGGTCATTTTACAAAGAAAAATAAATGTACCCAAGTGCAATTAGGCCGGTTTTTAGAAATATTGGTCAGTGTTGAGAGGTGGTCAAATTATAAAGGTGATTATTCTCACAGGTTTTACTGTAATATGTTTTGTAATACATCTACATATGTACATTAATAATAGCTTTAAAGAATCTTATTTAAAAAAGTGACTTTTCGTGTTTTCATTAAAATTGCATTTTTTATAATTGCACTTATTTAGCACATTGAATATGGTGAATAACCAACTAACACTGATATCATGCACTTGCGACTGTACACTAGGGTGGTCGTTAAAAATTAAATTTCTTCCGTCGCGCCCAAAAAAAACGTTCCTTTTAATCAAAAAATAAGGGGGAATTTTTAACAATTTTTTTTAACAAAAATAACACGTGTCTCAAGACAATATAAGTTCATTTTTTGATAAAATCGTAGTTTTTTTAAGTATCTTTTAAAGTATACAGATTTGAGAAAAAGTTATAGGAACAATTTTGTAGGAAATTTAATTCTCTATAAAAAAGGACTTTTTTATTTTCTTCATGAAATTCATATTTATGGAGATACAGTAAAACCTCCATTTACGGACACCTTTCTTAGAAGGACACCTCCATTCAGCGTACACTTTTTTGATGACGGAGAGAAGTGCTTATGCTTTATATGCGTTTTAGTCCTTTTTCTTTTAGACGGACACCTCTCTTATACGGACAAAAATTTCATGACCATTGGTGTCCGTCTATGGGAGGTTTTACTGTATTCTCAATAACAAATTCATTAAATTCATATAGTTAACATTTTACGACCTACAAACGTCATTTTTTCTGAAGTATAAAAATTTTTGTAACAACTAGAATTTATTATTGTTTTGCGAAATTATATATATATTAAGAAAAAATGACGTTTGAGGGTCTTAAAATGTTGACTATATGAAGTTAATGAATTTGTTATTGAGAATATCTCCAGAAATATGAATTTAATGAAGAAAATGGAAAAAACCTTTTTTGTAGAGAATTAAATTTCCTACAAAATTGTTCCTATAACTTTTTCTCAAATCTGTATACTTTAAGAGATACTGACAAAAAACTACGATTTTATCAAAAAATGAACTTATATTGTCTTGAGGCACGTGTTATTTTTAGTAAAAAAATTTTTAAAAAATTTTCCCGTATTTTTTCATTAAAAGGAAGGTTTTTTTGGGGCGTAGTAAGAAATTTAATTTTTAACGACCACCCTACTGTACAGCCCACACATCCACCGTCGAAATATTTCGAGAAATCTTTTGATTAATCGTTTTAAGTTTGATATAACCAAAAACATTTACGATTATAACAAAAATGCAGCTTCGTCATATTCGAAAGTTCGTCATAAACGGGTTCCATTTTTCCGAAAAAATTACCACGTATTTAATAATACATTAGTGCCGTACCCTAGAGATTGTTTCGTAATAAACGGTAGTTCGCAATAAACGGGTTCGTTATAAGCAGTCATTACTGTACATGCAAACTTTTATAAAACCTGGTAATTACCAATTTAGTCAATCCTGATTTCCTTACCGAAACAATGCACCATGACTTTTTTACGATTTCACTATTCTAAAATTTTCTAAGGTTTAATAGTTGTTCTATTATTCCAGAGCTTTCTTATAAAGAATCAATTTGCAAAGAACCTGTCAGAATGGAAAACTTCCAAATTTCCAAAAACGCATGCAGAATTTTTTACTTTACAGACAATGAAAGAATTCAAATGTAAGTCAGGCCAGGGCCGGATTAATCTTTCGTGGGGCCCTAGACATTTTTTTTCTCCGGGCCCCACGGGACTGAGGATAATTAGAATTAAACTTTCACCAATTAACAAAAAAAAAGGACTTTATTGACAGATTGCCGGTCAGGTCCTTTGTATGCGGGCCCTAGACATTTGTCATTTTTGTCTAGGCCATAATCCGGCCCTGAGTCAGACTTAGAATCATCAATAATGCAGGTAAATGCATTTTGTTTATCCATACAAACTTTTTCAACTTTAAGAAATTTTGAAAGGTAGCGGTCGCGCAATTAACGTTCGCGGTCGGGTTAGAGAGTGGTCGCTTTAGAGAGAAATTTATAAGAAGAATTAAATATTCTGAAACATACTGCCTGCTTTTAGAGGTAGTCACCTTATAGTGATGGTCGCCACGAGTGGTTTTACTGTATTTAGACTTTTATGCGATTTTGTACCTGAATTATTTAAGATTTTTTTTCTAAACCATTAGCAATTTTTTGTAACGACCCATCTTTCAATAATTCTTTTGAATAAAATAAAATATTTATTCTATGGTATTTCACTCAATGTCCTTATAGACAACTGAAGACTTTTGCTGCTGTATACAGACTTTCATGACTGACTGTAAGTGTCCTTTGTCGAAAATACCATAAATTCTGAATTTATAATTATATCTCTACGAAAAAAAGTCAATTTTTTTTACTTGTTACAAAAGATACCGTAATGTATGGTCCAATCTTTAAAATATTCAAAATGTGGGTTAGACTACTGTTGCATAACATCATCCATTCATTATATAATTTTTTTTTAATTTAATACATTACGTAGGTAATATAATTTTGGATTTAGAAAACTACATCTCAAAAACCATACAAATATTGATCATTATAAATTATAAAATATTACGATTTATTAAACTCATAAATATTAAGTTTATTCTTATCAAAAGCAATTAACTATTTTTTAAATTAATATTTAAGATTAATTTAAAACTGGACCCTCCCTCCCACTTTCCTTAATTTATTCGTGTTAGCAGTTCGCCATTCAAAACAATTTTTACAACAAAAAGATTTATGATCAATTATAGAAGCTTTAACTTTTAATAGTTAATTGACTCAAATTTAAAAAATTTGGTTTAATTGGTTATTTTTTTTAGGGAACGAAGGACGTGTTTCCTGCATTGGATTACAAAATATTGGAATTTTGGGGTAAGTATTTTAATGGGTAGCAATAATTTTTAATTTGTTTACTTTTGGTAACCATGCAAACTCTGGCTAATCGAAGAAAATATAGTTTCTAAGGTAACCCGAGAACTGACTGTTACAGTAAACAAGCACCACGATGCTTGTTTGCAGCGCCTTCCATCTCTTCACACGCAAAGCCGTTCTCGGCATTCTGCACAATTGTTGCAGTGCCGACGGCTTCGTTGCTAGCTCCTCGCCGTAGCGATAAGACTGATAAGCGGCACCGTTTCCACTCTTTCGAATGCGACGGGCGTTGCTTAGCAACAACCATTCGGGCTTGGGAGGTGTGCGCTGATTGCGTTTCGTTCCTCCTTTAGCAAAGCTAAAAACCGCATATACGGCTTTACTTTGTTTTAGATGTCGCTCTATATCGGGATGCAAAGCTCTTGCTACGCTTGCGTTCTTTTCCCATATGTTCAATGTTTTCATCTGCACTTGCTTTCAAACAACAGTTGAACGCATCGTTTGGATGTTGAACTATGTTGAAAACTCGCAGAGCTTACGCGTTCGTTGTTAGTTGAGGTTATGTTGTAGGCAGTGTTGATTTTTTGAATTTCTCGCAAACTGCGCGTGCTATTTTATTATTTTTAATTTCAAATCAAACTGGATATATTTTGAAAGTGTCTTTTACATGAGACCTAGAAAGATGTGATAAAAATTCACTTCCTGGGATTCAATAAGTGGATTAAGTGATTATTTTTGGAGTGTAGTGACAGATAATATTCTAATTTTTGGAATTTGAATTGCTAAGTCGACGTTAAGAATACCTTCTTGTCTGAAAGGTACATGTAAATTTGTTTCCTGGTCTCTTATGGTAATTTTTTTCTATGACCTCATGCCATTCAGATGTAGAATTGTTTTTTTTTGCCAAAAAATTGTGTGTGCCCTAAAAATTAATTGAAAATTTTTTTTGGTTTTTTTGGGCGCGTTCGGTTATTTTTTTTACACATTTTAAAATGTATAAGGTGGACCGAAAAAATTAAATTTGATAAAAATTTTCATATTTTGTAAAACAGCAAAACAATCATAAATTTCGCCCTCATTTAACCCTTCGCATACTAGGTGACTAAATGTCACATGCCATACTAGGTGGGGTGTGCCATACCCCGAAAATAAAATGAAATATAATCCACAAAATTGTACTTTATGACAGTTCAATGATAAGAAATATATTTTAATAATTAATAATGAATAGGTTTAAGTAAAACACATTGTATCTTCTCGCTCCCTTCCACTCATTGCTATGGTAAATACGTTTTTTGAATATAAAATCGATAACTTTAAATTAAATTAAAATTTTTAATTTGAAGAAGCTTATAGTAAAATATATTAATGTAATAAATACGAGGATGTGCGCATTCGAGCGAAAAGTGGCACATTTCCGAGCGAGGGAGGCAAATGAGGCGCGACGCGGAGCGGCGCGCTTCATTTTCCCGAGATCGGAATGTGCCACTTTGAGCTCGAATGTGCACACTCGGTTTTAACCCCTTGACATACAAAAAAAACCGAATTTGATGAGTCCGAAAAAAACTATTAATTTGGCTCAACTTATCTGTTATGAGCATACACAAATAATATAAAATAAATTGAAATATGTAGAGCAGTGTTTCCCAATCTTTTTTTAACATTCCCCACCTAAGTCATTCTAAAATTTTGATGCATATCATATATAACATATAAATATTTTTTTATATTTAAAAATTGAATTATTCCATAAATGAAGCCTAATTACAACTTGTTCAAGACACAAGATTTAGGTTTTAGCAAGAAATCACTAGGAAATTATTAAGAAAAAAAAAACAATAAGTAAATTTTAAAAACATAAACTAAAAAATATTTTTATATCGATAGCTCGAATTTTTGATAACGCGATTTATTTTTACTTTCTCTTCAACTTCGACCTATCGAGGTTTGACTGTATTTAATTTTATAAATTTAATATTTCTGAACAATTAAGATAATTTATTTATTGAGTTTTCTCCAATATTAATTTTATTTGAGTAAATTAATGATCTTCAAGTTTTTTGAAAAACCACAAATTCTGTATTTACTCTATTTGAGTTTTCTGCAAATACATAATAATTTTTTCATCAAAATTTCCTTTTAAATTTACCGAATAAAGTTTTGTTTTATTCAATTTGTGTTATACAAAAAAAATTGATAATTAAAAATTTCTAAAGTTCTTAAATATATTTTAAAAAATTTCCAAGTTATTAATTTATTTAATTTGAGTTGTCTAAAAACTTAAAATAATTTATTCTTCGAGTTTACTTTATTAATTTTTTTAAATGTTTAAAACTGAATTTCATTCTATGTGAAAAAAAACCGGTGCATGTATTTATGTACGCACGTTAGAAGTAATACTTCTTTGGCGCGACTAAATTAAATATAACAAAGCGCTATGTTGCGCTTGTGTATAGTTAGACCAGTGGTTATCAAACTATACGTTACTGCACATATGTCGTTTTATTTGAATACATTGCTATTTCGTTTTTAAATCCAAAAAGTAATTTAAACAAATTGAATAAATACGAAGATGTGCGCGTTCGAGCGAAAAGTGGCACATTTTCGAGCGAGGAAGCAAATGAAGCGCGACGCGGAGCGGCGCGCTTCATTCCGAGATCGGAAATGTGCCACTTGAGCTCGAATGCCACACTCGGCTTTAAGCACACTTTACAAGAATTAATTTACTCTCTGACCATTCGCAATTAAATATTACAGAATTATATTAATAACAAAATTCCCAAATCGCCAATTTTGTGCCTTTTAACAAAATTATTGTTGAAAACAAACCTTTTTCGGAACATAAAATTGAATACAGTTCTTGACGTCTTAGAGACGTCAAAATCTACAATGACACCCTAAACGATTGACGTCTCCTAGACGAAAAAGTAATTGAATAATTTTAATCATTCTCTCTCACTTGTACTGACAAGATTATCGTATCTTCTCGCTCCCTCCCACTCATTGCTATGGTAAATACATTTTTTTAATATAAACTCAATATTTTCTAAATTAAATTAAATTTTTGATTTGAAGGAGTGCACGGCAAATTATACTAATGTAATAAATACGAGGATGCGCGCAACCGAGCGAAAAGTGGCACATTTCCGAGCGAGGGAGGCAAATGAAGCGCGACGCGGAGCGGCGCGCTTCATTTTCCCGAGATCGGAATGTGCCACTTTGAGCTCGAATATGCACACTCTGTTTAAAGCACGATTACCAACCGTCCCGTTTTAACAAGAAAAAAATTGGTCGCGTTAGTTATACCCCACCTCGTACACGGAAGGTTAAAAATATACTTGGGGCAAAAAATTCATTTTTTTTTTAAATACAATTTAATTTTTTCTCCTGTGCCAAGATTCCTATATTGAATTACAGAAGAAATTTTTTCAGAATGCGTGCCATGCGAGACGAAAAAAAAATCGCCGAAAAGTAGAAACGTTCGCTAAAAAATTTAAATTAACCGAATATAATTTAAAGGAACCGGAGCCCCGACGTTCGGTCCCAAAGGCGAAATGAGGGTGCACTTTTCACATGAGACAAGAATTTTTTATTCCTGTTCGGAGGCAAAAAAAAAGGGGCAGGTTAAAAACCGTTAGCCGCTCTTGCGATCGAAAAACATTATAAAAACGTCCCGAACAGGTAGAAAATACTTTCGAGTGTGTGATTTCTTAGAATTCACTAGCATTTTTGTAGAATTTCTATGTTGGATGGAATTAATCGAAGTTGGACGTGAAACAATAACTTAGGGTTATGTAAACAAGCGTTATCTGCTATTATTTGTTGGTACTATGCAAGTTCAGTTTAATTATCCATGACCTACGATATATGCATTTATAATGCTTTCTTTATTTTTAATAATCGAAATTCTAAATTGGGATGTTTTTAAGTTTGATATGACTTTAATAACGCTCGTAAATTTTAAAGGTCGCGTCAAGAAGCCAGGACTGGCTTGGAAACATTTTTAATTCGCACTTTAAAACATTCAAATTTAAATAAACCGCTCGCTTTAACAAGTTCTTCGATGCGAGAACCAGTGCCGTAGTTAGACCGAAACAAAACGGGCGACGGTGCCAAACGCACCGAGCGAAGGGCCGCCAATGGCAAATATCTTGTAAGGATTACATATTTCTTGTTTTTAGTTTTGAGGGGGGCGCCCGGCCCAAATTAGGTACAACATTTTCACATTACGGCCCTGGCGACCGCTAATTTTACATTAATCTTTTTAAATATCGTTTAGAATTGCTGTCAAGGTTTGATCGAAGGAAAAAGAGAAAATTAAAATTTTTTGGCAACCATTCTTGACACATTTGGCTTTAGTCGTTTAATGGGAAACTCGTTTGAAGAGATTTGACGGCCAAGATTTAAAGTTTTATGAATTTTAGGACCGGAATTGAAAGGTCAGATTTCCGGAATTCGACTTCCACTACCATTCGAATTCCTGTAAAGTTGCATCCGGTAACGCCGCTTCTTTTCTCTTTATTAATATCGGCCACCAACCATTACCTTCACAATTTTTTTATGGCATCGGTCCAAACGTAAATTTTTTGCTTTATGTTTGGCTTTATTTAGAAAATCCTATAAGTTGTCGCAATTGTATGGTTTGCTCTTCGATGTTTCTGTAAAAAAAAAATGTTCGTGCATTTATTATTTAATATTTACGAGGATGTGCGCATTCGAGCGAAAAGTGGCACATTTCCGAGCGAGGGAGGCAAATGAAGCGCGACGCGGAGCGGCGCGCTTCATTTTCCCGAGATCGGAATGTGCCACTTTGAGCTCGAATGTGCACACTCGGTTTTAAGCATGATTCACAATATTTTAAGCCAATAAATTAGACAAAAAAGTAATTGAATAATTTTAACCGTTCCCTCTCACTTGCACTGACAAGATTATCGTATCTTCTCGCTCCCTCCCACTCATTGCCATGGTAAATACCTTTTTTCAATATAAATTCGATATTTTCTAAATTAAATTAAAATTTTTGATTTAAAGGAGCCCACGGCAAATTATACTAATGTAATAAATACGAGGATGTGCGCATTCGAGCGAAAAGTGGCACATTTCCGAGCGAGGGAAGCAAATGAAGCGCGACGCGGAGCGGAGCGCTTCATTTTCCCGAGATCGAAATGTGCCACTTTGAGCTCGAATGCGCACACTCGGTTTTAAGCACGATTCACAATATAATAGACAAATAATTAGTTAAAGTCGTTCCCTCTCACTCTCACTTACGAGATTATCGTATCTTTTCGCTCGCTCCCACTCATTGCTATAGTAAAAATACGTTTTTAAACATAAAATCGATATTCACTAAACTTTCAAGGAAATAACAAAAGATAAACTAGAAAAATCTAATAAATGGGAAGATGTGCACATTCGAGCTCAAAGTGGCACATTTCGATCTCGGGAAATGTGCCACTTTGAGCTCGAATGCGCACACTCGATTTTAAGCGTGATTCACAATAATTAATTTACTTTCTAAATAATTAGAATTAAAAATTACAACGCTGTGCCGCGTGCATATTTTGATTACGGGAAAAATATGCCCATATGTCGCTTTAATTGAATATATTATTCTTGTGTTTTTGAAATCCAAAAAGTAAGAATTAATTTACTTTTTTAGATGACTAACTTTGTATTGTCGAATTATCGTTAGCTGTGCGCGCGCAACTTCCGTTGCCTGCTACAATTTTACCCCCAGCGCGCCAAAAGTCACAATAATAATCAATGTAGGCATGACATAAATTTTAGAAATTTTTTGGGAGGCCGAATAAAGGTTTCTGCAATTTTTAAGATAGGGGGCTGGGGGGCAATATTCTCTTAAATCTTTTGTACAACCAGAACAGAGTTAAAATCGACAAAATTTTTGTTTGAGCTTATTTTTATGCTTCTCAATAATCTATAGCCGTTTCCCGCCCCTAGGGAGCAATTTAAATACTACTGCTTATTACATTTTTTTTATTAAAAAATCGTATTTGTTGAAAATATTATATAACAAAAAAATGAACAAACATACAAATTAAATTAAGAATAGTTTTGCCTAAAATGGATAGTTTATTTGAAGAGGCAATAAATTAATTTTTCAAAAATTTGTTAATTATAATGTTATGATAAGCGGTTTAGAGATTTTTGAAACGTTGAAGCGGGGCATGTAACAAATCAGGTTAAGAAAAATAAAAAATTCCCAGTCTCAAACTGGGGCGTTTCCAGCCAACTGGCTAGGGCGGTGGGGGTAATTTAAAAAAAAGAAAAAACTCAACTTAACTTGTTTGTTTGAAATATTGTTCATTTTTAAGAATAAAAATAAATAAACGAACAAAAAATTCTGGGGGGGGGGAGTAATTAGCCAATTGCCGCCCTCTGAAACCGTCACTGGTCTCAAAGCATTCTAATTTTTTGCCATTATCGCGGTTTCCCACATTACTAACGGCACCCAAGGGGGCCCTATCCCACAGTTTGGGAGACATTGGTTTTTTACTCTATCTCCTGAATATATGTATTTCTTAACTATATTTTGCAACTGAACGAGTTAAAAAAAGATATGGATATTTTCTCCTAAAAAAATTAATTATTATTTTACGAAATTAGCATTGAAATTTTTAATTTAATTGTAATAATAATTTGCAGTGGAAGTTCTTGATTTAATGCAAGGGCCCATCAACATTTTGCAAATAGGGCCACATTCCAGTAATAAAATATAAAGTGGGCCGCATTAAAATTAAATTCAGGTAAAAATTATCATAAATTACACGTAATGAATGTTTTTTGTGTTATAAATTTTTTAAATATTTATAAAAGCCTCAACGGGTCGCGTTGAAAAGCACTCACGGGCCGTAGTTTGAGAACCCTTGATTTAATGTGTATTCCTTAAAATAGTACTCACGCAAGCTACAATTTTTTTTAAATGATTTTTGACGGAAAATTATAAAAAATAAATTCTAAAGAAAATTACTAAAGTCATTTAAATCAATATTATTTTTATTTAATATTAATTATTTTAAAGACCCAAATTGGCCGACCCGGTTTTAATAGATTTTAATAACTTTAAAAATAATCATCAACATCGACAATTATTTTAATTCATTTCTTAGAAACAATGAAGACTTTAATTTAGCAAAATTATTTGGATTGTTAATTTGCTTTTTTCAAGCCTACTTGATTGTTAAACAAATTAAGATAACTATGGCACAGACTATTGTTTAAAAATTCACGGCTGGCTGGAAATAAACTGTACTAACTCCAACCATACAAAAAAAATCTCGTTATATAACAGAATTTTTTTACATTTAATTTAAAATATTTTCACTGAATGGTGGGTACGCCAGAATTAAGCATGAAAGGACTTACGGAACGTAGGCCGATTAATTAATTAATTTGGCAACGTCTCAATGCGGTTTTTTAATTATTTTCGACACCTATAGCGAGTTTTAATATTGACTACTGAATTATTGATTTTTTAAATAATTTTTTAATAATCAGGATCGTGGTTAAATCCGAGATTGTTGGCTTGTAACTCTTTTGACTTTGAGGGGGACGGTGGAAGGAGCCCCTGACCTGCTCAAAGATTACCAAAATTTCCGGAAAAGGATTGGACTACCTACAACGTGTGTCAGTGCTCGTTACACTATTGTTTATCGATAGTCTGGTCTACATCCGGGCCGCTCGTAATGGAGTAGAGCGTTTTGTGGTTATCAGAGTTATTATTTATTTTCAGGGGGCCCCCAAGCATTCCGATTAGTAGTGCTCCTTCTTTTTATCCGAATTTTTTTATCGACATTCATTTAATTGTTTGGTCGATATTGGTGGTACACACCGCCGCTAATTAATAGTTTTTTTTGGTAAACAATTCTTTCAAAAACACATAAGCATTTTTGAAATAAATTTGGCATGAGTAATGCTGTTTACGATTTACTGGCATTTTGTATTTTAGTTGAGGAATTTACAAAATATGTCGGCATGTGCTGCAAAAATTTAGAAGAATTTCTTATGTACTCGTGTAGTTGGTGATTATTTATTATTCTAGACATGTACCAAGATTATGTGAACCTAATGGGAGTGTTACAAGTAAACTTACAATAAACGTTGAAGAATTTTGATACCATAATAAAAAAGCACCTTGTAGGTATATTAATTCGGAAGGCCCCCCAATTTATTTATATTAAATAGTAATAATGTCAAACGGGGCGACAATGACCGCTGGGGCATGGGGGTCGAGTATTATCGGTATTTTGGAAAATTCAATTTTTGTAAAAAAATTGTTAAAAAAGATATTTTAGTTTGCTATTATTTTTTTTGTAACTACTCTAACTACTAATAGTAAGAACTTCATTTTTTTAAAAACATTGTGAATTAAATTAAATAAAATAGTTTTGAACGTTATTAAATTTGAAAAAAAAATGGGTGAGAATGGGCACTAACGGAATCTCCATACATGATAATCTGTAAAAATTTAAATAATTTAAATCAGATATTTTTAACATACAATTTGAACAAGATTAACATTACGGTATCAGGGGGTAGTCACTTCCCCCAGTCTAATTTAGTCAGAATCGGTGTAACTTTGAATGCAAACTCGACAAAATGAATATCTCTCAAATTGATCATGTAAAATATTCTAATGAAATAATTTTTTTGAAATCTAGGAACGGGGGGCTATGCTCTTAAGTTGGTATTGAAAAGCCGAATCGAGTGTCAAAATTAGACCCATCAAAAAACCTTCAGTAATCACCTCCTGGGATTAATAAAAGAAAACTCGAATTTTACCCATTCTTGCCCCCCGTAAGCTGTACCATTTATAACCTATGATCAAAAAGTCTTTAGATCGCGATAGCCGTAGATCATCTATGGTATTATTGATTATTAAGTAAGAATAAATATTTTAGGTTCTGTTTGAAGCATTTTAAATCTGCAGACTTGAAAGTTGTCAAGTAAATGTCAAAAATAAAATTAAAAATTATTAACATTAATTCCATGGCAACCCCGATTTTTTGAAAAAATGTAGTTAAATATCTGTTTTTTGTAGTCATGGTGACTCCTGCTTGAAAACACTGTATTTAGCAATAAAAGAAGTAAAGGCCATTTTAGCCCCAAGTACGGGGTAAAAATGGCCACCAACGCAATCAAAATTTTTGCCGATGCTGTGACCATTAAAAAGTTTTGAAGCCCGCAGATATTTTTATAGAGAGTTGTACGACATTGTTCTAAAATTTGAATAAGATCAACACAACGGTTTCGGAGTTATAAACAAAAATACATGACTTTTGGCCATTCCCGCCCTGGTTGATGGTAATTTAGATGGGTTCTCTATTCAAATAAGTAGGTCTAGGAAATATTGGTGACCAAATTTTCAAAGGTGCAAGGGTCCTTTGAAATACTATAACCCCGTTTTTCAACGACGGGCGCATGCCTCCTTGGGGTCAATTGGCATGTTTGGGGAGCCGGGGAAATAGAACTCTTAAAATTACAAAATAATTTTTTTTAAACACGATTATAACGAATATCGTGACGAGACAGAAAATTACTTGCCATCTATTTTTTCCCTGAATTTATTAACTATCAAACTTTGAGAGGTGTCATGGAGATTTTTGGAGAGTTGACCTGCGGCATAGCGCACATAGGGTTGAAAAACGGTATATTATAATGGATTACAACAACGACACTTACCTAAAATCGTGGTACATTAAGAAGAAAAAAAATTATTATACAATGTTGTTGCTCTTTGAAATTTAAACTTAAATCAGGAATGTCTAATTTGCAAATCTTTATTATCGTAGAATTTGAAAAAAATATTTAAACCTACGAGTAATATAAAAATTTTAGAGGAAAATGTTATAGTTAAACTAATAATAACAAAGCATATATGTATAGATTTTAATTTAAAAAAACCATTATCTGCAGAATAATTTGGATAGAAAAGTGAGGTGCAACCAGGGGCGGCGCAAGGCACGCTCAGCGCGCTCGTCGGAACCTGGCCCCCCGTTGGGAGAAACCTCGCGGTCTACGAAATTTGTAAATAAATAATTCCTCGTTGTAAAGTTTAAGTGTAGGATTTGAATGTGTATTCAGGCCCCGTCAAATTTTTAAACCCGGCTCCGCAAAAGGTCATGTCGGTCCCGGGTGCAACTTTATGTTTTGTTTGTAAATACATATAATATTTATTTAGTTATGATTATAATTTGGAACGTTCTTAAACGACCATTTATTAAAAAATGGTCATTTTAAATTTATACCACCTGTTTTTCATATACTGGATACAGCTTTTTTTAAAAATTAATTCTCGGAATGATGAAAAAAGAAAACTTGATTTAAAGATTGTTTAAAGTAAGCGATTTAATGAAATTGTGCCCATTACAGCCAAAATTGACAGTGTGTTAATGAGAGAAATATGGTAAACGTTTAAAATCACCCTGTTTTTCTTTCAGATTTTTCTTAATTTGAATTGAAGAAACTAAAATTTCAAATTTCTAACTTTTAAATTATATAATTTTTTTAAACCAAAATTAGATTAGAAGCTATACTTCTTTGGCGTAACTTAATTAGATATAACTACGTGTTATGTTGCACACCTTGGGTTTGGGTATAGCTAGACCACTGGTTTCCAAATTAGGTTACCGCGCCTTCCTTAAAAAAATCTAATCTTGGGGCCTCCCTACTGAACACCTATTCTCCGATTTACACAGAGAAAACCGTGTAAATTGAAAACAAAGTAAAATATATATATAAATCCATCAATTATTTTTGAAAATTAATAATTTTTTTTACGTAAACTAGTGCAATTTTTTTAGTTCATCCGTTCATCAAAAAAATACTACGTATATGATATATCGTATAAAAGGGTGTACAGTAAGAATCTCGTGTAACGCTTCCTCGATTAACGCTGATTCAAAATAACACGGTCTGCTCGAAGCTTCAAAATAGCTCAAAATTTACGTCAATTCAACTTTATGTGATATATTTTAAAGTGATTTCGTTTATCGCTGTTTCGTTTAGCGCTTAAACTCATTTGAACGTATCCCCCGCGTTAAGCGGGGTCTTACTGTATGTCTAATTCATGCGAATGTATATGTAATAAATGACTGAATTAGGCACACTATATTTTTTTTCTGAGGAACCTATCTTATCTGTAAAACGGGGTTTAGGAATTGTCTCTAAAAATAAACTAAAAACAAAACATCTTGTATAGCAAAAATGTGTATTTTAAATAGTTTTCATTCACGAATATTTTAAGAATTTTCATTTTTTGTAAACCGTGTAAAAGCGAAATTGTGTAAAACAAGTAGCGCGTAAATCGAGAGATAAATGTGGTGTTTATTGAAGATTTTGGTTAAAAGCCGACTGTACAATTTGGTAAGGTCCGACCAAGATCTCGGTCTGGGTCTCGGTTCCGGTCATTCTCGGCTAAAAATCAGGCCGAGTTCTCGGTCTCATTCTCGGTTTAAAAACGCCGAATGTAACCGGCTATGGCCGAGACTGCTCGTGGTTGAAAGGGTACAACGCTGAAAAATTACTTTTTTTATCTTATAATATTTGTCTATTATTTTTAGATCTTTTTAATATATTAAATGTTATTGCATCATGTCTCGGTGTCGACCGAGAATTTATTTCGTTCTCAGTCTCGGTCTCGGCCGAGACAAAAAATAACCTTACAATTTGATCTTGGAAAATATGCGGTTTTTGCTCAAATGCGCACATAAGAACGTCTTTTTATTGGAATATATTACTTTTGTGTTCATTAAAATGATTATTAGTTAAAAATGGTACTAAAACATTTTGAAACAATTTTAATCATTCCCTCTCACTTGCACTTATGGAATTCTTGTATCTTTTCGCTCTCTCCCACTCATTGCAAAATTAAACAAACTTTATCGTGTATATTTTAAATGATATTCAATAAATACGAGGATGTGCGCATTCGAGCGAAAAGTGGCACATTTCCGAGCGAGGGAGGCAAATGAAGCGCGACGCGGAGCGGCGCGCTTCATTTTCCCGAGATCGGAATGTGCCACTTTGAGCTCGAATGTGCACACTCGGTTTTAAACATGATTCACAATAATTTAGGCCAATAAATTAGACGAAAAAGCCTTTGAACAATTTTAATCGTTTCCTCTCACTCGCACTGACAAGATTTACGTATCTTTTCGCTCCCTTCACTCATTGCTATGGTAAATACATTTTTCGACCAAAATCGATATTTACCACACTAAACATTATTTATTTGATTTGAAAGAGCCAAGAATGAAGTAGGCAAATCTAATAAGTACGAAGCTGTGCGCATTCGAGCGAAAAGTGGCACTTTCCGAGCGAGGGAGGCAAATGAAGCGCGACGCGGAGCGGCGCGCTTCATTTTCCCGAGATCGGAATGTGCCACTTTGAGCTCGAATGTGCACACTCGGTTTTAAACATGATTCACAATAATTTAGGCCAATAAATTAGACGAAAAAGCCTTTGAATGATTTTAATCGTTTCCTCTCACTCGCACTGACAAGATTTACGTATCTTTTCGCTCCCTTCCACTCATTGCTATGGTAAATATATTTTTCGACCAAAATCGATATTTACGACACTAAACTTTATTTATTTGATTTGAAAGAGCCAAGAATGAAGTAGGCAAATCTAATGAGTACGAAGATGTGCGCATTCGAGCGAAAAGTGGCACTTTCCGAGCGAGGGAAGCAAATGAAGCGCGACGCGGAGCGGCGCGCTTCATTTTCCCGAGATCGGAATGTGCCACTTTGAGCGCGAATGTGCACACTCGGTTTTAAGCATGGTTCACAATTATTAAATTACTTTTTTAGGCGGCTAATTTCAACTGTCGAATTTTCATTAGCTTTGCGCGCGCATCTTCCGTTGCTTGCTAAAATTTTACTTTCAACGCGCCAAAAGAAGTATAACTTCGAAAAATTATTTCATAAGGTACCTATTAATAAAGTCATATACTTATCCTAATATCACGAACACCACTGTTGTTGATTTTGTGAAATCCATAATTGCAAAAAGTTTTGTCCCCTTTGTACGCGTACCATTCGTCGTAATTTAATTTAGCTTTGCAAGTCTTTGTAGCCCAAGAAGCAAAACGGGTGTTGCTACCCCTTCGCATTTCTCCGCAGCCTTTAAAACCCCTTCCAGGTTGAACCCTAAAAGTTAAAAAAACAAACCCAAGTATATTAAAAGCAAAAGGAAACATAGATGCCCGATCCATAAATTCAAAATTTCGTCTGTCTTTGATTATCTCTGAAATACATCAATTTGTTTTTTTTTTTTGCGGTAATAAATTTTCAAGCCAACTTTGATATCGTAATCATAGATATTAATTAATTTCAAGGGTGCCTAATTGGGTAACAAAACCGGCTATTAATACAAGAATATTTTGAATGTGTTTAATAAAAAATGCTGGGGCAAAATGAATACGTTCTATTTAAAAAAAATCTATATAATTATTTACTTATGACAGCGATTCTAAAACTTTTCAATGGCTGGGGCAGGTTGGCATTCCTTTTAGATATTTTCATCACTCATTTTCAAGTTTGTGTTTTAAATTAGCGACGAAGATAAGTACAGCGCATGCGCATACAAACTAGTGGCGTGTAATTCGTTTGTGAAAACGCGCTAAAAATTTCTTTTGAGAATTTTTGGCGGTCGCAGCCAAAAACGGAAATCACTTTCCAAAAAGGTGATTTTGATTAATTCATTAACCCCTTGACATACAATGACGTCTAGGAGACGTCGATCGTTTAGGGTGTCACTGTAGATTTTGATGTCTCTAAGACGTCACGAACTGTATTCAATTTTATGTTCCGAAAAAGGTTTGTTTTCAACAATAATTTTGTTAAAACGCACAAAATTGGCGATTTGGGAATTTTGTTATTAATATAATTCTGTAATATTTAATTGCGAATTGTCCAGAGAGTAAATTGATTCTTGTAAAGTGTGCTTAAATCCGAGTGTGCGCATTCGAGCTCAAAGTGGCACATTTCCGATCTCGGGAAAATGAAGCGCGCCGCTCCGCGTCGCGCTTCATTTGCTTCCCTCACTCGAAAATGTGCCACTTTTCGCTCGAACGCGCACATCTTCGTATTTATTCAATTTGTTTAAATTACTTTTTGGATTTAAAAACGAAATAGCAATGTATTCAAATAAAACCACATATGCGCAGTAACATATAGTTTGATAACCACTGATCTAACTATACACAAGCGCAACATAGCGCGTTGTTATATTTAATTTAGTCGCGCCAAAGAAGTATTACTTCTAATGTGCGTACATAAGTACATGCACCGGTTTTTTTTTACATAGAATGAAATTCAGTTTTAAACATTTAACAAAATTATTAAAGTAAACTCGAAGAATAAATTATTTTAAGTTTTTAGACAACTCAAATTAAATAAATTAATAACTTGGAAAATTTTTAAAATATATTTAAGAACTTTAGAAATTTTTAATTATCAATTTTTTGTATAACACAAATTGGAAAAAACAAAACTTTATTCGGTAAATTTAAAAGGAAATTTTGATGAAAAAATTATTATGTATTTTCAGAAAACTCAAATAGAGTAAATACAGAATTTGTGGTTTTTCAAAAAACTTTGAAGATCATTAATTTACGCAAATAAAATTAATATTGGAGAAAACTCAATAAATAAATTATCTTAATTGTTCAGAAATATTAAATTTATAAAATTAAATACAGTCAAACCTCGATAGGTCGAAGTTGAAGACAAACTAAAAATAAATCGCGTTATCAAAAATTCGAGCTATCGATATAAAAATATTTTTTAGTTTATGTTTTTAAAATTTACTTTTTGTTTTTTTTTCTTAATAATTTCCTAGTGATTTCTTGCTAAAACCTAAATCTTGTGTCTTGAACAAGTTGTAATTACGCTTCATTTATGGAATAATTCAATTTTTAAACATAAAAAAATATTTTTATGTTATATATTATATGCATCAAAATTTTAGAATGACTTAGGTGGGGAATGTTAAAAAAAGATTGGGAAACACTGCTCTACATATTTCAAAATATTTTAAAACTATTAATTAGTTATTTTATGTTATTTGTGTATGCTTGTAACAGTTAAGTTGAGCCAAATTAATAGTTTTTTTCGGACTCATCAAATTCGGTTTTTTTGAATGTCAAGGGGTTAAAACATATTTTTTCTTTGGCTTTTCGACTGCCAACCATTTTTTAAAATCGTGAATTGTTTCAAATATACTCTACTTATTATTACTTTAAATTTTGAAAGTAGATTGTAAATAAGCAGAAAATAATTACAAGCCAATGTAATACAAATTACCTTCTTAAATTTGAAATTACTTGAATTTTATTTCATATGCCTATATTCTTTTGCGCGTTGTTTTTGTTAAATTGTCAGACGGGCTACTGTGGCACCGCGTACCCTAAGGACCCTGAAATTACAATTTGAGAACCGCTGGCACATGTGATACACTTGTATTAATAGAAAATGACCTTGTTATTTTTTTTAAATATAAAATCTGTAGTGGCCAATGAGCTCGATTAACAGCTTAACAACCTCTTTCAGAGGAATTTGCATTATGAAATTGAACGTAAAAAGGAAGCAGGATCAAATGCTTTCACACTTAATAGATTTTAAATAGGGCTCTTAAATAGGGTGCGCTACCATTGACCATTCATTCACCTGTTCTTTACGTTGTCAATGTCGAGGTCAACCCTTCACCGATTGGTATACCTGAATGAGCACCGATCTTTATTATTTTCAGTCGGTTTCACCCCAAAATTTGCCGCCCGGCAAGGAATCTACGTTGACCCGGTATTCGCGTTTGCGGAGAGACGTTTGCGATATTCGTATGTGTGACAGACGTGTCAAATTGTACTTTCCCTATACGTTGTTCGACGGTAATTGTGGCAACACTGCGTCTGGCCGCGAACGCCCTTGGAATCTGTGCGAGTTGAACAACCCGCGTCCTCCTCCTTGCCTCTCCATTCCTGTTCTTACCGTTGCTGACTTTGGGTCTATCCACACGATCTCAACTTTTGCGCAAATATACCGAAAAATACCTTAAACCTACACTGTTAAAATATCAGCTGTTGCCCCAAATAGGAACCGTTGACTCGAGGAAATTTTTCTTTAAATTTTGATATATTGTCCGTGGTCAACCTTTTAACTTTTGTCCCAATTATTACCAAAAATAAATCGCGATAACGTCTTTAAAACAAAGAGAAATTAGTCGGAGCCGAGGACGTCGAAGTGCCGGCTCGGAGTCGAGCGGACGGCGCTTTTACGATTTACGTAAAAAATGCACCGTGTAAATACGGTAAGTTCAACAAGTGAAGTGAGCCATGGGCTCGGCACACTATGATGTGTGTTGCGTAGGTCTAGCGCACCAGTCAGAACTGGCCCAATAGAACTATTATTTACCAACAATCTGTGCTCGCTTCGCTTGCAAACGCGCTCCCTTTTGGAAACTTGATCTGCATCGCGAAGAGGCCGATCGCCAATTAATGGGACGGAGTGCGGAATAATTGTCGCGCGTCAATATTTGCAGAGTGCAACAGCTCCTATAAATAGTAACGTGCATTATAAATAAATGTTACATAATGGAGCGTGCAAAAAAACGCGGCGCTAAGGTACCAACCGGCCACTTTCACCCGATTGTGCCGCTCGGGTTCACCCGGTCCGACTAGCAGACTAGACAGATAAACCCGCAAAAAACACTGCCTCGGTGGGCATTGACCCTCCGGAAACGTTTCAAAACGCCTGGGTCATAGGCGACCGCGTCTCCGCCGATTACCTTGGCCCACCTCTGCCTTACACGGCACGCTGCCTGTGCCGTTTTGTTTATTATTACAATATACATTTGTATACGCGGGTAGGTGTACCATGGGAGGGCATTAATTGTTTATTTATATAAACGATGACCGTTACCATTCTTCGGATCAGGCGATCTTTCATTCGCTACGCTTTTTTTTTGTTACGTAACAGTAAATTCGCCTAACACAATTCGGCGATAGCCCGCAAATTAACTTTGCCTTTTAATAGAAAATTACCAAAACTTTCATAACTTTATAATAGTCTATCGCTGGCAGATGTCGCCTGAATAGAAGTAATTGATTCGTCTGATGGTGACGTTAACCCTTGTTGCGTTTTTATGAAGAAAAAAAAAGTCAACTTGAATAACTTCTAATTACAATTATAATTTGCTAGACTTGCGGATATAAAGTTTTTTTAGTTGGGTTTAGTAGGAAGAGCTTTTTTAAATTATGATGTTCGCTGGCAAATTGAGCGGGGGCCTTTTTTTTGGAAATGTAATTTTGTATCATCAACTTTGATATTTATACTTTGAGCTTTTTTTAGGAAAAATGATATTTCGTTACGTCTTTTGAAAGTCTCCATTATATTGTTTCTCTGTGTTTTTATATACATATTATGTTTGCTTTGGAAAGTTGGAGGAATTGTGGTCTCTTATTGCTTTTTTAGAAAAGATATTTTAGCTTTGTATATTCTTTTTTTTTTTTTTTTTGATATACATACTGTTGCGTATCTGAAAAATCGCAATTTTGGATAATTTCTCAGGAAGTGTCTGTATGCAGTTAAAAATGCAATGATTTTGATGTTTCTAAAGTATTGACTATAATTGTTTTTAAAATAACTATTATTTAAATCATGTTCACTTTTGCCTTTATTTTAAAATATCCAGAAGATTATTAAATAAGATAGACTGGAGACATTTCAAAATTAATTTGGTTCATAAAAACTAAGAATTTACTTATTAAATTTATAAATATGATATTTGTGACAAAATCTCCATATGCATGTTTTCTTACAATTAATATTTTACAATAGACCTAATAATAGTTACAAATAATAAAATCTGATGAGAAAAACGATATTTATATAGGTAATTATAATAATAAATAAAACATTTGCTTTTTTTAACAAGTCCAACTTTTGAAATTGTGTATTACATTATGTTATTTCGGGTATAGTAGTGT
Organism: Sinopyrophorus schimmeli; assembly: GCA_036325965.1. NCBI lineage: Eukaryota > Metazoa > Arthropoda > Insecta > Coleoptera > Elateridae > Sinopyrophorus > Sinopyrophorus schimmeli. The sequence goes on along the minus strand of JARFIZ010000089.1, from coordinate 1,920,849 downwards.
CATCTACGTGACATTTTAGTAACTTTATGATCTGAATCAATCGTATGAAATAATTTAAATGTTTTACTTAAATATTGTTAAAGAATATTATAAAGAGAAAAATTAAAACATTCCAAAAAATTATCAAAGATAAACTTGACTTGAAAGTAACTAATTTTTCAGAATCCGAAATATGCCATTTTTTGTTAGAACTGTCTACTTCGTTTTCGCCTTATTATGGGCATATTTATCTGAAATAAATTGAAAATTTAGTTATTAAAGATTCCAACGAGATATTTGTTCTATACATAGTGAAAAACAAGGGAAGCGGGGAACCAATCGCAAAAAAACTATTTAATTAGATAATTTTCCATATTTTAAACTTTGCGCACCAGTGGCGTATCGGAGCAGAGAGCAATGGGGCTCCCGTTCGTTCAGAACTCTTTATAAGTAAATACAAAGTTACGGCGATGTAAATTCCTAAATTAAAAACATTTTTGGAAACTTATAAAAAATAACCCAAGTAGCTATTTATTTAGAATTAGATTAATTTTCTTTGTTACCTTAGTTTTTCTTTCTAGATTTTCATTCTGAAAGTAAGGTAAAATAAATTATAGTAGCGCATTATTTTTAGAAGAATTTAATCGCTTTGTTTTAATAATTTTTTTTAAATAATTGCAATTGAAAGGGCGATGATAAGAAATGCGTAAACGACAATTTCATAATTTTTTTCTTTTAAAGTTTTTTTTTTTTGTTTTGTAGAAACAAGTTTTGAAATACAGTCTAACCTTGATAAACCGAATTTATCATAACTCGAATTATTTTTAGTTTCCTTTCAACTTCGACTTATCGAGGTTCGGCTGTATTACTATTTCAAAGTTGTTTGTTTTTTGAAATTATAGAAAAACTTCTTTTGCTAAATCTATTTTAAAATATTTATTACTGAGACATTTCTGGCAGTCGCTCTTTCAATTATGAAACGATATAAAAGGAAACATTCTAATAGTTTGTTCAAAGATTATTATGATGCATTATTTCGAAAAAAATGGGCACTTTTGCAATTGAAAGAAAAAGTTCGGGTGTCAATTTTTGGAGAACGAATATGTACCAATTTTCCCTTCGAATTGCACACACAGTTTTATATAAGGTGACCAACTATACTCATTTACTGAGTTTTGTACTCTTTTTTCGCAAACCGTACTCTTTTCAAATCCTGTACTCTGAAAGTACTCATTTGTATAATTTTATACTCATTTGTACTTCTAAAACATTTTTTTAGATTATTTTATTTCAATTTTATTAATTAAATATTTAAAATTATTTTGACAGTGATTTGAATTTCGCGCGCACATATGGCTGCCGTTTCTGGCACTATTGAGAGGCCATATTATGTACCTGGAAAAAAAATCCACTCCGAAGAAAAATATGTTTTTAAAAGAAAATAAAGTTTTTATCGCTTTTTCTTCTTTTTTTTTTCACTTATGAAATACTTGCAAAGTGTACTCTTTTTGAACAAAAAATAGTTGGTCACCTTATTTTATAATACACTGAGAAAGGAAACGCATGACATAGACTCCCACCGATTTTAACCATTTTTTGTCAGATAATACGGGTGCTTGACGTATTAACATGAAGGGAAACTGGTCGCAGATTTCTAGTTTTAGTGTTAGAGAGCGTTTTGTGGAAATATTTATTTTTATTTTTATTTCTTTGACATTATCTTTACCTGGATTCAAAAACCAACTCTACACTGCATTTGTGCATAATTTTTGCTCATCGTCAGTAGCGACTATTGCACATTTGGAGAACATTTCTCTGGGTAAAATTGTATAAGTCTCAAAAGGAGCAAGGTCAATAGGGATACTTTTACGTAACCGCAGAATTTGCGGAGAACAATTTTTTTTGCTTTCTGAAAGTTCTAACAAATGAAAAAAAACCTACATATTAAAGTAATTGTGATCGTAAAAAACCTCTAATCAATCAATAGGAGCGATACATTGAAACAAATTCACTGCGGACCACGCACTTGTGCGTGATGAGATGTTTTAATTTTTAGTGGATTGCACAGTGCGACAGTAAGCAAGTTAAATAAATTCTATCTAATAAATGTCAAGCATTTACAATTACAGATGTGTATGATTTATAATTATTGATTTTTTAAATTATCTATTTGTGTTTATCGTCATCTCTTAATTATTGGAATTTGTAAATAACTGTAACTTTTGATGAATATTTTACATATCAATAGTAGTCAGATATACATATGTGCAGATGACCAAAAAAAATAGTCCACGTTAGTTCGTCTACGACACTAATTCTAAACTTTCGAATAATCGTTTGAAAGAGTTACAAAAACAATTTGAGTTGAAAATTTATAATTTTTGGTGATACAAGTATCTAACGTTATTCGTTTTTTAGTTTTAAAACTGTGTGGAGTTTCAATACTAATAAAATATTATAAAGAATTCATCTAACACGTGTACTGTTGCTCTCCGTAATCTGTATAAATAAAATGGTAGCTAGGTTTATCGATGTGCGCGCATTGCGCAAAAACGACTGGATACATTTTGATCAATTTTTTTACCTTTACTTCTTAGATGCTTGGTCTTTATCTCCAATAAAAATTATCACGATATTTTCATTTAATATAAAGTTATTAAACTTTAATCACGTAAGGGGGACAATCGACGCAGTGCGCATGCGCGGAGGGAGAAACTTTCTCCTTCTGAAAATAAAATATATTGTTAATGTAGCAAATTACGCGGACAAAGTAGCAGGCATCAGCTACTCCATTATAAATTAAATTATCCCAGCACGCACAATTGCGTGGTCGGCAGCGAATATGCTTTTGTTTATCGCTCATATCATATGATTAGAGGTTTTTTTTCGAATATAAATGAAACTTTATTTGATTATGTATAGTGTCATTCACTTGTTGGTACTACCATAAAATAAACGTATTGGTTTTTGCAACTTCTGCAGGGACGCAAAACCACCTTATTGACCCTTATTCTTTTGAGGATTCCGCTACTGTAGGCAGGGGAAATGCTCCCCACATGCGCTAAATCACTACCAACCATGTTTTACTTTTTGAGTCCAGGTAAAGATAATGACGAAACATTTATAGGTAATAAAAATTATTAAAAAAACAGCTTTTAGCGCCGCAAACAGAAATTTTCGGCCACTTTTCCTTCGGATTAATACTTACCTCAACCACCCTTACCATCTCACAATAAATGGTATAAATCAGTGCCAGTCTATTTCGCACGGTTGTCTTGTGAGTGAATGAGTTCTTAGAACTTATTTTAATTTGTTTTATAAATAATAGGTTGTATTTTAAAAAAATCAAGGTTTTAACTCTCTACATCTTCAGAGAAAAAAATATGACACTCATTAATGTAGAAGTTGGACAACCCTGCGTCTAATAAGTTTCCATAGCCCGCTGTGCACAAGTTCGTAGAGCTCCGTTTTAATTAGTTAATAATTATTTTATACATAACTAGCTAATTTTAGTCTAATAATGGATCAAAAATAGAAATTCCGCAATACTTACAAGTATGTAAAATATAAGCGAGTTCTGTCCAAAAAAAATATTCTTGTAACACGTTGGACTATAGATATTTATACGCGTTTCGACCACTTTACTTTAGAAAAATGAAGAAAATTTTGTCAAATTTATTTTAATGCGAGTTTTTATTCAGCTGTTTATGTTGATTTTTGTAGCCATTCGTCTTTTTCAATTGTGCGACTAATTTCTTGTATTCTTTTAGGTTTCATCGTCGCATCTTCCATGAAGCATTAGCAAAGAGGAAAAGAATCTAAGTGGAACGCGTTGCTTGTACAAAGTAATCAATACTTTAATTTATAAGATAAAAGATATACGATTTCGTTTTAACATTTGTAGTTTTTGTTAATAATAGGTTTGGAGATTATAAATCGTCATGGGTGCTGGCAGGAACCCGTAGATCCGAACTTGTGTGATGTAGATAGTCACAAGTTTGTATTTACAGGGACCTGCTGGTTTATATTGTACTACAACTATTTTGTCGGGACGTTGAGAAGCTTCCTTGCGCTCTTTCCAAAGATGTGAAGAAAAGGGTACCGGCGGTGTCTGGTTGAGGTAGTAGGTTGTATAGTAAGTATTACACCGTTTGGGAGTACTGTACAGCCTGCTAACTTTCCTAGACTCTTGTCGAATACAACGGGTACAAAAATAATTATAAAGGTCATATGTCTTAGAGTCAGATCTTACCGATAAGCAAATTTTTATGTTTGTTATTATAATAAGCGTCTTTATTAAAAATGCTGTAGGTTTGTTAGAAATAAGAGTAGGTATAAATAGAATTAGATGAAGACATTAAGACCTTTTGTAATTATGGGGGCTTCAAAAGAACCTATAGGCTTTGGATAGCAAAAAACTTTAGGGACTGCGTTAGTAATTTAGTACCCTTTAATTAGATATAAATTTTAAATTGATATATTGTACAAAACTTAAGTTTGAATTCAAAAGTTACTAGTGTGATCTTTGTGAGGTCACATTTAACGATTGTATGAAAAATGACCATATTTTGTAATTTAAATTTAGTATACCTATAAGTAGTTAATTTGAGCTATGATTACACATAGTTTTATATTTTTTAAGAATATTATACATTGTTTAAATTCATGAAGCTATGTCAAAAATTAAAATAAATAATACGGAAAGATCAAAAAGTAAAAAATAGTTGACAACAAATTTTATTAAGTACTGTAGAATTATTTAATCTAGTTTAAGTTGGTTGCCTGCAATTAACTAGTAATTATATTTCCATTGGACCTCCTGATTATTTATAAACAACTGTTGCCAATAATCAGTTTTTGAGGGCTACCAATAATTTTTTACTTTTTGATGATCTTGTAAATGGCGGATAGTTTAAATCAGGCTTACTCAAACTTTTTGATCATAATTTTTTATATTGTCAGGTCCTCGCAGGTTCAATAATTCGATTTACCTTTTTTGGCAGATCGAAAATTTCAAACTATTTGTATATTCGGCTTTTCTCCACGATTTACAATCAAAATCACTTGCTCAAAATTAAATGATATTTTAGTAACATTTGTAATAGTTTTAAATCAGTGGCCCCCAAGACGTTAACAAATGACGAACGTCTCGGTGCCTGATAAAAAAATTAATTTAAAATGATAGGAACACAAGAAATTTTTTGATACTTACAATTTTTTATTCAACATTTTTGATGTTAATCTGAATTTCATTTACAAGTTTCGACTCAATAAACAAATTTAATTTGATGTTTAACATATTAAAAAAAATCAAATAACAGCTTTGATTTAACGAAGGAAATTCCTTATCAAATTTTTGGAAATTTTTTTATTGATCTTTCGTTTACTGGTTTGTGAAAACTAAAGGGCCCTAGGACAATGGCAAACGAAGGTTTAAATCTTTTAGGAGTTAAACGGCACATTTACAATTTCAAGAAATTTTTGCTATTGCCTATATGAGAAAAGAAAATTTGTATAACAATTCCTATTATTTATTATTATATACTTATTCACTGATTTCGGCCGTTTTGATACAAATTAATTTTTACTTTTCGGTGCATCCATGTGAATATATCAAATACAACCGTTTTAAATATTTTTTTAGGTCAAAAAAACAAAAATGATAGGTGCTCTTTTAAAAATTATTAACGACGCACATTTAAGATTAATCAATTGCAATAAACCTCTTTAGTAATTTTAGTTTTAATAAATAAATATATAAATATACGAAGGATAGATTTTTCGAAAGAGATGTAATTAATAGCATCATTTAATAAGAGTACCTTCTACTAAATCTCAAATGAATTAATTAATTAATTAAAGTAAGCAATCGGATTGCTTTTATGAGGTTTTATATTTAAATAATGCTATTAAATAAAATAATGCAGCAATTTTGAATGTCTCAAAATTTATGATAGTCGTAGAAAGAGCCGCATTCGTAAAAGACTTGTAATTATCATTCGGTGAGATACCATGTATCGTTTTTTAAAACAATTGCTTCCTATTCAAAATAATGCCATAGTTTGAAATTAAATTTAAATTATAGATAATAGTATCTTGCTTATTGTAACATTAGAACTATTGCTATGCAAACAACTAGAAAAGCTATAGATCTATACACATTAAATAAAACACAATTTATCATTTAATTGCTATAGTTTATTCATGTTAAGAATGGTGAGACGTAAATACTATCAGATTTAAATTTAATTTGTTTTTAACTTTTTTATCCGTACGGGTTACGGATCTGTGATTATTTTCCACGATTTCAAAATATTTGTTTTCTTTATCTTGCTAACGAAATGACCTTGCAGTTGATTTGCATTTAATTATGATGGGCTCCCTGGGGAGCTGCAGCCACTGTATAAGGAAAATATGATTTTTAATTAAAACTTATATAAAATATTTTTTGTGAATCGTGTTTAAAGCTGATTGTGCTCATTCGATCTCAAAGTGGCACTGTTTCGATCGCAGGAAAATTAAACACGTCGCTTCGCGTCGCGTATTTGAACGAAAGTAGAGTGTTATAGAGGAATACAGTAATCCCCCCTATAACACGGTACTTTTATAACGCGTTTTTATATTACGCGATTTCATGTCCCTCGTATAACACGGTTTTCCCGCATATAACGTGGGGATTTCTCACGTTCTACATATTTCTGTACTGTGAAATTTATCATTACAGTTCATAATCAATTGCGCGTACGTTTGCACGTTGTGTCAATTATGTTCTTCTAAAATTAGAAAAAAATATTTTATTAAATTTGTGTTCTTAGTTTTTGAGTTGTAAGAACATTGATTATACATATATCTACTAAAAGGTGTACATAACGCGTTATACGTGGTCATACGAGCGCGTTATTCGAGAATGCCCGTACAACGCGTTTTCCTATAACGTGGAACCAATCTACCGTGTTATAGGGGGGATTACTGTATAGTATAGTGGTGGCCAAGCTCCTTGATAGTCCGAGCCATTTTTCAAAATTTGATTTTTTTTGCGAGCCGCAATTAAATAGTACGTATTTAAAAGGTATACAAAAAAGGTATTAAAAAAAAATTGTTACAACGTTGCACTTAGTCTTTCATATTTGTTGCCAGTAATTTAAAAGACATGGTGAAACGCATACGGAACGAAAATAATTTTTTTAAATATAATAGCATAAAAATTAAAAGGGAACTCGGGTACATTTATCGAGAGCCACAAATAATCTTTCAAAGAGCTGCATGTGGCTCGCGAGCCTAAGGTTGGCCACCCCTGGTATAGTACAACAAAATACAGTGGACCTTCGTTATACCACGGGGGGCGGTCGGTGATGGTGACTAGCGATTAAGCTAATCCGCGTTATACCAAACGTCACTCAATAATTACATAATAAATAATAAACTCATAAATACGGTAATAACTCTCATGGCATTCAAATTACAAATAATATCCTATGAAATTTCTTATGTGAACTTTTAAATTCCAGTTTAACCCTCAAGAAGGTAAAATCGGGGACCTCCATCCCCCCGCGTTATATTCGAATCCGCGGAGTAACGAGGGTTTTTGTATGTGTACATTAGAACGAAAAATGGCACATTTCCGAGCGAGAAAAGTAAAACGGACATGTCGCGGGGCGGCGCGTTTCATATTCCCAAATCGTTTTCTTTTTCATGTTAAAAAAACACTTTTTTCGTTAAGCAATTGACCTTTCCATTGATCTGCATACCATTATGACTGCAACCCAGTAGCCCTCCCCCTGGGTGCACCACTGGTTGTTTGAATTGCTAATAATTTTAATCGATTAGGGATAGATATTGATATAACAATATTAATAAGCAAATTAAATTTTTCTTATGATTAAAAATGGCACTTTTTAGTTTTATACTTAAATATTAACAGTGGCGTAGCGTTGCAGCGGCGGCGGGGGCAGCCCATCCCGGCCGGCAAATTTTCATAATTTTTGAATTTCTGTACATTTTGGAGCCTTCTGTATTTAAATACTTAAGTAAGGGGGTGGAGAATTTGGCCTACGTCGCGGGCGACTGAAACCCACGCTTCGCCACTGACTATTAATCATGATGTATTGTGTTTTTAACGGAATCAACTGCTTATATCTAATGCCTAAATGAGAGAAATACATTATAATCTCTCTTCCGGTTTTTACCCGTACTGTGCGTGCTTCAGTAATCTTTAAAACAACCAATCAGATTTATATTTAGATTTGTATATGGTATAATCTATACCCTCTAAATTTGTTATGTTAAATTGACTTTTTTAAATTTAGCAATATCAATGATTGATTCTGTTTTAAGCCAATCAAATTTTACTTATCGAACTCGCACAAATTGAGCCTCTGCTGATCCGAAATAAGATGGAACGATATGTTACAACTGTTCATTCAAGATCTTTAGTTTAGGACTGGTCTTTCAATTTCTGATTAACTTATCGTTAGGTCAGTTGCAATAGAAACAATTATTAATTACAGTTATTTCTGTAGCAATAAAACAGTTAGATTAATCAGTGATAATCGAACTTATTCAAAAAAAAGTACCTGAGTATTAAAAAAAAATAATCCCAATAATAGGCTTTTAGAAAGACCACAATTTATTTTTCTTACTGAAGTGTGGTTTCAACCCACGGCACTATAATCAAAAGTGAAAAAAATTTCTTTAAAGCTTTTATTCATTTTTACATGTAATATTTTCGAACTTCTGATCATATTTTGAATGCTACATTATTTAAATTAAATCCAAAGCAAAATGGTAATCGCAATGAGGAGACAATATGCTTACAATGGGTTGCTAATTAAAAAAATTACACTATTTAAGACGGAACAGCGCGATTCTAGGTCGAAAAGCTGTAGATCTTTATAATTTTTTATTGTTGTTTAGTTGGTTATTAAAGAATTGAAGAAACATATGTTTTTAAGGACATTTTAAGCTATATTTATTAAACAATTACAAAGTAATAAAATCAAAAATCGCAAAATAGCTCATGGAAAAAATGGTCCCCGCATGGTTCATCTCAAAAAATAAAATTATTATTTTTTAGACCTTTTCAACCTACACAAATTATCAAAAAAATTAAATTATATTTGAAATGCCCGAAATGGATTCGTAAAAACGGCTACGCATAACAATGCCTCCAGTTTAACGAAATATATAACAGGTTTCTTTCTTCAAGTGAACTACTACCTAGATATTGATGTGCCATTTTTTTCCGAACCGTCATTATCGTATTTAATTATTTTCTTGTTAGTATTTAAAAATAATTATTATGTAGAAGCAGCGGTCTATAAACTTTTTAAAATTCGGGTCATATTAGAGTACCGAAATTGTTAAAAGGGCCAGATGAAGAGTACCCGCGAATCGATCTGGCCTGCGGACAATGTTTTGCGGATCAGTGGTTTCAAGTATCCAGAAAAAGGAAAGGATCCTCTTTCCTCAGTCGTATAATAATTAAATTAAAAGCAAAACATTTTTCTAAATTAGCACTTTTTGACCCATCATCCCTAATCCTTTACCATCCTTTTAATAATACTAAACTGACTTTTAATGCTCGAGTGGAACGGGGGTTAAATCAGTGAACCGAAACATACGGAAATCGTTTATTAAAAACCGCAATTTTTTTCCATCAATTATTGGGTCCCATGCATAGCTCAGGTACTTTACAGTCTTTTTAAACAAGCCCTGCTTATTAGGTATTAAATAATCGAATCGTGGACCATAAATGGAAAAAATAACATTTTTCCGTAATAACAATCAATAATGAAAATTGTTGTAATTTAACTGTTAGAACAAGATGTTCTAAAGGCAAAATTGCTGACGGTAATTGTTTTTCCGAGTTACCTAAGTTAAGGAAGTGAAAATGAAGAAGTAATGTAACTTGATCAGGAAATAATCAATTTAAAGACCGGTGATATTAATTAGACCAACTCCAGTTTGCCTGAAACTTGAGTTTTTGATCAATAGAATATGATTTTATAAGGAAGCAATCAGTTATTTGTATTAACCGATTATTTTTCTAATAGACTTAAGCAGACTTGTATGTCGAATTAATTAATAATAGAATTACGATATTTATGTAAAACAAGTAGCAACCTTGCAGCAGTTTTGTCTAAGCGAGCTTCAGTTACCTTTGCTTTGCTTTATAGTTTTTACTGAAAAACTATTGAACTTTGATCGATTTCTATTAATCGAACATTTATTTATTTTAAATATTTAATTTATAGTACCAACTAAAGAAAAGGAATATAACCGAGGCTCAATTTGCCTGTTCCCTGAGACCCTAACTTGTGATGTTACAGAAACTCTCACAAGCTAGAGACTCGGGTATTGGCGGATGGCTACCCCATTACTCAATAATATTTTAAAAAACTGTTGTGTAAGTTTAGTTTAATTTAAGATTAGTTTGTAGTTGATTTTCATTGTACGGTTTTCTTATGATATTTACTGACGATTTCTGTATTTTGCTTCAGGTTAAGTAGTTGGCATTGAAATGAACGAAATCCACTTGCTACTGAAATACCCATCTATTTTACCTCTTAATTTGCAACAAACGGAGTACAGAGGATATCTCCCAGTTAACGTAAGTAAATACAATTGAAAAAATTTTTTATTATAATTTTTTTAATTTTAGGGTACCGATTATAGGATTTACATTAAACACGCCGATGGGAAATTAGAACTAGAATTAACGAACCAGCTGGAGCCTTACAAAGACGACATATTAAACCTTTTAAAGCAACCAACAAATCCTTTGGAACTACTAAATCGATTAAGATCTTTATTAGATAGGAAAACAATTAAAATTGCTTATAAGAATCATTCACATGCTTATCGACGCATTCTCAACGAATACATTGAGCTTAAAGAATTTTATATTAATTTGGAAAGTTGCACTATATCTAAAGATTTGTCTAAAATAAATGTAACTTACTTAGATGAATGTCGTAGAAGACATAATATAACCATTTCTAACGATTTAGATGATTGCATATTTAAAGTTTCTTATCATACTTTTCCTGAAGTTCAAGGTAGTTCTCTTTTTAAACCAAATGCATCTCTAAGAAGTATTATACAGAAATTTCTTAAAGTAATTGAAATACTACAACCTTTCTTCGAAACAATGGATAGGCTAGATAATAATTGTTGGATTCTGGATCCGGAAAAACCCACGAAGAAAGATTGCTATCGTAGAATACGTTTTGGTATGAGACACTACTTAAGATTTCTTCATTATTTTTGTGTATAAAAGAACTGGAAAGCTATAAGAATTGCAGTATTACTATTTATCTAATATTTATTTTTATTTATTACTCATGATATGGTATGACCCAAAACATAAAAAGTTTGGAGGCGTGTTTCAATATAATTATAGATTAATTAATCGGGAAGGAATATCTAATCGGCTTATCAGTCATGACCCGCGTTAACTTTTTTTAATAAACAAAAATTCTTTTTTGGTATTTTTTTTATCGGCATTTATATTGATGTAATTCTGATTTCTTTGTTTATTTTGTACAAGTGCGGATTTAGGTCAGTTAATGTCTATTTTTGCACTATCTTTAAATTTTATTAGTAATTAATTTTGCCCCCTTGGGCCCTGTCTTTGTCGTAAGTTCAGATACAGAAATTTATCGCCACAAGTCAATTTTTAAATTTTTTATAGATTTCATATCAACTTTTATACTGGGCGCTACGTGATTATACATTTAACGAATCAATTTTCATAATATTATTTTAGTATGCTTTGTTATTGAGATATGAGCAGTTTCAAATGTTGTTTGAACTCCAAAAACCATTGGTTTTAACGCAAAAAATAATATGTACCCATAGTTTAAATTAGTAACTTACGACTTGCACGATTTGCGACCGTCCACACTTACGATCACAAACAAAAATAAATTGATCAATAATAAATCAGGCAGCCCCGTGGTATTATTTTTTTAATGTAAAATATACATATAATACATGATTAAAAACTTAAAAAACTATAAAGATAAATTATAAAGTAGATAAAAAGATTAGAAAGATTTAAATTCTGTTAAATTAATATATAATCCACATACGACTTACTAGTCAGAACTGAAAATGGTCCCAAGTCGACGACTTGCTATATATCCAAGGAGTCCATCTTTTTTCTTCTCAAAACGGGAGACTTGCGAAATTGTAGAGAAAAAAAATGATGTGAAATATTTGGTTTTCATTTCACACAAAAATGACATTTTTTGAAGAAATTTTGAACATTCGCTTTTTGAATTAACATTTCCTTGAAAACGGAACTATTGGCTCACATACCCTTCAAAATGGGATGTAGGATAAAGTTATGTATATTACAATAGCACAGAGTGTGGATTAGGAATGGAATGATGATAACGTTTATAAAACCATTGAGAAGAATTACTTACATACTTAAGACAACATTAAGGCTATTGCAAAAACTCTACACATTTATATCTGTAATTCTCTTTTATAGTTTTGTGATTTTGTAGATGTTAATACATCGATGATTATAAAGTTTAATCCATGGAACAAGGGCGATGTTCCCGAAATAAAATTCTTGGGACCTGAGAGACAAGTACAAGTTTTTAGAAATAAAATCTCCAATAATTTAACGGGGTGGGATTCCAATAATGATATTATCGATGAAATTTTAAAACTTTTAGGTAAAATAATAAATATTTTCTTAAACGTTTTCAAAACTTATTGATCAAATACGTTTTGGTATTTAACACCGATAATGTTATTGTTTATTGCTTATATACTTTTTTAGAATTACCTATATTGCCAAACGACATTAATGACGCTGCAAAAGAAGAAGAGATTGTACTTTACGGTACCAGAGACTGTTGTATTTGCTTTTCTTTGCGATTAAACGACAAATTACCTGAAATAATTTGCGAGAATGCATCTTGTAACCAATTATTCCATAAATCTTGTTTGTATGAGGTATTTATTGGATTATTTCGAAGGAAAAAATTCTAAAATTTATAATTTGTAGTGGTTCGCTTCCGTTGGATCAAAACAAAGCTTTGATGAAATAAGCGGCAAATGTCCTAATTGTTATAAGGTAAATTTAAGTGATGTATCTAATAATATTTATCTAATTCTTTGAAAACATTTACAGCATATTGTCTGCCCTTTGTGATATAACAAATAAATGAATTGTAATTTAAAAGGTAAAAATTTTATTTGATTCAAACCCACAATTTAAAACTATTTTAGATAAACATGCATTAAACATCTCACTTCCACATATTAAAACTTGTACATTCCTTCCTATTTTATTTTTTAAATAATCACTAATGAACTTTTCTTCCAAACTTTTAGAATGTATAATTTCATTATATTTGCATTGAACATCAGCAGAATTTGATACAAATATTTCATAAGTGAAATTCCAATAAGAACGAAAATCATACAATTGATCCCTCAATAAAATATCTTGCTCAGTTGCAAAACAACAAAATAACTTTAGAAATGTTTCGCATTCTGTATTATTTAAAATTTGGTTTATAACAGAAAATAATGGAGCAATTCCAGTTCCTTGTGCGATTAATAAAATAAATTCTAATGTAAAATCTACTTGGAAGTCACCATATGGACCACGCCATAATGTCTCCGAATTTAGTTTTAACATTCTAAGAAATTGTGCCATTTGTCCATTTTCATACAATTTTGCTAAAATTGTGAATGTTAATAGTTTTTCATTACTTATCGGTAAAGGAGTGTAAGCTCGAGTAAATTCGTTATTTTGATCGTCTATAAAGTGGCCCTTTAAAAGGAAATGTTGGCCTGGTCTGTATATTAAAGCTAAATCGTCTTTAGTTGTATAATTAGTTTTATATCGTTTGAAATATTGAAATGTAAGTAATTTCGTATTATAATTAATATCTACTATTTTAATCAACTTAAATACTGAATAAGTAGTTGGTGATAGGCAGTTAGGTTTTACAATTACATCCTTTAATTGTTGGTATTTATATTTCCTTAATTGATCTTCGTAAACATCAAAAATGCAAGGATTGCATCCAGAATTGCAACAGTCTGATTCATCAGGAACAATAGGTTCTTCCATTCCAATTAATTCCACACAAAATTGAAGACAAAAAATCTTATAGTCGTGTAATATTGAACGATAACAACACTAAAAACAGAATTGCCATGTGGAGATTTATAATTGAATTCCCTAGTAAGTTTTCAAAAGTATCCCGCTATAAATATTTGAATTTTAGTTTAACAATATAAAAATTTTATTTATTACCTGTTTTGTAATGATCTTGTTTTATCACTGTACAATTCTTTCATAGAACTCATGTTTTGAAGGTCATAAAAGTAATTACAATATTTAGATTAACATTAAATTACAACGTTTAAACTTAAATAACCCAAAAAAGTATTGCAATAAGTTAAGAGACAAAAAAGTAATCAAAAATTTTTATTTTTTATAAAAATATGAGATACAACCTTATAACACAACACGATACGAGGATTTCGCTAAACTTTGGATATTATCAACAACTAATTGATTCAGCTGTTCTTAAAAATTAAACTCACTCTGTGATGATAACTTAAACACTTATTCAGTCTTACTTATACTAACTGCAATAATGGATTTTTTTAATTGCCTGAGCATTCCTAAAAACTAACAGGTAGTGAGTGAGCACGAAGCGTATATACTAAGAAATAAATAATCTTAATGTTAAAACTAAGGTACTATTCTCAGAACGCACTAAATAATAAACATAACTTATTTTACTATATGTACATTAGTTTTCCTAAAATTAAAACCAATATTCGTGATCTTGTAAACTATTGAAAGCTCCAATAGTTGGAACAATATTTTCCAGTTCATGATCTGTAGGATTACTAGAAAATATATCACTTGAGGTAAAAATATCGTAGTTACGTTGTCAGAGTGGATTTTTTACAATGTCCGTCACTACAACACTAGGGAAAATATCAAATATGTTTTTCAATTGTACAACGGTCACTGGTACTTGCGACTCATTAAAGGTCAAAGTTGTCATAACATTCTCGATACCCTCCAAATCAGGTTTATTGCCATAATAAGAATATCCTTCAAAATGTACTTTTGATACAGAAGCAGTTGATTTCCTCGCAGTCTTTTTGTAGGGACTTCTTTTATAAGGTTTCGCAGTGGTGTTCAGTTGGGTAGTTGATTTTCTGGCTGTTGCTTTTCCCGATTCGAAAAAGTCATCTTCAAACTCATCAAAATCTTCAACGATTCTTACTTTTGAGGGTTGACTAGAGGAATCCGATGTAACACGTTTCTCACCCTTAAGAGTACGTAATTCTACATATTGGCCATCATCATTCAAAACCAATGTAGCACTCCATATATTTTGTATTTTCTTCGTTGCCTCTTCTATTTGTTCATAACTACTTTCGACATCGGGGTGGTGTTTTAAACAATGATCATCAGCTAGTGACGGATACACAAACAGTTGTGAACAATATGAACATTTATATGGTTTTGAATGTTGTCGAATATGAACTTTTATCAATTTATAATAATTCGTTTTATAAACACATAAGCCGCATTTATATTTCTTTTTATACGTTTTTATTTTTCCTGACCTCACTTCTCTTTTCAATTCTGGAAGTATATTGAGTTCGAGATGTGAGTGCAATAGTGTGTGGTGATCGATAAGTTCACTACGCACATCGAACTCGCTATCACAATATTCACAAGCATAATCTTTTATACTTAATAAAGCAGGTTTTGGTTGTAGTTTTGGTAATATTGAATATTCCGCTATTTTATTACATTCTATAGAATACCCGCATTTATTACAGATGAAGAATGCCGCTCCATCTTTTTTACGTTGCCTTTTTAAGTCAATCAAATTAATATTAAGTTTGCAACTAGGGCATACATAATTAGTAATAATACCATTTGTCAGTGGATTCGCATCATTTTGTTCTTCCTTTAATTCTTTTTGAGAAACAGATGCATCAACTATAATCAATTTAGGTGCAGTTTCATCACTACTACTCGATACATCCGATGAAAGCCTATTATATTTGCGCTTCCTAACAATTGGAATGATTGTTTGCTTTTTTGATATTAAAACTTTTTCAATCTTCGGCTCTAAATCGGTATGAATCCTTTTTAGATGTGAAGTTATGTCATATCTAGTTACACCATCAAAGTTGCAGTAGGCACATTTGTAAGGTTTTTGCGTCCAATGCCGTTTTTCGTGTTTTTTAAGATCTCCAAGATTCTTACAGCTGTAAGAACAATGTTGACAAGCGTGGAGAACTTTAGTCTTATTTTGAGCGGCATCTGCATCCAGCGCACTTGAAGAATCGGGCATCGATTCGACATCTATTTCGACGTCCGATTCTGCTTTGTTATCTGTTTTCGTGTTAGATTTTTGTTCTATTGACGTGCTTGTACTAGTTACACTCGGTGGGTTTTCTTTGTCCGATAATAAACGACTTTGAACTGCAATCACGTTTTTCACCCAGATTTCAATTTTTGGATCTGGCGAAATTGGATGGATTGCTTCTGGCAGGCCTATGTGTTTCCTCGAGGAATGCTTTTTTAAGTAATTGAATGATATTCCTGTTAAACCGCAGCTTGTGCAGACAAATCTAAAATATACGATTTATTATACAAACATGAATCAAAAATATAATTTGAATATTTACCTAGGATAATGAAGATCTTTATATAAATGATTAGTCATATCTAAAGACTTTTTAGTTCTAAATATATCACAAAGAGGACACACGAAGCTCTTATTAAATGGTTTACCATATGGACCATAAGTTCCTGAGAGATCTAATTTTTTCAAAGTATGAATATCCATTTCTTCAATATCTTGCAAAGTACAATTCGATACTTTTTTTTCTGCCTCTTGGGCCGCAACGTTGTTCGATAAATATACTTCGTTCCTTTTACTATCTAATAAATCATCTAAGGGATCCTGTTTATTTTTTGGCGACTGCTTCACTGTACGAGTAATGACCTTTTCCTTTTCATTGTCATCTTCAATTTCGATCACTTCGGATAGAGCTTCCGTTCTACTTAATTCTAATTTTTTTTCTTTGAGCGTTTTCGGCTTTTTGAGTATGGAAACTGCAAATATATCTTTCTCGTTTTTTGACGAACCACTTCCAATGCTTTCAACAGATTTTAAATTATCCACTCCAGATTTATTCAATATTTTCTTGTTCGATTTATTATACTCCTCCAAAGGTATGCCTCGTATGTGCTTAAATTTGGTTTTATCCCTTTGCCAAATAGGTGTGGTGTCAAAGTACATATGATCAGATAAATGTTTTTGCACATTTGAATGGTCGGGAACTTCGTAATAAGCATCTATTATGTCTGTCTTTTGATTAGGATGTTGGGTTTCAAAATGTAATTTAAACGTTTCCCTTTTGCTGGTTCGATAATTACATAAAGCACATTTGTGTTGCATGTCCAAGTTGTGCTTGTTGTAAACGTGGACTGCTACTTCGTCTCTTGTGGCGGACCGATATTTACACATGCTGCACTTCCACGGCTTCGTTTCTTTGACCCCTTCGGGCTCTTGATTTTCTTCCAGTTCCTGTTCCATTTCACGAACGATAATAACCAAAGATGGTTTTTCTGAATGCTTGTCCGACACATGTCTATCTACCTTGTGCTTCAAATTATGTACAAATGTACAGTATTTACATTTATATAAATTCAAATCGTGAAATCTGACATGTTTAATAATAAAATCGATATTAATTGGTCCTTTTTCCGATGCTAGCTTTTCATTGCAATGGGTACATTTGTACATGGATTCGTGACCATGTAATGCTAATAAGTGGCATCTAAAAATTGCTCAGTTGTAAATATTCCGCTTGGAAATTAAATATGAATTACATACCGTAACATGGATTCCTCTAAGCATAGATAATCACAATTTGTAGCACCGCAGACGTAACGTTTTGTTGCAGGTATAAATTGTGGCAATTTTGCTTCTTCCTCTTTCGTCAATCCACTGTTTTCTTTTTTCTCGACTGTACTTGCCTTTCTTGCACTATCCGTAAAGGAACTTAAAGCTAAGTTGGTCATTTTATCGAACATCTTCTCGTTTTTCTCTAAGCACGGGACTGGATTGACTGGAGCCATTGCGGGTACTGGAATTTCTTTTCCCGTTTTATGGAATTGAAAATGCCTTACGAGGTTTGCCCTCACCTATAAATAAAATGTTGCGTTATTCGACCAGTTTGCCATAGTTGATTTTAATTAATTTACAAACAGTATTTTTATATTTTAGTGAAAAATATATCAAGTTTGAAGAAAACTAAGCTTTACTTAAAAACAATACATGGGAAACATTATCAATCTCTTCTATCCACAACTGCGGCTATTTAACATTTGATCCTGCATATACTTGTGAAGTGAATAAAATATATCGATTAGAACTTTTCAGATTTTTTAAAATAAAGAAATAAGAAACGCTATTATTTTTTCCTACACGGAGAAAAAAATATCGTTATAATAACCATACGTATCCTTATTATAGCTATTCAAATCCTCAAATTAACTATCCAGTTACCTACACGACGGATACTGCACACCTTCACGAGAGCTTTTCGTTTGAACGCTGGAATCAAATAAATGAATCCTTATTATAAATATACTATGGAGAGCTGTTTTGATCATACTATGAATTGTCAAATTGACTTATAAATATCGTTAAATTAGACATTCGAATCCTTGTCAGAACAATACGCCAATTGGGTATACGTTATATAGTTATATTAAGGATATTTTTTTCTCCGTGTAACTTTAGTTCATTGTTTGTCTTAATCTAAAATGATAGAGCTATACAGAAATAAATGTATTAAGGTTTTAAAATGGTACAACAAAAATAGTAAAACTTGTATATTTTTAGAAAAAGAAAGTTTCCAAAAAGTCTAATAAACGATTTTATGACGAACAGTGTATATTTAATTTCAATATATAAAAAAAATAATTTAAGTTATGAAATAAAATTTTGTTTTATAATTGGACTAGGTATACAGTCCGATACTATCGGATTGGCCACAAAGTAATTTCGGTATTTTAGTTTAAAATACAAGAAACCGATTTTAATCAACTATAAATCTACAATTTTGTACCATACCCATTTGCCGTCTTTCTGGGAACTTCATATTTTTACGTTCTGGTCGGTATCATCAAAAATGAATCAAGTGCGATTTCAGGTCATCTCATTAGTGAAATTTTTACCATATAAAGAGTTTTGTAAAGACCAAAATAAATGGTAATCTGATGGCGCAATGTCAGAGCTATATGGTGGATGTGACTATCACTTTCTAATCAAGATGCAATAATTTTTGACGAGTTACTAAATACAGTACTACCTCTGCCTGTTACCATCTCAGAATTTTAGGAATTTTTTCATTTTTAGGATCTTGGCTCAACCATAAACTTCAAAAAAATATCCCTGACTACCCAAGTGCTTCCCAAGTTAGAAATTTTTTATATTGTAACGGGCACGGTGATCGAGTGTAGAGCCGTGATAGACGTACATTAATCAAGCGCGAGATACTCATGCGACCATGAGATATTGAGTAAGCGGATATATCTCAATATCTCTTAAGCCACGACTAACTAGAGGTTTCTATCTGAGTTACCTTGAATTCGCCATATCTCTGTAGAGGAGATTTATCTCGAATACTCTAGAAGCCAGTTCGATAGATACCACGACACATATATAAACTCCGCGGTACTCCTACACGGCAGTCTAAGTCAACAGTTGTACGTGAATGTCAATGTTCTTAACTCCGCTCGGTGAATTTACAAGGTGAGCGCTATCGCTATCGGTATAAATGTAAACAATATACGAGTGTCAATGGTTTAAATAAATATACGAGTGTAAATAAATTAGTTAGTGTATTAGAACCGTAAGTTAGTTAGTTAGTAAATAAATAATTATTAAGTGCTAGTGTTTAAGTTATTGGTAAAGAAGAATTTGTTTATTATTTGTGTTAATAAATTGTAATTGTAAATTAAGTGGCCAACTGTGTGTTATTATTCACAACCCGAGTACGAACCGCTTTTGCTCTCGTTAGAAATTGGATTAGAAAATCCGTTACAATATTATACGTATTGCCTACTTTTACATACACACTTAAACCTTCTCGCCAATACCTTTTCTGATCTAAGGCATGACCCAAACTAATTTTTATACCGCCCCTTAGAATTTGAGAAAGTCCCCAAATCCCCGTAACATGCAGAGGTAGTAACGTATGTGTGAAGTCGACGGTTGTAATGTTGGAAGATTACGCAGCCAATTCTGGCCGTTTATCTTTGATTACTTCCTCCAATTTGATCAGTTGTTGACAGTAAACATCTGAATTGATAGTATGGCTCTTTGGAAGCAGCATAAAATACACAACACCCTTATAATTGCACCAAACTGAAAGCATAATCTTTTTTTGATACATTTTGGTGTAGCTTATGCGGGTTTGTCACGCTCGGACCATGAACGTTTTCGATTAATGTTATTATAGATAATCCATTTTTCATCAGTGATGATTCGTTTTAAACAACGATCGATCTCGTTGTGTTTGACATGCATAACAGAAATATTAATTCGTTGTGTTAAATGAAACTCTTTCAATTCATGTGGAACCCAAATATCGAGCTTCCTAAAAAGTCCAAGACATTTTAAATAATTTTCGATTGTTGTGTGTGATACATTTAACCTCTCTGCAATCTCTCTCATAGCTATATGACGATCTTCTTTAAGTATGGCTTTGATTTGATTATTATTAATTTAAGTTGGTCAACTAACAAATGTAAACCAAATACCAAGTAATTTGTTTCTACTAAAGTCACTGTTGTCAACGATTAAACAGAAAAAAATTATAATATTGACTGAAGTGATTCATAACGCTATCGATTTCAGAAAACCGAAATTATTTTCTTGCCAACTCAATAATTTTTTGTTATATTTTTTCATCTAAAGACGAACTTAAATAACTTTAAAATTCCTCTTTTAAACAACTGTTGTGCTTAAAGTTCACCATGCTATAAACTAACCTTGGTAATGTATCCACAAACCGCACATTTCAATTCCTGACTGAAGATGGGCCGAATTGGTAAAGCATCAACTTCGTCTGGGCCATAAGATAATTTAAAGTAATTAACAGAATCATCAAGGTTATCTCCTATAGAATCTTTGTGCCCACCAGAACCATCCAAAGACTTCTGTCTCTTAATTTTAGGCCTAACAACAAAATCATCTTCGTCCGTATTGTTCTTTTTGGGATCCACAGGCGTTACAACAACACTATTAACGTTATGTTTAGTTTTCATATGAGAACGAACGGGTAACTGATGCTGATGTTTATAGTCGCAGAGTGAACAAGAATATCTTACTGTGCCATGAAGGCGCATATGTTCTATTAAACTATTGATGCTTTTAAAGAACTTAATACAATGAAAGCATTTAAACGGTCTTGCAATACCAAACGAATCCGATTCCACCATACATTTGACTATGTGTAATCTAAATGATTGTGCGGTTTCGTAACCCTCCTTACAAATAAAACAACGTAACAGATCTTTGCCAGTTAAATCCTGATCTTTTGCCTTGTTTTCCGTCGACGTTGTAGTTTCGGTCAATGTAATTTCAATGTTTGTATCTTGCGATTGAGTCGCATTCAAGAGCACATTTGATGAAATAGTATTAATTGTCGATGCAGTATTGGTAGTATCTTGATTAGAATTTACAGAAGACGGTTCCGTGTCTAATTCAAGAGGATCAACTTCTATTGTACTAGACTTTTCTATTATATTTAAAAATGGCTCCTCTACCGTTGTATTCACCGACTAAAAATATAATAAACGTTAATAAATACGGTTTATTCGTTATGATACAAAAGAAAATTCTTACCACAAAATCGTTCACCAATTTAGGTTGGATAACTTCCTCAAAGTGCGGACTCTCGGGTTTCTCCGAGTCTTTGCCACTATTCCCTATAATTATAGATTGCAAATCAGGACTTTTTAAGAAATTATTTAAAATAATTGGCGTGATCGATTTTAAATTCCCTTCGTTAGACTGTTGCGCCTTTTCCGATTTATTTTCAGCTTGAATAATAATATCGGCGGCGATTGTTGGTTTAGCATTTCGAGACGCCGTTTCTTCTTTGCTAGCGTTATTGCTAGCATTTGTATTTTTTTCACATGAATCCGCAGACCCTGCTGTTAAAGCCTTATAAAGTGGGGAAATTTTTGTTGTTTTAGGGCTAGTTTCAGCTTCAAAAGTAGGGATAGCTATTGCTGGTATATCTATTTTAGCCCCAGGCGTTACGTACTGAACATTTTCCGAAGATACTATTTTAAAAATTTCGAAATATTTCGGATCAGTAATTTTGTGTCTGTACAAGTTTTTCTGAAAAATACATAAATATTAATTAAATAACGACGAGTAAATGTAAAGAATTTACCTTTTCTACACTTAAATCAATCATCCTTTCAAGTATTTTAGGAAGTAAGGCGGGATGCTGAGCAGATAAATGTTTGTATACTTCATTCAAATTATTATTTCCGAAGAGACAGTATCGGCATTGATAAAAGGCAATATTATGGATTTCTAAATGATTCATTAATGTTTCTGCACTTCCTACACGATATTCACAATAAAAACAACAGTATACCTCTCGTGCATGTTTCAGATTGAGATGATTTAAAAATTCTCCACAAAAACCAGACAACTTTTCGCAACCTAAAATTTAAATTAATATACTTCAGGATTTGGTAATAACTATCTGAGAAAATTACTATGATCATTTACCGTGACAAAATTACGTTTGAGCCACGAAAACAGTCTAACGATTAAGAATAATTATTATATTTATCTGTACCTGGTTGGCCACAGGTAATGACAGGTACAACGTTCTTTAGGACAGGTATAACAAGTTGTGCATGACTTGTCGAGGCTTCTCGGTTGTAAGGCACCATTAAAACACGCCGTTGATTCGTTGAGTGCACTTTCTCCTGGTGTATTTCAACATAACTTTGCAGTATGCCCCGATAGAAGCAATAAGCGCAGCAATACAAACATCGACTGTGCCGGACATCATAATGCACTCCTATCAACTTAAAATCAGTCTTGTAATCGCAGTATAAACAGGGAATCTGTTTGTCAATTAAATCAGGGTGAGCAGAAGTTATATGCTGCTCGAACTGTTTCTTATGGTCCGTAGAAAATACGCAATTAAATGCAGGACATTTATAGAGTTGTATTAATTTGTTAGGCAACATCAAGCAATTTAATGCGTGTGTTGACTTTCTTTGGAACAATAATTCACCGGCTTGCAAAGGTGTATCTTTCAACATTATTCTCTTGACTGGCGTTGGCGATAATGTGTTTGGAGCACCCGGCAAGTTGGCTTTAGTTTTAATTTTAGGTGTTGGTACCAACGGTGGTACATCTAATTATTTATAAAATAAATGAGCATGTGCAGAATTTACAATAAGCCATACTTACTTGAAATGCCGTTTTTTGTCATGGGTACCAACCAACTAAAGGTTTCTCCAGCTGGGCCCGATACAGTTATAGGAATCAAAGTGGACGTTGGTGGCTTCGATGTGGCAGGAGCAATAGCAATTGACGATGAAGTAATTTTCGTGATTTTTGCAGAAATGGCCTTCGTGGTTGTTGGAGTAGTAGCCTCCAATGCCTTTTCCTCCTCGGGTGTTAAAGTGGTTACACTAGCAATTTGAAAAGGAAAACTGTGGTTTTCTTCTTCCGTGTATTCCACCGCCTGAGAGACGACGTTAGTAATTTTAAGAGTGGAAATTGGAGATTCGGTTACTATAGAATTTTTGATGAGTGATTGAGATAATGTATCTCCGCTTAGTCTTCGCATTCGTATTAACGGTTTCGGCTCAGTTGATGGCTTTTCTTGAGGTTCGGCATATTCAAGCGGCTCTTCTTTAATAAATTCGTTCCTATGCGTCTTTATTAGGTGAGTAAATGCGTCTTCGATATTTGTAGTTTCAATTTTTTTATTGCAAATGTTGCAGTTGCCGTCCCATTGCTTGTGGACATGGAAAGTTCTGCAGTGAGCAGCAAAATCGCTTTCCACTATCGAAGAGAACGCACAGGATTCGAGGTAACAAGAATACAAGGTATATCCATTTTTTTGCTCGGCGCCAAAAGGGCCGACACGAATCGAGCTTTCTTCGCTTTTAATTTCAATCGGTTTTTCTGTTACTTCGCTGACGGGAATTAAAGGTGGCAAATTTCGCAAATCGGCTGTTAATTTTCCTTGTAATCGTTCGATTGTATTGGAGATCGGTTTAGAAGATTTATCAATGATCGGTTTATCAGACCCAATAACGACTGGCTCAAGCTTAATAGGACTTTTTTTAATTGGAATCTCGACTGTTTCGACAACCTTTTTACTAATTGTAATCGCATTGTTAACAATAGCAACAGTAACAATGGGAAGCGGCTTATCGGAAGTATCAGCAATTGTTGGTTCTACTTCAGTGGCTTGTATTTTATCATCCAGTCTACTTTTAATTCGGTCCAACAAACCGGAAGTGAATTTCTTTTTTGGAATAATCGTTTCGCTAATCTCTTTCATTTTTTCGTGCTTTTGTTCTTCTAATTTAATATTTTCTTGTACGATGGACGAGTCGCAATTGAAAACGGTAGGATCGTCTTTGGGCAGCTCGATCATTTCTGGAAGATCGGATTTTAACAGTGGTTCTTCGACTGTTTCGATCTTTTCGATTTCTTCCATTTCTTCGACTTCTTTTTCATCTTTTGTATCCAATTCAAATATGTCTATATCCATTTTTTCCGGTTTTATTTCGTCCTTTTTAATAGCTTCCTCTACTAACATATTTTCCTTTTTAGATGGTGAATTCTCGGCTGGTTTTTGGACTATTAAGGACATGTTAATTTTTTGAATTTTGCCATCATTGGAGTGGTACATCGATATGTGTTTTTCTATCGACGGTTTGTTTAGTTGGATGTAATTGCAAGTTTTGCACATGTAACCAAAAACGATGAAGTAATTTGGAGGTGCAGGATACTCGGCCACAATTGGTTTGTACGTTTTACAATTATGTGTCGATTGTAAATGATATCTTAGAGTTTTCAAATGGATCGATCTATAATTACAGACATCACATTTAAATCTGCCTTCTCCTGTATGCCCTGTTAAGTGATCAAAAAAGACATCTGATGACTCGTTTTTAAGGGTCATTAAGCAAAATCTGAAAACAAGAATTATTTACATGTTATTATACATACGAAACATTATAATTTAGTACAAAGTTTAAAGTATTTTATATAAGAATGTATTTGAAAAAAAAATAGGTTAAAGACGAAAAATAGTTTTTTCCCAATGTGAATTTATGTTAGGGAAAGACGGTTACGCAAAAAAAAATAATTGAATTTAATGAAGTTTTGTAGTATTTTCTAAACAGCGTCGTAAACTAGGCGCTGGCCAGGGGGGCGGCTGCAGTAGCGCAACCCTCATGGGGTGCACTTTTCAGCACCCACACCCTACGTAACGCACGGGCGCACAAATGGTGCTAAAAATAAGTCTAGGGTTTTGGGTTATATCCCAAATCGTATACCAATTTTCCCACCATCTGTCAGTGAGATGTGCTATAATTTCTATTATTTGAATAATTACTGAAAATGGTCACAAACTGGCGGTGGCCGGCTAACCGGCGAAATGACCCTATTGACGAAACTGTTCAAAATTACTGACAATCAAATTTTTCGTATTGTCACTTTACATACTTTGACTTTGTAAAGAAAATTCTTCTTTTTTTTATCATTGCTTTCTTTGATTTCTATTTCAAAATAAATAAATAATCTTATTTCGTGTGCCGCTTATTATTTTTATCTACCATTTTATAATGTACTCTACCCGTTTCCATAGCTTTTGTTTAATAAAAAGTACAGTCGAATCTCCATAAGTCGAACCTCGATAAGCCGAATTTTTGATAACTCGAATTATTTTTTTCCGTTCAACTTCGAGTTATCGAGGTTCGACTGTATTTAAATTGTATTTTTACATTGTTACTACGTTTATTCAACATTAAAATAAAAAAGGAGAAGGTAGTAATATGAAACGTGCTATTGACATAGAACCCCTTTGTTTGTTTGAAATTTCTGTAGTTATCTACCTAGTTATCTACGCGATATAAACTACTGTTTGTGAAAAATGCAACACCATTAAGGAATCATCAGAATTAAATGAAATTTAATACACAAAAAACTGGTGATGGTACAAATAAGTGACAAGAT
Source organism: Sinopyrophorus schimmeli (assembly GCA_036325965.1). Classification (NCBI taxonomy): domain Eukaryota; kingdom Metazoa; phylum Arthropoda; class Insecta; order Coleoptera; family Elateridae; genus Sinopyrophorus; species Sinopyrophorus schimmeli. The sequence goes on along the minus strand of JARFIZ010000089.1, from coordinate 1,894,546 downwards.
TTTCAAAACAAAAAAATAATATTAAGTATTTGAAATCAGTATCTGGTGTGGCCACCACGCGCTTTAATAAGTGCTGCTATACGACGTGGCATGGAGTCAAAAAGATTTTGAATGTCTTCCTGGGGAAGAGCATTCCATATTGTTTCTATGCGCACCCATAGTTCATCTATAGAATCTGTAGGACGAGGATCACGAGCGAGACGCCGACCAACCAAATCCCAAACATGTTCAATAGGCGACATATCTGGCGAATACGCAGGCCACGGAAGAAGCTGTACTTGTTTTTCTTACAAGAAGTCTTGAACATTCCTCGCAATATGTGGACGGGCATTATCCTGTTGAAAGATAGCTCCAGGAATGCTTTGAAGGAAAGGAACGACTGCAGGTTCCAGCACTTTACTAATGTACCTATTGTGGTTCAGATTACCCACAATTCGTACCAACTGTGATCGTCCATGATACGCAATCGCACCCCAAACCATAATTCCAGGAATTCGTCCTTTATGGCGTTCGACAATACACACCGGCATAGCGTCTAACACGAATACGTCCATCATTGTGCCACAAATTGAAACGGGATTCATCCGAAAACACCACTTGTTGCCAATCTGCACGCCAGTCTATACGTTAGCGAGCCCATCGCAGCCGCAGGCATCGGTGGTTTTAGGTGAGAGGAATCCTGTATAAAGGAGTTCTTGCACAAATTCCATGGTACAGCAGACGTCGACGAATTGACGAAGCAGACATTGATACACCTGTAGCGATTGACCAATGTGCTGCCAACTGTCTAGATGTAGCTGTACGGTCCATCAGCGTCATGCGAACCAGGTGTCTATCATTGCGCGTTGATGTCACTTTTCGAGGTCCACTCTCAGGTTTTCGGGTTGTCCGATTCTCGTCGGTCCACTGCTTCCAAACTCGAATCACTGTGCTGCTGTTCCGCTGCACACGAGTCGCTATTTCCCGATAAGAAAATCCCCCTTTACGAAGCCCGATGATTCTCCCCCGTTCAAACTGCGTCAGTTGTTGAAACGTCACTTTTTGCCGTCGAGCAAGCATAGTTACGTCTTATCTAAGGTTTACCATAAGCTACCATGAACATGACTACTGTTAAAGTCTAATTACAGCCCTCTATCTGTAGAGTTTTTTTGCAGAAGTTTAGAAGGCTTTGCTCAGACCACGCATGCGTGGTTGTTCTAAAATTTAGATCGTTTGCATAAAACGATATACTTTGCATTTACTGTAAATTTCAGCTTAATCGCGGCATTCCTTCAGGGTGTTGCATTTTTCACAAACAGGAGTTTAATTACGATAAGAAAGGGTTAAAGCGCAAAATGCGCGATAGCGTGAGATGCACTTTCAATGCGCGTTTTATTTTTTAATGCATTCTTGAATGTTGCGCTGCTAACTGAGTGTAGAAGATACATTGTTCTTCACTACAGCGAAGGTAAATTCACTTTAATACAAATACATTTTTGGCTGCATGAATCCCTTACGTGAGAGTAATATGGAATCTCATTTCATAATAAATACATAATTTAATCAAAGAATTGTTTTCAGTTATACCATGTACAATATTGTAATTGATTTTTAAAATTAATCTATTAAATTAATTAGACTAACGCCCAGAATTTCAGTGCATGATTAACCATTCGTTTGCGCTAACGCCTATTTAAGGCTGCGCAGTATGTAAAAAACATGGCTGTGCGCAGCCTTAAACAGGCGTTAGCGCAAACGAATGGTTAATCATGCACTGAAATTCTGGGCGTAAATATGACAAACGGTGCTTGTTATATAAAAATTTTCAAAATATAAATAAATTGTTTTAAATATTAAAAAAAAATGAAGTGCTATATTGAAATCCAAAACAAGATAATGTAGAAACATAGCCAAACAAGAAGAAATGAGTTTAAATAAGCCTGCTTCCACTCTGTGGCCAATTCGGAAGTTGGTCACCAAAGTAATTGAAGAATATTCCCGAAATGGTAAGTGTGGCTGACTTGGGGTTAGAAACAGAATAATGTGGAAACATAGCCACACAAGCAGGTATAGGTTTTATGAAACCTGCTTCTAAAGCGTTGCCAAGTCAGAAGTTGGCCACAGAATTTGTTTATGAATATCGCGAAAACCGTAAGTGTGACTAATTTGAAAATTGAAGCAGGGTGAGGTAGGTTGATAGGCACACAAGCAGGTATGGGTTTTAACACACCTGCTTCCAATGTGTGGCCTACTTCATTTACCCTTTATATACCTCTATAATGTGTCCAAATTTTATTCAAATCGGCTAAGCCGTTTTTGAGAAAAAAAATGTTTTTTTGATTTTTTCGATTTATACAAATACCAAAATAGATATAGGTCTAAAACTTGCAAAATCAACGTATCTCATTAGGCCCAATATACTCTGAAAAGATGAATCACATATCGCTCTAGGGCCGATTAACTATTCTTATTGTCTTATGGCATTTACAAATTGACCGTTGAATCATTTTTCTCCTCCAAATGATCAAAGTTTTGAAAATAATTAAATAAACATTACGTAGTCATTATCAAAATTAAAAAACAGAATTTTTGTCGACTTTTGCCAGAATTCCACATTAGATAACGGTTAAGTTTAAATAAAATAAAATTATCAAAATTTATTTGATTTCTTTTCTTTTAGAAAAGTTGCTGGATATTTGCGAAAACAATTTCTAGTCGTTTTTGACACCAGTTCATTTTTCAACCGCCGGAATTTTCGTTACCCAAAGCGTACCACACAAGAAGCGTAAATCCGACCCTGCAACCTTCACATTTAGTTCTAAATCGACAACCTTAATGTTAAAATGTTGCAGCATGCTTCCTATGTTTCCAAGAAGCGCTTAAAAAAACATACATTTGCCAACACTGTAACATCGCATTTAAATAAAATGATAAATTGGTACGTCGATGTGCGCGCATTACGCAAAAACTACAAGATAAATTTTTAATAAATTTTTGTTGGTTTTATTTCTTAGACGGTTGGTCTTTATCTCCAATAAAAATTATCACGATATTCCTATTTGATGGCAAGTTATTAAAGTTTTCATACAAGTAAAGCGCTAGCGACACAATGCGCATGCGCGAATGAGAGAATCTCGCAACTTCTGTATATACAGTCGAACCTGGTTAAGGCGAATTTTTGATAACTTGAACCTATTTCCCTAGAACTTTAGTATTTTTATATCGATAACTCGAATTTTTGATAATTCGAATTATTTATAGTTTCCCTTCCACTTCGACTTTTAGAGGTTCGACTGTATATACCACCTTTGATTACCCGTGTTCGAGTTTAGGTCGTTTCGCTGTTTGTACTTGTTGTTACGAATATAGTGGTAGTTCAACAACTATCCAAGACATTTTAACATTAAGCTTTCCGATTCAGAAGTGAATAAAGAATGTCGCTGCATGTAGCTTTTCCTCCAATTTATATACACCTTGTATTGTATTAGCGACCATGTCGCACTCAGCGGTGGCCATAAATTACAAACCGCCTCCTGCTTTAGCAGATCAAAGTTTTGTTTAAATTCCACAAATAAAATATCTATCAAATTTGGTTTAAATCGGATAGTCGGGATAATTCGCTTCTGCAAACTTCACATGCGCACTCCTAACATAATCTCACAATGGCTGTCTTCAAAAATAAAATACTTTACATTTAAACTTTGTTTAACCGCCTATCAGCTTTGTGAATAAATAAAATCGTAATTACCTGCATTGATAAGTAAATATCTTCTTCTTCCTGATTTTTTCAAATATATCAACTGCTCTCACATTTTCGTAATCATTTTTGATACTTTCATTAACTGCCAGCTCGGCTTCGTCTGGCGGGATTCTGGATATAAAAATTTCACTATTTTGATGAAAAGTCCTATAATGTTGAACAATCATTTTTCCTTTATAGTTGCATAGCTTGCATTTGATTTTGTGCGAATTTTGAAAATAGTACTGTATATCGTGTACATTATCGTCTGGAGTTGAATTTTCTTCAATTTCTTTTCCTTCGGAATCTTTAGCTTCCTCGACAGGAGAGATAATTGCATTGATTGTTATATTAATTGGAGTAGTTGTTGGTGGAGGTGTAGATGATGGAGTAGGTGTTGATACCGGTGTTACAAGAGGAGAAGTAGTACATGTCTTCTTCTTTTTCTTTTTAATACACCCACCAGCCCAAGTTCCCGTTATCTTCTTTTTCTTCATAGTCTTTTTGTTCGATTCCTCCAAAGGCGAATCTTTAGGTTTTTCTGGTGATTTATGTTTGCCTTCATTCTCAAGGTCAACATGGCGAGCCGAGTCCTCGTCATCTGAATCTTCGACGTAATTCTTTGGTTTGGAGCGCCTCTTTGTTCGTAATTTAATCGATGCGCTCAAATCTGAAACGTTGGTTTCGCATTCCAGCGAACTCTTTCTTGTTATCTTCTTCTTTTGTTTAAGAGATGCTAAACTTTCATTGTCCGAGTCAGAATCACGTTTCGACTGGTATGCCAAAAGCGCAGATAAATCGGTTTTTTCGATAATAACTTTAGGATTGGAATATCGAGCATGTTGCGTAGGAGATTCTAATAAAGAATTAATTTTTACTTCGGGTTTATTTTTAGGATCTTTAACTGTCTCTACTTCCTCATCTGGTTTCAACATGCAGCACATCCTCTTACCAGTAGCAGTAAGTACTCCATCCCTTATAAACATTTCTTTAATGTCATCGTGTAACATGTCTAACTCTGATCTACATTTGCGATCTTTTTGAATAATTGTAGTTGTTCTTCTTCTATTTTTAATTCGTTCTCCAACAGATTCAACTATCTGAGAATTATCCGGACTACTATCAACATAACTCTTCGTGGTTTTAGGCAATTTTCGTAGATTCTTTTTAGTAACAACAACCTTTTTTGCTCTTTTAATTGGTTTTTTACCTCTACCTTTAGAAGTTTTGGCTACAACTTTAGGCGGCGTAGGTTCCCTTTCCTCCTCTTTTTCTTCGCTTTCCGAAGATTCCACAATAATTGTTTTGACGTTCTCTTCTTTTTTGGGCAAAATGTCACTGATGTCAGATTGCTTAGTTTCATTCTCTTTTTCCAATGTGACACTTTTGTTTTCCACATCGCTATCGTCATCGTCACTATCCGAGTCCATTATTTTCTGGATCCGTTTAAATTTCTTTTTTTGCTGCGCACTAACATTTCCCGTTATAGTATTAAGAAGGGCGTTCAAAATTTCTTGCTTTTTAGTTTTATTAAAGAGATTTGTAATAAAATCTGCGATAACTGATTGTTCACTGGGCGTTGCTTTTGATTCAGAAAACGAATCGAGTGTTGTTACTTCAGCAGTTGTCGTACTGCTTTGTGGAAATTCCTCTATTTTGCATTCCTCTTTGCAGATTTCAAATTTAAATTCGGGTTCCTCTTCATTCTGAGATTTTTTTTCAGGTGTAGTTTCAGGTGCTAGTGTGGGCTGTTCATCAATTTGTACACCTGGTATTGGGTCATCGTCCCAATACTCAATTTTAGGCGGTTTTGTTGACTGTTCATCAATTTGTACACCTGGTAATGGGTCATCGTCCCAATACTCAATTTTAGGCGGTTTTGTTGACTGTTCAACAATTTGTACATCTGGTATTGGGTCATCGTCCCAATACTCAATTTCAAGCGCTTTTGTAGGCTGTTCAACAATTTGTACATTTGATATTGGGTCGTCGTCCCAATACTCAATTTCAAGCGCTTTTGTAGGCTGTTCAACAATTTGTACATCTGGTGTTGGGTCATCGTCCCAATAAAAATCATCCGGTTTCTCAATAACGGCATCTGTAAAACTCGTTTCATACGTGTCGTGTTTGTCGCCAGCCTTTGTTTCTTCAATGTCAGCCTTTTTCTTTGGAATTCTGAATTTTTGAACACCATAGCCTTTTCCAGTCTTGTTTGGTTCCTCAGTGGTATTATAAAGACTATCAAGCGGAGAGGCAAAGACTTCCTCTTTACTAGTGGCTCGATCTGCATTCGAGTAATTACTAGATATATTCTCGTCAACGGGTTTTTTATGTTGGACTACCACCGGTTTCTTTGAAGCCTGTTCTTTTAATTCCCGGGCCCTAATTCTTGGGTCTCTTGTGGATATTTGTTTTAAGTTGTCTGGCCTATTGCGATTATCTCTATTGTCAAAATAGGTTTCTGGTCTATTGGGACCTGGAGTTTTATTGTGGAATCGTACAGATTGGGGCAAATGACTATATTCAGGTGGAGATATGGCTGATGCGGAACTTTGGCTATATGTTGGAGCGTAAAAGTCAACTGGTGGTATTTTACTTAAGTCGTATTCGTTTGTAGTACTTATAGGCTCAAAAGGATGGAACGCCTTTGACTGGACTGGTGGTTGATGAACATTTTGTTTGTTATTAAATTGCAAATGCGTACTGCTATTTGTAATAGTATTTTGCCCTAGATAATTGTTAACGTAAGTGTTTCCTCCCATATTTTGTTGAGGAGAATTAAAAGTAGTTGGTGACTTTTGAGGGACTAAATTGCGAGGAGAAAAGTTACTTGCTTGGTGTATTGGCGGAAGAATGTATGGGTTGTGATAGTCTGGTTTAGCAACATTTGGCCTTTGGGGTGGCCTAATTGTTTCTATGCATATTGATCTTGGAAGTTCAACAGATGAGTCAAAAATTGGACTGAGCTGATTGTAACTGTCGTCATGCGTTTTAAATGGTTTTAAAATGGAACTTAACGGAAATTTTAGAATGGCTGGATCTATTATAGGTTTTTCCTGTACTTCAGTGCTAGTTTTACGTGGATGAGGATTGTACTTATCTGCTAATCTTTTAAAAACTGGCAATTCTTTAGGTTGGTCTATTAAATTCAACTCGGATTTCCGATTTAAGGTATCATTTTTCAGATCTGTCGGTTTTTCTGTATCAATTATCGATTGAAAGATTTCATCGTCCATAGCCCGTCTGGCATTTTCATCGTCTAATTTACTTTCAACGCTAGAACTGGCCTTATTAAGTCCTTTATTCTTATTTTTGTGTTTATGTCTTTTGTGACTTTTGAATTCATGTTTATCTTTGTCATCTTTTGACTGATTTAAATGTCGGTGTTCCTTTGTTGAATCTTTATCTCTTTGTTTATCCGTCTTTGAATGTTTGTCATCTCTATTTCTTGTCTCGTCTTTTTTATCTTTTTTCTTAGTATGTCCTTCTTCTAAAATTTTATCGTCGATACTCGACAGCAAACTGCCGAATTTTGAATCGGGATTTTTATATACTATTTCTACACGATTAGGTTTTGATTTTGAAGATTTCTCCTTATTGTGTGTAGATTCTTTAGCATGTTGAGACCTATTGCTTATTAATTTTTGTCTCAAATCAGTTAAAGGTTTTTTTTCCTCCCTTAGTTTTTTTTGCAAAATATCGCGGAGATCTTCTAACTCTCCGATACTTAAATCCTTAGTCTCGTCCACATTAAAACTATCATCAGTTCCCGTCAGTTCTTGCAAATCTGCAGCTGAGAGTGGAGGCTTAGATATATCTACAACTTTACTACCTAATTTATCGATAGTAATTTTTTTAATTTCATTTTTCTGTTTTAAACTTTCGGCTGCCTTTCTGTATATATCAGGTCTTTCTGTTTTATACGTTTCCATACGAGAGTTTACTGCAGCTTTGTCAGGAGTTTCGAATGTATCAATCCAGCTATCAACTTGAAATTCGTCGAATGGTCTAAACAAAAAAAAAAAACATTAGTCACGTATTTATTGTAATTTATAATAAACTTACTTTGCAATTTTTTCTGTTGGAATAACGATAGGAGCATGCTTAATCGGAGAGAATTCTCGCGGTGGACTTGGACTAGCTGGAGTGGCAGCAACTTCAAGCAAACGGGTTCTAGCATGTTTAAGTTTATCTGCCTTATCAAATTTATCTCTTTTTATCATGTTTGATTTTTGGAGGAGTCTTGCAGACAAATTTTAACATAGCCTCGTCTTGTTGAAGTTGTTTGAAAATTGCTGGATGCTGAAAAGATTAAGCATACATTGTAGATATATTCTTAAAAAATGTTTTTTTTTAAATTCTGTTGGACATTTATTGTGTAAATAACTATGATCATTAGTTCAAACAAAGCATTTTTGATACAAAACAAAATATATATATCAAATAACTTAGTTTTTATAATAACTTCAAATTATACGACATATAGGTATATTTCAATTAGACATTTTGATAATGCTGATCCTCCCGATGCCCAGTTTCCGTTGCCCGTTTTAATAGAATTTTAGACAATACGAATATAGTGGTAAAGATAAGCATGCATATAATTATTTATGCAGAAAATAAAAACTTAAATATAATATTTATATTTTTTAAAATATTCAAAGTAAAATATTAGTGTATCGTTATTGCAAACTAAGAAGACTGAGAAAGTGGATTTTTTAATTAAAAAAATATTAGAGAATGACATTAAAAAAGATAATGTGTTGCATTGATAAATATCTTACATCAACGCATTGCAATGGTTGACAATACAGTGGTACCTCGACATACGAGTTTAATTCGTTCCGTAACCTTGCTCGTATGTCAAATTTCTCGTATCTCAAAGCAATTTTCCCCATTGAAATTAATTGAAATGCCATTAATCCGTTCCAGCTCCCAAAACATCACCTCAGTTGTTTTTGAATGAGAAAAATGTATTTACAAAAAAAAACATTTATAATGTTCATAAATAACAAATACATATTCTATAAAAACATAATAAAAAAAAGTGTAGTGCTTAATTTTCATTACTGGTCTTCGCTTTTTTCGTCACGCTTTGCTCATTTTTACTTGCAGATCGATTAAAAAAACTGTCCTCGTATCTCAAATCTTGCTCTCATCTCAAAGCAAAATATCGCTCGCTCGGCGGCTCGTATCTCAAAACACTCGTATGTTAGGGCACTCGTATATCGAGGTTCTCTCCTTCAGCGTTCATTACTCCATTTCTGGATATACGCCTCTCCTGCTTCATGCCATTCTTGGCGGTTATGGGTTTTCCGCGTCCATTGTTTTCCATCATGTTTTTGTATATCATCTCTCCATCTGGATCGTGGCCTGCCCGGGTTACGTTTCGTTATTCTCGGCCTCCACTTCGTGAGTTTTGTAAAGATACAACTAAATAATAATTTGGTGGTGCAGGGTCAGGCCTATATGGTGGATGTAACATCAATTTCCAAGCAAGCCCCAATAATTTTTGACGAGTTACTAAAGTTGTATGAGTTTGAGCGTTGTCATGGTGGAACATAATGTCTTTACGATTAGTCAATTCTGGCCGTTTATCTTTGTTTGCTTCTTCCAATTTCATCAGTTATTGACAGTAAACATCTTAATTGATAGTATGTCTCCTTGGAAGCAGCTTAAAATATAAAACACCCTTATAATCCCACCAAACTGAAAGCATAATCTTTTTTTGATACAATTTAGCTTTTAATGTGGCTTATGCCTGTTTGTTACGCTTGGACCATGAACGTTTTCGATTAATGTTATTATAGATAACCCATTTTTCATCATCAGTGATGATTCGTTTTAAACAACGATCGATTTTGTTGTGTTTGACATGCATAACTTCTTTCTTTCTTTCTTTGTCAGCCCTCCTTTGTCCATTGTTGAACATAAGCCTCCTCCAGACGTTTCCATTCTTCCCTGTTTTGGGATACTGAGATCCAGTTGGTTGCAATTCTTTTTATGTCATCTGACCACCTTGTTGGTGGCCTTCCTCTGCTTCGCTTGTCGGCTCTCGGTCGCCATTCCAAGATTCTCTTCGTCCATCTATTGTCTTGTAATCTGGCCACGTGACCGGCCCATCTCCATTTTAGCCTTGCTATGCGTGTTATGACATCCTCTACACCAGTTCTTCTCCTTAATTCTTCATTTCGGACTTGATCTCTTAGAGTTAACCCCAGCATCGATCTCTCCATTTTGCGCTGTGCTATTTGCAATTTCTTAACAGTTGATTTTGTTAGAGTTAATGTCTCTGCCCCGTATGTCAGAACTGGCAGGACACATTGATTAAAGGCTCTTCGTTTTAATATGCATAACACAAATATTAATTCGTTGTGTTAAATAAAACTCTTTCAATTCATGTGGAACCCAAATATCGTACTTCTTAAAAAGTCCAAGACATTTTAAATAATTTTCGATTGTTGTGTGTGATACATTTAACCTCTCTGCAAACTCTCTCATAGCTATATGACGATCTTCTTTAATTATGGCTTTGATTTGATCATTATTAACTTCAATTGGTCGATCACAACGTTAGTCATCATTAAGTGAAAAATTTCCAAAACGAAATTCTTTAAACCAAATTTGTCACTGCCGTACTGTTAACCATTGATCACCGCAAACTTCACCTAAGTCTTTGTGAGTATCAGAAGCTTTCTTGCCCTGTCGAAAATAAAAAACCAAATTAAGACGAAAATGTTCGTTTTTGCTCTGTATGACACTGAACTATGTAAACCAAATACCACATAATTTGTTTCTAAAGAAATTTAAATATAGCCACTGTCAATTGTCAAACGGAAAGAATTATAACATCGACCGAAACGATTTAAAAAAAAATTGTACCGCTATAGATTTATAAAAACCGAAATTACTTTCTTGCCAACCCAATGTTTTGCGAGTATACGTTTAGTTTATCAAATCAAAAAGACACTATGTGCCGTTAACAGAAGCTTATTATAATTTGATAAAAAATGTATATATGTCAAAAAGCGATCTATTCCGGTGGAGGTCCTAAAAATAAAATTAAACAAAAATAATTAATAAAAATTTAAGTAATTTCTTGTCTTTTATAATAAATATCATTTTAATCTATTGTTGATCATGACGAATAGACCCAAGAGTAATTGTACCAAAAATGATAAACTAACCCAGTATATATCATTAAAAAAAATTCGAAGGAAAAATACAAAGATTCACTTTATAATGTTTATAACTAAGCTTACATCATCCGAAAATATTAGATAATTGATGAATTAATAAAATACTGGAAAAGTGTCTATATTCAGACATTATAATTTCGGATTATCTTATAAAAATACCCGATAAAAAATTCATATAAAATTTTTTTAATAATATTTAATTACTATTAAAAAAATCTAATAATAAAATAAAAACATAAATGAACTGTTTGATAAAAGATTTTTCTATATTAATCTATTATAATAACTAGATATGTACAAATATGTAATCTACTTTAATCGATGAACAATACCGCATTTAAATGTATAAAGATTGAAATCACAAATTTATTATTTGAATTGCTCATTTTAAATGTTAATTTTTTTAATTTCTAATTAGTTGTTGATTTTCAAAGTTCAATAAGTTTGAAGGTATTAAAAGTCACTTAATATATCAAAAATTGTAAAAGCAATTAGTTCGCAAGTTAAATAAAATAATTCAACGTAATTTATATTAAAGAAAAATTAAATAAAATTTACAAATTTGAAGTGCGCTATGTTTAAGAAAATTCAAAGTGTTTATAAGAAAATCCTACAAAAGATAAAATGTTTATTAGTTTAAGTAATTTGGTATAATTTTCGTAAACTATTAACGCAATAAAAAATACTCAAATGTAAAGAACTTCACTGTTAGCTCATTTTACCGGTCTTTAGTAAAGTACAGTATAGCACTGCAATCAAGACCCCACTTATGTCGCCTTCTCTTGCTCGTTAGTGGAACTTCATAAAATTATGAAAGTTATGGCGGAGGTGTTGATTGCATTTTAAACTATGTCTATCTACGATTTTTTTAAAAGCGCCTGTCGTATCAACAAGGCAGGTGCCGAATCTCGTTAATGTGTTCTAGACCAAAATTGTCGTAAAGTGAATGTCGTAGTAACACGCTATATCTATAGTAAAAAACTAAAAATGCATCGATAAAGCAACGTGTGAATTAGTTAAGTGTAATTTAATTAAGGATATATATATGGAACTCCTTATCTTACCTATTGTTACTGGCGCCACGTGCGCCATAAACTTCTACGAACAATTTTGACAGTTAAAATACGCCCATTGTCTAAAATAAGTTGTTTAAAAGTCATTTGAAGCACCTTGATTGTATTTAACCCACACAATATACTTTGAACATTGAAATTTGTGCACACACACTGCGGCTCCACAGAAACAAAAGTGAGGTTAGATAGTAAAACGTGTTTTAATTCGAAAGCACACGAAAGGTTTTCTAAGTTTTTCAAGTTTTGTCATTATTGGCATTATATTGAAAATTTAAAACGTTCAAAGAGCTTAAAACGATTTCAACTTTGTCACAAAGTTTTTTCGGGTGTTCTACCATTAGTTCGTCTTTATACACGGTTATTGAATACTATGCATAACCTACAAAATACATGTATCTTGTTTTAGATGGCTCTTAGATGTTTTGTGCCCCGGTGCAAGTCGAACTATAACTGCACTCTAAAAGAATATAATCCGATCATCTCCGGATTTAAAATCTTCCAATAAATAAGACTTACATTTAAATCTAACCTTTGTGCACCATTGGCACATTTAATAGCACGGTTTGTTAAGTATAGGTAGCTGCGCAGAATATATTTGACCTTGATATAAGTGCGTCACGTTGCGGAGTTAAAATTGCGAGAACTACAAGGGTCGAAATTAAAAAAATTGAAACATGTTAGTAGAAGTTGTAAAAATGCCTTGATATAAAAAGAAAATTGTACTAATCTGATATATTTTAAGTCAGTTTAGTGGAATTTATAACTAGAAGCTTCAAAAAAATGTTTAGAATATGTATTAATAAGTTAAGACGCTGTTTCATGCTTTTCCGGACCAAAATTTCAGAATCGAAAAGTTGGTAGGATATACAAGACATTAATTTTCCAGCAAATTTGCACAAAAAATTATAATATCAAATTTTTTGTATGGGATTATACTGGATTACTAAGAGCCTAATAGGTTTTAATTTTTATATCTTAAAGAATGAAAATTGTCCGCAATTTGGACTAGCGTTCTTTACGGCTGTCACCAAACATTTGCAGAAAATTCGTTTCGGCGCGTACAAATTCCAAAACCTCGAAACGGAGTTCCGCTTTTATTAAGTCAGCTTTATTTGATATTGATATAGGTATGTTTTATAATAATTTATGCGTTCTTTTTTGATCACGTGTAGCATGTTACAATTAGATTGGTTTTATTATTTTACTGTCAAAGTTGTTTTGGAAATATTAGACCAGCCAAAGGGACGAGAGCATTTGCACCAATGAATAAATTACGTACAATTTAATTTATTTTGAAAAAAGAGGACGGTAATAACTGTTTTGCGTATGGACGCTCAGGATTCTTTCGGCTTTAAAAACTATACTGTTTTATATAAGAAAATCAAAGCTAAAAGGACCTATAACACGTTTCAAAAACTGCTACTTATTAATATATTTAAGTGAGATAAAAAAGATGTATTCTTATAATATTGTTTGGCACTTGACATTACTGGAAAATCATGAAGATTAAAAACACGATATCGTTGAATGGAAAATATGAAACACGATAACCGAGTTGGTAATACAGTTGTCGTTAAGATGTGTAAACCGTTTTATAAATTGATAGTTATGATCACGATACACTTATATCGGTATGTCTATGCGCATCCCCACGTCTGACGTCACTGTAACGCATGGACTAGATTCGATACATAGAAGGCCCATATATAATGCAGTTTTAATTACGATTTAATGCAAAAGATCGTCTTGTCTTTAAGGTTGACAAATATTTAATAATTGTTAATAAGGATTGTTTAAATAATCAACATTTCAGATTTTTAACGTGTAATTATAAAATGAAACCACGATTTCTGCACTACACCATGCTACAAAGGAACTATATGCTTCTCAAGTGACGTCACCTGCGCGAACTCGTCGCGATTCTGCTTCGAGAGTAGCATTACCGGTATGTGTATAGTGGTTATGATCGTGGATACTATAGGAACGTAATCCAAGAGCCACATTCGGCTGCGCTGCAGTGTTTATTGTTACAGAGATTATGTTGATTATGTTGTGTATACATGTCTGCAAACTTCTCGAAAGACACTAAATAAAAAGCGTTGTTTGTGTACTGACTTTAATTAAAGGCTTTTTGGCGTAGTCTATAATTTGCGTAAAAAAGACGAAACAACTCAAGTAATCCAATTTTTCAGAAGAGCCCAAATCCAAAAACAGTACTACTGGAAAATGATAAAGCAGGCAATCGTAAAGTTCTCTCCAACGCGCCCAATTGTTAACGGTGATACTTTTGCAGCCGGAAGAAAATAATCTAAAAATTAATACCAAAGCCGTGACTCAAAACGTCCAAGTTTTGAATTGTAGCACTTTTCTTTCCGATCACTAATAAATTTAAAAAAACTTTGTAGATGTCCTCATACAGAATCATCCTCTTCTGTCCGTAAAATGATAAATGCGTAAATTTGACGAGCAGAAGTATTTAGTAAATAATAAATGATCGCAAGCTAATATTTTGTCCGATTTTGTAGCTGGATTTTAACTTCTCTAGCTTCAGTATTATTTTAAATCATCCACCACTACCAATGCTAATATATTTGCACTTCTGCGCATTTAAGGCTCTGCGCATCTGCGTCGATCAATTGAATGTAAGGTTATATCGGCTTATGCGAAATTCTACGTATAACTTACATTATCTTGCATAAATATGTTTAGTTATTCTATTCACTACCCTTACGGCTTAAAATAATACTTTCTTTTAATCCTGTTAATTAAGACACGAACTCGTATGTGGGTTAACTTATTTCGACGTATAGTTAGTATTCATGTTTAAAAATGAAGTCTCTATTAACCGTATGTTTAATCGCATTATGATTTCGATCCAAGAGCAGTGGCTATATTTGACAATGAGTAGAAGGATACCGACTAACAGATGAAATTATTACAAAATATTCAAAATGTCCAACAGAATTGACAAATAAAAATATATCACTTACTACTTTTTGGAGAATTTTTAAGATCACATCTTCACACTTTTTTAACGTCTCCAGCTTCAATCTATAATGATTTACAATTTAATTGGGTTGCATTGTACAGCGGATAGAGTGAATATTCAACTCAAACTTACTTTTTCTTCCTGTCTGTAATCATAGAATGTAATCCTTCCAATTTACTCAGTTGCAGTTCGCGATTCTTCTTTTTCGGATCTTTCAACTGCGCTATGAGTTTGTCCAAATGCGGAACGTACTGTTGTAGATGGACTAACATTTTCGAGCAATCTTCTTCCTCCATTTTGATTAATACTAAGAGTAATGACCGTCTTTAATAAAACTATTGCGCAGAAACTTCATTCGGGTCACATATAACCTACGTGACACGTCCGAAGGCCACCATTGCAAATGGCGGACAGGAAATACTATGTCAATATATCTGCCAGACGAAAGGCAATATATCGGATTCTATCATAACGAAGATGATGTTTTCCGTTATTTGTGAATTTATATATTTCGTTTGATCAAATTTTTGCAGTTTATAAACGTGGACCGTGTAAGTTTCTACGACCTTTGTCGACTGTGCATGTGGCCCGCCATTACGGATACGGGGAACGACGCGAACCGTTACTGTGTAGCGAGAATATGGTACTTTCCTTACCTAAATCTATTACGCCCGTAGTGAAAGTTTTAATAGGCACAATACAATTAGTTTATTTTACACGTAATAAATGCACAAAACGGTATCGACGAACGAATGTTATCCTTTGAGGTCGTTTTTTAACATTACAACGATTCTAAGTTAGTTTTGCTATTGCACAGGGAGTTAACAATGCCAGTCTGGCGGGTATAAGCTCCATTAGACATGTGCAGTTCGCTCTGCGCTGTCTTTGCCAGCAGCGAAGGACCCCGGACAACGGGTTTTGTACGACATTCGTTTTAGTTTCGTATAAGCAAACATGTGTTTCGGTTTTAATATACTTACATATGCACCTCTATAGTTTTTTGTGCCAATTTTATAAAATTTTGTTAGTATTGGCAAAGGTAGACGTAGACGTCGAGGAACATCGTATTTGTAAATTATATTTTATAAACTTTGTAAATTAATTATTAAATATTTTACCCGCAATTAAACGAATGGCTGATGCAATATTTGACAGAACACTTATTAAAATTCATGTGTTTTATTTAGTTTATTGCCATAGCGATTATTTTTAAACAGGATATTTTTGTTTCACGGATAAATGCTCGTAGTTAGCTTAGGGTGGTGGTTTCTAAGGTGTTGTTCACTAAAAAAAATGGGTTGAAGTCTTGAGATGACATTTGTGAAGTATTGATTAAGAGAGTGTATTTGTTATATAATTTCAATTCCGTCGAGAGGGGTACACTTTTAAGAGAATAGAAAGTAAAGCTCTTTTAAGGCGTTGTATGTTAGTATACTACGCCTTATAATCGTCGAAGCATATTCCATGTCGGATATTGCGTTGTGAATTTAATGATGTGCGGGGTCAATGCATCATATAAAATGCTCATTTTAATGGCAAATTAACAGGTTGAAAGTGCCTACATGAACAAAAAGCTCGAAAATTGTTTTCAAAACTGTAATGAAGAAGTAATGCCGATAGATTAGTTTTATATAAGTATTGATATTGATTCCTGAAATTTTGTGTTGATTAAAAGGTGGTTTCTGGTTTAACTGTTAGATTAGATAACTATATTGTTATTGGAGTTAAAACAAATATAAATATAAGCTATTATTCAGAAAAACATATTAATAAATAAGAAGGGGGTTATTCGATTTTTAAGTGTATGGGTTTTAGTTCTATTGTAGATTCTTTAATGCTATGAGCAATTAGAACGGTTTAAGCATGGAATTTATGAACGAATGTTTTAATTGTGATTGAATTAGTATTTTAACACCAGGTGAGCATTTATATGAAACTAGAACCGTCATTATTAACGTTAACACAATTGAAAGTGTTCGAATTAAAGTGGACTTATAAGATTTTGACTACTTGCATTTTTAATAATTGAATAAACTAATTGTAAATATTTTCGAGTCCTAAATTAAATTATTGAATAGAAGACGTAGAAGGCACTTAGGGATTTTACTTTTTATATGTCTGGGTATAATTATTTTTATATTGATTAGTTATAAAATCGTGAAATAAAATTACATACCTATACCAAATTTAAATGATAATTATGAAAAACTTGAACAGCCCTGATGTAAGCAGATACACGTTTTAATTGCGATTTGATATATGTGACAATATACCCGAAGATAATTAACATTTTTTTTAAATTAGATTAACGAGCGATTTGTTCGTTTTTCAATAACTTAATTTTTGTAAAAGAAGGTGGCAAAAATAATTGGTGCTATAAAAAAGTTTATTGAAAAATGGGAGGATCGACTTGTATCATATATTTAGGAAGATAATTAAAATTGGCTCTTACCACTTCGGCAATGTACAATATAATTTCCCACTTAATTTTATTTAATTGTTACTTATGAACTAACATTAAAAACTATTTTTGACAGGAACAACTGAAGCAGGATAACTCTGTTGGTAATGCAGTTTTCGACAATGATTAGTTCTATGATTTCTTAACCAAACAAATACGGGTAGTATTGACTTTTAAGGCCGTTGAACAATTGATCGGAAATGGGAACAGAAACGAGCATATATCGGAGACAGAAGCAGTAACGATAATCTAAACATAACCTTCATCTATATTGAAATTATCTATTTCAATACAATCATCCAAATCACATAAAATCAAAAACACAAACGAAAGAAAAACGGTTTTTAAGAATGTCGGACGTTATCTATCAAAAAATGTTTTTAACAATTGGACAACCTTATGATTTTATTATATGGGCAGGTATGAAGCGGAAGTCTTAAAACTTGGCGAACTGATCCGGTTACTGTCTCTGCTTCTGATATACAAAATGTAGTGTGCATTCGAGTCATTTGAAATCATAGATTTTATGTTCGCTACTGTTTCCGCTTCTGTTCAACTGTGCAACCGCCTCTACGGTTTGCATCACAGTTGTTCTGTTCATGCACTATTGACCGGGTAAGCGCAATTAAAGTAATTTTTTGTTGAATTTATATTGTAACTTAATATCATGCATTCAGACCTCTTCTACTATGGATTAAATATAATGATAACCCCCCCCCTTTTTTTGAAGTCCTTTTGTATGATCCAGGGGGTGCCAATTTCTGCCGCCTTTTCAAGTCCATTTTTGTCAGAGTGTGTGTAACTGTGAATGACAACTTGACAAAATGAATTTCTCCAAAATTGATTACGGTATTACAATAAATATAATGAAATAATTTATAACTTCAACAAGTTTTTATTTTGTTGAAGCCTTCAAGTGACAGAGTGCGCTGCTATTTTCTTTTGCTTTATTAACTTGAGAAACGTTAAATAACTAAAAAAATCTAGAAACTGCACGGTTTTACTTTTCAGTTGGTATTGAAAAGCCACATTCAGTGAGGAAATTGGCTCCTATCTAAAAGCATGCTATATTGTCTTCTTTCTCTCTCCCCTTTATGTTGAGAATATTAACAAAGCACATCTTCTTCCTTTTCTTTTCCCCTGTATTTTATTCTACATTATTCGATCTGCCATGTAATGGACTTCCTTGTGCATCTACTCATTGGTTTATCCTATTTTGTACGTTTAACGACTTTTTTCCTCAAAATTCATTGCTCTTTTAAAATTCCATTAGAGCAAGTGTCTTCAACTACTGGTCGCCGCAATTACTGATTAAAAAATATTACTTTATTGTTAGAAAAATAGAAGCTTTAGAAATACGATTTTTGTATTATTGCCCTATTTAGTCCTTACCGTTTACAAAATTTACACCATTCAATGCAATTAATTTGTGGAAGTCTCTTGCGAAAACTTTGCATAACGTTAAAAAAATGACAACAAAATAAAATCAAATCAAAAAATTAAAATTATACAACTGCATATAATTAATCATAATGTTCACGTTCAATATCTTAATAATGTTTAATGTTCACTGGAATTGGACACTTTCAATAAAACAACTATTGTTCAATTTGCAACGTTTCGTTTCTTCATTGAAACTTTATCAAGCAACTTAACAATACAAAAAAGATTTTAACCATCAACACTCAAAAATTCTACATGCGTCAAACATGAAAGATTGTAAAAATATTTACAATATATACCAGCATTCGCTGCCGTACAGTGCTACTGGACGCACCACAGTGCGGTACATCTTTGACTTTAGGCAAACACTCATATGTTTATTTTATAGTAGAGATATTTGATTTTCTCATAGTCTATGAGTCATGCCTGTGCAAAAGACAGAAAATGGTCCTAACTTGCCGCTACACTCTGACCTGAAAACATCATCATTATTGTTTTATTTCTTCAATGTAGCGGAGTTGTTTGTACCCTGTGGTTTATTATTGAGTTTGTTTGTTTCATGTGTATGTTGCCTTTTAATATTTTATTGAAACAGTCTTTTTCAGGAGTATATTTATTTTGCGTTTTTATTCACTGTAAGTATGTTTGCATTAATTATTTTTATCCATCTCTAGAGCTTCGCCTTTGCGCAGATATTTGCAAGGTCATAGACCATAAGAAAATCAAACGTCTCTACACCTGTAATGTTGTTCATTAACTATATCGTTGTGATTTTTTTGAGGACGACTGCCCACTTTGTTTCTCTACATTTATAAATTGCCAACTTAATATAAAACAGTCCTTAACATCATCTTCTTCAAGGTTTAAACCTATTGGGTTGATACAATCTTGCATATGGTATACAAGTTTTAATTTGCAAATGATGGGCACAGGTCCAAAAGGAGCCAAGTCATAAAATGTTTATTCGCAGCAAAATGGAGCATACACATTTAAAACGAGTAACTATTTTGAAAATCAACATTATCATTGGTTTACTTGGCTCTTTTTGAACCTATATCATTCATTTTTATTTAGTCAAACCTCTATAAGTCGAACCTCGATAAGCCGAATTTTTGATAACTCGAACCTGTTTTCCTAGGACTTGCCTATTTCAACGTTAATATTTTTATATCGATAACTCGAATTATTTTTAGTTTCCCTTCGACTTCGACTGTATTTGGTACTTACAGGGAACAGACTATGTGATCTTTCATGATACCGTTAAAGTCGAAATATCGAACTGAAACACTTCTCTTATCAGTTATCATATCTTTCGTTAAAAATAACTGAAAAAATGCAATGTATTAATAAATTTTATTTAAAACTACTTACCAGAAAAAATATTGTAGAGAAATGCAATCTCGGTATAAATTGTTGACAATACAGCCCTCTGGCCGCCCGTTTAAGAACTACAATTTATATTAGCGAATTTAAAAAATCTTTCAGCATGAGAATTCCTTTTATCCCTTCACTGTTAATTATTAATTTTAAGTAAATAAAACGCAATTAATTTCTTTTTTACATATAATACTTTTTAATATATAAAGTACAAATATAAAACAGCATACAATACTTTAAAACAAACACAAATATGTATATTGATAAGTTCTCCAATTCAATAGTGTAATAACTCAAATCGTATCATTTTTAAATTAATACACTACAAAAATTAAATTGTCTATATATGTAATGCAAAAGTATAACAAACAGATTATTAATTGTAATTCACTACAATTAATAAGTTCGACTTGTTATTCTTACAATTTTTGTAAAATTTCATATAAAGTAGAACCGCTATTCGAATCAACTAGACCAAGCAAATGAATTTAATTTTAAAGTTAACCATACGCTAGTTCAAAGTATTGTAGGCTTGACGTTTTCCTCTTTTCCCATACTTCAACAACAATTTACGAATAGCTTGTCTGACTGAAAATTGCACCTCTTCTACTTACAAAATCTGAACGTATGGAAGCATGAGCGTAGCTAGCGGTGGCCAGGGGGTGTGCACTCAATGCTTTAGATGGGAGATAATTTAGTTTGCTCGGTTTGACTTTTCATACCAACTTAAAAATAGACCCTCGCAGTTTCTAGATATTCTATATAATACTACCCCACTGGCAACAGTAGTAGACTTTAACAAAGTAAAACAGCTTGAAGCTATAAATTATTTAATTAATTAATTAAAGCTTAGAAAAAACGACTGTATTCGGATTACCGTTATTTTCAGCTGGTCGACTACCCCTTAGAAAAACTTCCTAGCTACGCCCATGCAGACTAAATATCAGAATTCCATAACAATCCAACAAAAAGTTACTAGATTTTAGGAATTTCTGGTATTAAACTTCAGTATAATTCACTTCTTTCTAATGCTTGAGTATAACAGAGATGGCTTAATAACAACTTTTCGCAGCACATATGACATGTGAGGTAAAATAGTCGTCGGGTTAATATTTCTTTATCAAGTTCGTTATTAATTAAACTTGCAACAAATTATTCATAAGACTTGTAAATATGTCATCAGCCTATGGTACTCATAGCGAAGGACCAGGATTTGTAGGAATACGATTTTGTCAGGAATGGTATGTTATATTTTAACCTAACTTATTAACTTCAAAATTGTTGTTTTAGTAATAATATGTTGTATCCGAAAGAAGATAAAGAAAATAAAATATTAATGTACGCATGTAGAAATTGTGATTATAAACAACATGCAGATTCTAAATGCATTTATGTTAACAAGATTATGCACGAAATTGAGTAAGAATGATATTCTATATTGTGATAAAATATAACATTTGTTTAATTTTCAGTGAATTAACACACATTGTGCCAGATGTAATATCTGATCCTACATTGCCTAGAACGGAAGATCATCATTGTCCGAAGTGTCACCACAGGTAGCTTTAAATACCTTTCAAAATTTGATAAGTATGTTAATTCGATCTTATATAGGGAAGCTGTTTTCTTTCAAGCTCAAACCCGAAGAGCAGAAGAGGAAATGCGTTTATATTATGTTTGTACAAATCAACACTGTGCCCATCGTTGGACGGAATGAGTAAAACGAAAAGCAAATTTTAGGATAATGGCATATGTTCCAAAAATTATCAGATTATATTTATATTTTTATAATACTGAGAATTGATATTTTAGACTACATTTAATTGTAAGGAAGCACAAATTCAAAACCTTATATTTATGGTTTTCATATATTATTGATCGAAATAAGGTCTTATAATTTGAAGAATTGAATGCATTTTGATTTCAAAGTGACCGATATTCATTTTCTCTTCAGAAATGAAAAATATTCTAATAAATAAATTTAAATTTTATGTTCTGAAAATATAGTGTTTGTTTCATATTTTTTAAACATTAAGACATGTGGCAGTTAATACAGATTATGTATTTGTTTGCAATTACATGTTGGGTAATACATAGTACAAACGTTAAATAATTTAGTACTTTGATCTAGAATTGCACACTTAGATTTTCATCACAATCTGCAATTATCATTTTACCTTTTCATTAAAAATTACCAAACCGTTACCAAATTTCTGTTTCTTATAGCCTTTGACTCTGAGTATCTTTGAAGTGAACACTTGTCCATTTTTGAGGTAAAATTCCAATACCATTTTTGAAAATGAAAGTATCAAAAGACTTATGTGCATTCATTTACTATAAAAATGTAATATAGAAAGAACTAAATTTCCTGAATAAATTATATTTATCATTTAATAAGACAAATAATAAGTACTGTAATTCTTACTGCTGTTTTTTATTATTAAACTTTAATAAATTAGCCGATTCATGTCTACCCTGATAAGGGAGACCTTGAGAACAACTGCATTAAAGGCGAGGATAAAGAAGAAGAATAAATTAGCTGATTGAATATATCACCATTGCATATACCAGGTGTGCAACCTTAAAACGGCCGTTTTCTAATAGATGGCAGTACGCGCGCATTAGGCATCAGCCAACCTTGCCTGCCATTTTTTCTCATTGCTTTGATCTTTGCCATTAGTAAACAAAAGACAAAGTCAGCAATTTCGAACAATAACGTGTCCTTTGATCAGGATAAACATGTCGAATTTTGTGCCAGATAAAGAGCATTTGCGGGGAACACTGCTATTCCTCTTCAATTGGAAGAAATCTGCCGCCGAAGCGCATAGAATTCTTGTGGAGGTCTATGGCGACAGTGCTCTTAGTGAAACTCGGTGCAGAGCGTGGTTTCGGCAATTCAGAGATGGAATTTTTAACGTCACCGACAAGAAGCGCGAAAATCGACCAAAAGTTTTTGAGGACACCGAATTGCAAGGTTTATTGGACGAAGACGATACCCAATCGCAGAAACAACTTGCCGCGAAGTTGAATATTAGCCACCAAGCAATTTCGAAACGCCTTTTTGCTATGGGAAAGATCCAAAAGATTGGAAAATGGGTGCCACATCAATTGAACGATCGACAGATGGAACGACGCCAGACCGCGTGCGAAATCTTGCTTGATCGGCACAACAGAAAATTATTTTTGCATCGAATCGTCACTGGCGATAAAAAATGGATCTTTTTTGAAAACCCTAAGCGCAAAAAATCGTGGGTGGACCCCGGAGAACCCTCAACATCGTCTGCTAGGCCAAATCGATTCGGGAAAAAGACAATGCTGTGTGTTTGGTGGGACCAGAAAGGGGTGGTTTACTACGAACTGTTGAAACCTGGTGAAACGATCAATACTCAACGCTACCAACAACAAATCATCGAATTGGATCGTGAATCGTGCAAAAAAAGACCCGAACACGCGGATCGGCATGAGGGTATCATTTTCCAGCACAACAACGCACCATCACACACAGCAAGATTGGTCCGGGATACATTGGATGCACTTGGCTGAGAGTTGCTACCCCACCCGCCCTACTCTCCTGATCTGGCCCCTTCAGATTACCATTTGTTTGCGTCGATGGGACACGCGCTTGCTGAGCAGCACTTCAATTCTTATGAAGATGTTAAAAAATTGCTCGATGGGTGGTTCTTATCCAAAGGGGATGAATTCTTTTGGGGTGGAATCCACAATCTTCCTCAAAGATGGGAAAAATGTATAGCCAGCGAGGGCAATTACTTCGAATAAAATATTTTTCACTTTTCTGCGTTAATTATTGTGTTTTGCTAAATAAAAAAACAGCCGTTTTAAGGTTGCACACCTGGTATGAACAACTAACTGGTCCCCCCTGGCTTCGAACGAGTATTGTGATTTCGAGCTAAAAACTTATTTTTATCAATATAAAATAACGCCTGTATAACTCAGGAATAGTGTAGCTTTTTATTAGTAAAATAATTTTTAGAATCCGCTCAGTAATTCCTGAGATTACCCGCCTACATACAAACAAATTTTACCTCTTTATATTAATATAGATAACATCCAATTTAACGATGTTTATTACCTCAAATCTCTTTAATTAGATAGATTTGGTAACTTGGAAATTGCTCTAGAAAAATTCTAAACTAAATTTCATTATTTTTATAAATTTAACCAAAAGGGTTTATATATAAATTTTATTATAGAAATGGTGAGCCTTAGTTTCGAACTCAAATCTTTAAAGAGGCTGTCTACTCATATCTTCTGGTTAAGTTTTAACTGTTTAGAAACGAACGAATTAAATAACAACAATTAAGCTATTATTTTATAATGAATAATACTTTTCTTTACAAATATATTACAACTTTACACTGACATTATGCATGTACTGAATCTTAAAATTTGTTAATTCTACATTTTAAATAAAACTAAAACCAGTAACCGAAATCAGCACTGCGATTTTAAATTTTATTTAAAGTGTTAGTTTTCATTGCAATGATTAGGCATAATAATTATAGGCAGGCAAGAAACATTGTGTTTAAAATTAAAAACGAACACAATGCTAATCAATTATAGCAGAAAAAACACAAGAAGTCTTTGCCAGTTTAAATTCACATTAATATTCTAACTATATCTAATGGAATGTTTAAAAATGCATCGAAATAAGACTATTCACATAATAAATATAAAAATTTTCAAATTTCAGTCCATATTTACCTACACATTAATTTAAAATTAAAAATAAATCGAAATCAGAACATATACATTTAGGATTACACATCTTGAGCATTAAAATTAAGTACATTTTATTCTATCAATTGTACGATTCAGAAATGCACTTTCTAAGAATGCTTTAAACATAAACACATACAATTATTGCTATTCTCGAATAAAACCAACACATATTTAGAATAAGTATATGACAACAGTCTTCAGATATTAGATCTAAATCAGATCTACGGACAGTATCGTATAGCAATAATTTTTCTTTAATTATTATTATCTAAGATCTGATTTGTATGCACAACAAATCTCAACGGTAAGCAAATTAAAAAACAAACTATTCAACACATTATAGCTTCAACACTGATATGTAAAAAAGTATACAATCAATTTTTATAGGTTTTTGCTTGATTACACTGGTCTATAGAGATCAACATGATTAACAAAGTTTGGTGTTTCCCCTTAATTTGTATAATCGTCTGGAAAAATGTATAAACATAAAATTTTGAATACATTTACATATATAACTCTTGTGTATGGCAGACGATGCTTTGTACAAAATAATATCTTATAAATAGATTTTATGCAAGCAATTAGCTATAAATATAACGATATAATATTTAAATATTATATAACAGAAAAAAAATTAAGGAAAATTCAAATTAAAGTAGATTTCATTGTAAAAATCACGATCCTGTTATATTTATAGTAAAAACTTGTATAATATGTGGAAAAGTTGAGTGTTACAAACAGAGTTATTAGGTAATATAAAATTATAAAATAATAAAATGCGCTTAGGACAAACTATTATAGTATAGTACTAAGAACTAATACATAAATATTAGATCGGCTTTTTTACTTCTATTATTGTATATCTCAAATCACATGTAATCTCATTGTAGTCGTAGTATAAAAAATATTTACAAATAAAGCCATGTCTTCAGTAACTTTGAACTATTTATATCTTATGGTTAAAGTACATAAAGTGAAATTGCTTTAGCTACAAATGACTAAATTCGATAATACAAGGGCTTAGGGTTTTCAGATCAGTGAAACTCGCTTCTAATTAAAAACGAACTCATAAAATTTAAATTAATACTTATAGCACCATTACTAAAATTTAATTTACCAAAACAATCATTTAGTCCTAAAATTGTTTGCGCTGATGACTAAAGATGGAATTAATGAAATTTGGTAAATCCTGTATTTTATAATAACAAGCTTTCAGATATATTAAATTAATAATTCGCAGATAATGCGGAAATGTTAAATAGTTTGAAATAAAAACTGTATCACATTAAAAATATTCAAAAATTAAAGAATTATCAAAATTCATAAAATAAGTACGATGACAAATTGTATTTTAAAAAAATTCTCAAATTTATTCAAAATAAGCTATTTATATTTAAGTTTAACATTTTTACTTCCAAGGTTCGTTATATAAATTATAAAGTATTTGATTTATTTATTAGTTTAAAATTAAGTTGTCTTTAAGAATAATGTAAAACAATTTGATCTTTAGCAAAAAAGCCAAATATAAAAAGTTTAGCAAAAATAATTTTTTAGTCATGGTAATTATTTGAACATTCGCTATCATAATTTTTTAATCGTGAAAATAGATAAAATGATACAGTACTAATACTTTTATACAGTCAATAGCCTTTCCGTATTTTTTTTAAATATAAACGAATATTTTCGATCTCCCTCTACTTTTGTTTTTTTTTCGAAAAATAATTTAGTAATGCAAACTTCATTGCTTTAAAATAAGTGTTTTACCTTTAGTCAAAAATCGTCAGCTACGTTTTCTGTGGAACTTCAAATTTGAACAAATAACTTTTAACATTCAAAAAAGAAAAAAATTATATAAAAATCGTACAGAAGTTTTATACAATTTCATTAAAATATTTTTAAATGTTTAAATAATTTTTCTTTCAAAACAAATTGAAAGCACCACGAGCAAGCCCCGTAAATGATTCTGTATAATTATAAACAATTTACACATGAATTTAGTGCGTTATATGAAATTTGAATGAACGAATTATTTATTATCAAATCTACATCAAAATTGAAAAGGCAAAGTCGAAATTTAACTTATTAGCTTTTAAATCTGGAAGACTTTTATGAGAATAATAATTTCAATTTTTCTCAATTGGACTTTTTTTGATTGTTTAAAACTTTCTTTAACACGAAGTAGAATCACAAAATCTTAAAACCCTTCAAGTTTTAGATTCTAGCTCATTTTTTAAGTTAAGTATAAAAATAAGTCAAACGTTTAATAAATAAATTTTAAAAAAGCTGCGACATTCTTACAATCGAATACAGAAATAAGCTGCCTCTGCGTGAAGTTTTTCCTTACAAAATAAAACTTCGAATCCATTTTCACGAACGAAATCCCAATCGTCAACGGCACCATCACTTTTTCACTTTGTACACTTAAAATATAAAAAATTAAAGATTGCGAAAAAAATTTAATAAAATTAAAAATGGCGTAATTGTTTTTAAACTAAAAACCCTTCGGATCCATTTACCCTTATTTGGGCTCTTATACTTTGCACACTATTCATTATTTTCTTTTGGTGGCCCACCAAAGTAATGCCAAGTTCTGTTAAGTCTTTTACCGTTAAATTAACAACAGCATCCATAGTATTTATTCCACCAGAATGGAAATTCTCTAAATATCGAGTCATTTTTATCGAATTTAACCATTCTTCGACCGATGTAAAGTTTGTCAAGTCCGGTGCATCTGCAGCTAAGGGATTATTCGATCTAAAAAGAAAATCGTTTAGTTTTCATAAAATCTTCTTCAGGGCTATATTTATTAGTAAAAAACACGTTCTAGTTTTTAATAATACTTTTTTACCTTTTCAGTAATTATTTAATATTTACATAACTGAAACAAAGCAGTTTTGGATAAAAAATAGATTTTAAAGTACTTACATTATACACAAAGCTGATAAAAACTATTTTATCTCAAAGGTAATTAATTTTAAAGCACATAATTTAAATTCTATGAACGCAGAAAAAAAAATCAAAAATAAACTCGGGTATAAACTGCTTGTAAAGTAATAAAAAGCTTCAAGTTTATCCTAAAACAAGGTCATTCTCGATGCAAAGCTCTTACTCCTAGTGCATTATTATTTAAGCCGCAAAGTACATTAAATTTTTGTATTTTAGCAAAAATAATGAATTTAGCTTCGGCTTTTAACATAAAATATGCGCATGCATTAACACATATGTAAAACGCATTATAAATATGAGCGATAGATAGAATAAAATCAAGCAAAAAATACCTTCGCAACCAAAAAAAACCACAAAGCAATATTTACACGTTGTTAAAAGTGACCCAAGCCCCAGCTTTCGTGAATGGACGCTGTGACGGTGTGTTATGTATCGTCGACCACTGGTTACGATCTTCATCAATTCTCGAATACCATTGCTCAGAGTTATCATTCACATCAGAATTGAGTCTAATTTCATGATTGCTAGTATCGAGATCGTTTTGATTTAAATTGTTTTCAATAAAATTATTACTAATCCATTCTCTTGTGTTCGATTCTTTATTTTGAGAATACAAATCGTTCTCTGTGTTTAACTGCGGCGGACAAATGTTAAGCAAGCTACTAAAACGTCTGTTTATTTCTAAATCGTTTTGTAATCGTCTGTTCGCATATTCACAATGTGAATTGAAGTTTGGCATTAAATATGGATTACTATAATTTGCGAATAAAGGAGAAGGCATTATATTCACCGAATGTGGAGTTGGTGTGAGATTATAAAAATTCTGAACATGTGATAACTCTGAAAGTGGTATTTCTTGCACATGGTTCCCTATATTCACAGTTTGCCAAAAGTAAGTGTTCAAAGATGCTTGGTGGCTAAAATAAGTGTAAAAAATTATGTTAAAGTAAGTTTATAAATGTGTATGAGTTCTTCTTATTTTTGTATTTAAAAAATCTTATTTTATTTCAGAAGACTGAAATGCAAATCAAATTTTTAAGCAAAATAGAACGATAGAAAGAGTTGTGCTTTCATGCCAAAGCAGTGCATTGTTGAGAGAAGATATATAAACAACAAAGTTGTGCTTTATAAATTACTTACCGATTCTGAGCAATCTTTCTTAAAGTATCGGGGACGCGGATTAGTTTATCTAAAGTTTTAACAATGGACTGGAATGAGGGTCGATGCGTTCGTTCCTTTTGCCAGCAGTCCAACATAAGTTGGTATATTGCTTCGGGACAATCCATGGGTGCTGGTAATCTGTTGAAAATCATTTAAGATATTGCTATCCGTTTTTGAATTTTGTGACATACCTGTAGCCCTTTTCTATGCTTTTTATAACATCTTGATTGGACCAATTCCAATAAGGTCTTTCGCCATAAGACATAACTTCCCAACAGACTATGCCCATAGACCACACATCGCTTGCTGTTGTGAACTTGCGGAATGCTATGGCTTCTGGAGCTGTCCACCGCACTGGGATTTTACCTCCCTAAATAAATTAAAACAATTTTGTTAAAATCTCTTTGTTTAATTTATTAAAAACTGTAATTAATTTAAAATAGAAAACCGATATAGCCAGGGCTTGGTGCTACCATCAAGCTCTGACTTAAATTTAATGACAGTAAATAGATTTAAAGAAACTGATTATACATTTGAAAAAATAGACTGCAAGAAAAATTAATATTTGTCTTTAGTTTTCAAGTTTGGAAAAATGTTATAACCGTTATTATTTTATTTTTTATTTTTTATAATTCATAATTCATAATTTTTTAAAAATCCTCATCGATATATATTTTATTCGCTTCGTACGGATATAAAAAGTCAAAAGTCAGAACAATCAGCAAATAAGTAACTAGTAAAAATATGATTTTGTAGCTTTTAATTACAACATTTTAAAAAATAAATCATTTGTAGATCCTGGTGAAAAACCTAGTGTGCAATTTCAGCTCAGAAATCAAATTTCTGAGTTATTTTTTTTACCCACAACCGTACATAAGGGTTAGAAAAATTCAAATCAGAGTTCGTCGTACGTGAAAAAATTATTAAATTATTTTTTTGTATAAAGCATCGAGTTCTATAATTTTTACAATAATCTGAATTTAGCTCCGACTAATAAAAAACGAGATTTTTAAAACAAAATTTTTATGAATATCACTGTAAAGTGAATAAAATATCGATAAGGACTTTTCGGATTTTAAAGTTGTATTTTAAAAACTATGCAACTTGTAAAATTTGCCTAGGGCAGTGTCTGGAGCACCGTAGAGCAAACATTTAGGCATTATTTAAATTGTTTGGGTTAGAAGAGTTATAAATCAAATTAACTCACAAAGGCTATGTTAGTTGTTTTTGTACATGCAATTAAAACATAATTTACCCTTGTTGTGTAGGCTCCTTCTGTAGCACTTTCTATTTCTCTACTTAGGCCAAAGTCTGCTATTTTACATACTAATTGTGAATTAACTAAGACGTTCCTTGCAGCCAAGTCTCTGTGTACATAATTCATTTCACTTAAATATTGCATCCCGGAGGCAATGCCTCTCAACATTCCCACTAATTGCAACACTTGAAATTTGCCATCGTTTGCCTAAAACAATCGTTACAAAATTAACGTTCAAGTTAAAACGATAATAACTTACCCTTAAAAAAGTATCTAAGGACCCATTTTCCATATATTCAGTTATAATCATCACTGGATTCGATTTTGTGACTACGCCTTGTAAAAATATTACATTGGGATGTTCGAATTGTCCCATGATAGAAGCTTCGGTGAGGAAATCATTCCTCGACTTCTCGTGGGAGCCTGCTTTTAATGTCTTAATAGCAACGTCGATTTCATTGTTGCCATTAATTTTTAATTTTCCTTTACATACATCTCCAAATTCACCTCCTCCTGTACGAAAAAGTATTAGATCTCTTTTATATTGGTTTTTAAACATAATTTTATTACCAATTATGGCTTCAATCGTAATACAACTAGCATCTATTTCTCTTGCAAATTCTCTAACGGCTTGATTCGGATCTTCGTATGTGTGGGGATCAATGTAGGTTCTCGATGCTCCACCGATGGGAGCAAACAAAGGTGTGGTCACTACAAAATTAAATTCGTTTAGAAAAAATGAACACTAAGCGATTTTCTAGTAAGATATAAAAAAAGAGCCATAACATACACATTTATTTGATTAATTATAATAAGTAAATGTATGGCTTTTTAATAACTCAATGAAAAGTAACAAAGAAAATGAAAGCACAAGTGTAAGATTTTTAGCTGCATATGTAATTTTTGAAACAAATTATACTAAAGCGAGGTGCACACCAATTCTTAACTTCTAACATGCGCACACATAAAGCTACAATTTTTTTTATAAAAGCAAGTACCAATTTTTTTGGTTTTGTTCCAATACAATTTTTTAATTTTAAATTTAACACACCAATCTAGCCATTTATCTATTTTAACATCTGGAATTGCTAATTAAGATTTCTATCATTTAAATTTTGTACATATTCACTTTCAATAATTAATTTTTTTCCAAAATATCCGAAAGCACTTGATAAATACTGCCGAAAAGTGTTATTCTGAGAAAAATTAAATTTAAACGAATGACTTGCAAGTGCAATGCTTTTGTCCTCTCAGCTAAACGGATGTGTTAATTTGAATAAAATTACAACAAAAAAACAACAAACAGTTAAGTAATTTCCTATCGTTTTAAATTGCATATAATCTTAGTTCAATTTTAATACAAATGAAATGCTATGGCTCCAGTTTCACACCTATCATTCAAACAAAACCCTCATTAAATTAAAAGAATGTTTAAAAAAAGAAATTTACCATTCGTATGTGTGGTAACAATAGGAGGATTGTCCAAATGATGAACTACAAAACAAAGAAAAAACAACACAAATAAACAAACAAAAAAAAATACATAAACACAAACTAAAAGAAGTATGAATAAATTACTAAGATACAATAAAAATTGTAAGGTCGTCCAAATTATAATTTCGTTTCTATTACGAATTTCGTGATTGTTGTTTTAAGTCAGAAAAAGCATGAAATGCAAATTTTATTGAATTTACCTCTCTATATCAGAAAATCCAATTAGCGTCAGTAAATTACACCCAAACGTGCTTATTTAAAGCCTCTCAAAAGGTATTAAAAAGCAAACAAAAAGCCAACATGATAAACATTCAAAGAGTGGGCGTTAAAGGCAATAACAAAAAGAAAGAAGAGAAAAACCACCAAGTCCCCAAGCTCTGTCATTCGCAAAATTCTAACATAAAAGTAAAAGAAAAACCACACATTTCTATATTAGTTAGGAGCAACACATGCACTTCGACATGCTTTGTAGAAGTGGACACTTACTGTATGTGACTACTAATCCTTTGAGCGTGAAATATAAAACAAAATGTTAGGGAGATCTATTACTAATAAAAAGCTTAAAGATATTTAATAGTTTTATAGATAATAAAGCAATTTTGAGCAAGTCTAATTGTTTTATAATCCATAATAATGGTAGTAACGATGTAAAGCTAGAAGTGGTAAATCTTAGGAACTAAAAGACGTATGATTGTTATGTGACCATAATCTATAACTAGACATATATGACATTTTCTATTGCGAAAATAAATCCTAAATAAATTGCATTATTGAAAAATTTCAGCTCACCTTCTCCATTTCTATATTCGAGTGTATCACAGTCACTGGGTTGCTTCTTGTTGCATTCATCATTGGCACGAGAACGTATGAAAACAACCAATAATACGATTATGGCAACTGCTACTACGACTATAATTACTATTCCTCCTGCTATTACTCTTAATTTTAATCCTTCTTCGTCTCCAACATAGGCTAAAAGAAAAAATACTATTTTGAATAATCCGACATACAATCGACATTTGTTAATAGTAATCTCAGTCTTAAATCGACTTTGGTTTACAATTATGATTCATTTTTCACAAATATATTGCTTTCACTAATGCAATAAGTGAAAATGTTTTATAAAACCGTTGAAATTACATTGTGTCAGTTATAGCAAATTCGTTTTGTATATAGTGCAGGGCCTATTTATAAAGTCGATGCCACATTGACGATAAAAGCTTTTCAAGACCTGTTTCTAAGATTTAAAAAAATGTATTGTATTAAATCATGTATGTATTACAAATAGTGTATAATTTTAGGCCCTATACTATACTTGATTGATTCCATGAGTTAATTAATATAAATAGTGGAAAACGAAAAATGGCACATATCCTGGAATTAATCCATTTATTCTTTTTTTTTGTAAACTTACTGGTAGCATGGAATGACAAGCTTGTTCTTGTTGTTTAGTCTAAGAATACAAAAACATGACTAAACAAGATTATACCTTGACCAAATGCCTTTTTGACGCCCAATGCCTTTCAAAATGCTCTAAATCGTTACGTCAAGAAATTCCAATCTGAACAAAAAATCGTATGTCCAAAAATATCGCGTTTTCACCCATTCATGTGCCCTTTCAGATAATTTACTAAACGAATCCACTTAAGTTTTTTTTTGATCAAGACAAAAGTGAATAAAGGTTCTTCCGGGAACTTTTGTAAAAAAGAATTTACAACTTTAAAAAAATGAGAAAAAAATTAAAAGAATTGTGTCTTTTTATAAATAGTTAACAAGTCCGAATTTTTTAAAACCCCTTCTGGAACACTCTTTTTTGACTTTTTACTTTAATACAAAAAAAATGTTAATAGTGCGAATAGTTTCAGAGAAGAAATTAATATAATGCGTTTTTGGGAAGTTAAACAGCTGTTTAAGGCTGCTATGTAAACGTTACATAACAAGTGTATTTTTGTCCCGATTCAATTAGAAAACTTACTGAAATGATACGATACGAAATTCAACGCGATCTCATACTTACTTTGGAAAAAAAATATAATTCATTCAAAATGAAGCCTCTGTAAGCCTCCGACTCAACCCAAATTAAAATTATAAGTTATTTAAATTTCACAATTACCAACAAATTAATACCAAATAAATACTTCTGTAGAAGAACCTTGTAAACCTATGCATTTTAATATAGTCTTCAACATAGTACCATTAAAAAAAATATATAAACTACACATGTATATTCGTTACTATAGGATAGGGAACCCCAAACTTAGCAATTTCATTAATCTAATGTGGCTCTATATGAAAAAAATTGGGGACCATATTTAAAACTAGTCATCTTGTCCCTAGACCCGGAATATGTAAAGCAGTGCTTCTCAATATTACAAATAATTTAACATCATTACAAAAGGTGGTAGAATTACCTTCTTTTAATTTCAAGCTATAATAAAATTGTAGTAAATGCATACTTAAATAAAACGGCTATATTATTTTCTTCTATCACGAATTATCAATGCCAAAATTTAAGAAACACTCATTTTGTAAAGTCCTTTACAATTCAGAGATAAAAATTAAAATTAAATATCTTTATATATTTAATTGTAAGACCCAGATATAGTAATTTAAACGTTTAGATTCTTCGTTTGCATTATCATAGTTACTACTTTTTAAGTTAATGGAATATCAGTTTGTTTGAAAAGCTGCCATACTGCTTCTCCTCATCGTACTCGAGATCATTTTAAAATAAATCCAAATCTTACAAAAAATTTAAACAAATCACGAGGCTTAATAATGGTCCGAAAATAGACGTGTTTAGATGATAGCTTAAAAGAATTAGGCCACCTTTAATTATCTACATGCATATGTGCTAATGCAAATCAAAACTAATAAAATAAATATTTTAATTGAAAAATTAAAATTGTTTTAGTCATTTATATAATATTTTACGGCTTGTTTCGATTAATATTAATTTAATTTAAACAATTTTATGGCGATTTTCATACCTATCGTTTTTCAATCGAAATAAAATAAGCCACGATTAAATTCAATTATCGAATTCATAAGCAAAACGTAAAAAAATAATAAAACAAAAATCAACATTACCTTTACCTGTATTTAAAACTTGCCCGGTAGTTTTAAATATAATAGGTGAGTAATCTCCCCAACCTTGCTGTGTTTTAGCTCTTACATGAATACCATATTCTGTTCGTTGCTGTAATCCAGTTAATGTGACGGATAAATCTGTAGTGCGTATTGTTGTTGCATTGCTATGATCCAAATCGTTCTTTGCGAAGTAATGAACCTAAAAGGATTTCCGTAAGCATTTCAACTTCAATTATAATTTTTTCGCACAAGTACATACTTCGTAAGTTTCAACGATGCCATTCTCGACATCGTCAATCGAAGGAGCATCCCATGCTAAATTTATTTCAGTACTTTTAACGGAAGTTACTCTAACATTTGGTATACTGCTTGCGACCGATGCTTCTGTTGTAACAACAATGTCTGCAAATTCTGGGGTACCTCGACTACCTAAATGGGACACGCCGTTCTCGGCAAACACTTGAAATCGGTAGCTTGTGACAGCATTTAGGCCGGTTACTGTTACTTTCGTATCGTTGAAGGTTTCCTAAAAAAATAAGTCACAATAAACAAATCAAAGATGAACAAATAAAGCCAATTACCGAGCTTGGGGTGTATTGCACTACACCTAACGTGCAAGCATCACATTTAATCCTATAAAAAATATCAGTTCTTCCACCGAGTTCCAAGGGTGGACTCCAACTTAAAATAACCGTGGATTGATCCACGAAATTTATGGTAAGGTTTTCGGGTGCAGATGGAGGCTCTACAATATATTAAGATTGGACATAAATTTAAGACAAGTTAAATGTAGGGCAAAATGCTTGAAGCTAGCGGTTCTCAAACTGTTCTAGAGCAGCGCCCGTAGAGCGATGGTCCGCTGACCTATTTGTGAGTCCTCAGGAAGATCTTGGCGGTTCAGAAAAATAATTTATCTTTTTTTAAATTCATAGGTACTTAGCCCAGCCACTTTAAATAAAAAATAAAGCGAAGTTCGGAAAAATTGATTAGCACTTATTGTTTTGCTTTTTATTTATTATAAAAATTGTGGATATGGATATTTTCTACTCAAATGTTACAATAACTTTGTGTGATGAAGTCTGTTGAAATTTCTTTAAGTCTCATGTAGGTACTGTTGAGTAAAATCATAAAATCAGAGATTTGATTCCATACGGTCCTGTTACAAAAAAAATGATCATATGTATTCATTAAATTAATTGTTAACTAAAAATTGCGCTACATCTTTAATTATAAAAAAATAATAACTAATTTAACAGTACCATACATATACAAATAGTTAATCACAGTAGCGAAATTGGCTGTAACGCGAACAAAACTTGACTAATGTAACAATGATAAGAATAAATAAACGTACGCTTTATCATAAACTGATAGCAATTCTTGGCCAGCAAAACTGTTATAAAAAACATACAGTAAAACCTCAATTATCCGGACCTCAGTTATACGGATTCGCGATTATCCGGATTGTCAACCGCGTTCGAACTCGTTACAAAATTTAACCTCGGTATTTCTTACAAAATTTATTATTTTATTTTGTATGTCGCACTAAACAGTGTTTTTTTGCCTTGTTGATTTTAAGATAATGTGCGACTGTTTTATTTTGTGATTAACATTTGTTGCGTTTTTTGTAAACATATACCTAACAATTTGACCAAGTCTTTTCTTGTTAAAAAGGGGACGCTTCGTAATCGTGCTTAAAATCGAGTGTGCGCATTCGAGCTCAAAGTGGCACATTCCGATCTCGGGAAAATGAAGCGCGCCGCTCCGCGTCGCGCTTCATTTGCCTCCCTCGCTCGGAAATGTGCCACTTTTCGCTCGAATACGCACATCCTCGTATTTATTGGATTTGCCTATATTATTATTTTATTTTTCAATTCAAAAAATTAAAAGTTGAATAAATTAGATCGATTTTTGTTTGAAAAAGGTTAGACATTTTATTTCTTTTGATAAGTTATCATGGTGCTCTTCCGCACGCCTATTTGTAGCGAGCTTGATAAAAATTATTTCAGGTGTACTTTCGAATGTTTACTAATTCGCATTTTTGATTAATTAAAATTGTATATGAGTCAAATTTTCGGAAGTGAGCCACTAAAAATCAACTAGTTGATTTTTATTTCATCTTTTGCAGATTGTTGAATGTTTATATGTCAAAATTAATGTCTCCAAATATTGTTGGGTAATTTTCATTTTTGTAAGAATTATAAACAAATTAGTTTTAAGGCACATTTTGTATACACTGTTGTAATTAGACTTCATTTATGGATTAATTCAATTGTTAAATATAAAAAAATATTTATATGATACATAGGGGTTGCATCAAAATTTTAGAATCACTTGCGTGGGGTATGTTAAAAAAAGGTTGGAAAATAAGAGTCCAAATTCGGAAAAAGTTAAAGTATTTTTTTTTCATGTACGATGAAGTTCTCCCATCTAGTCTAGTTTAAAAGTACTAAATTAGAAATGTGGTTTTTGGTAAAAAATACCCTACTATAATTTTTAATAAAAAGAAAAGCGAAAATTGTTACATTTAGTTCAGTTTGATTTAATTAATATTATTTGTAAGAGAGAAGAATAAGATAGGCAAATTCAATTATTAAGGAGTATGTGCACTTTCAAGCAAAAACTTTTTCCGAATAGATTTTGTTATTAATATAGTCGAATCTAATTAACACGAAGATGTGCACATTCGAGCGAAAAGTGGCACATTTCCGAGCGAGGGAGGCAAATGAAGCGCGACGCGGAGCGGCGCGCTTCATTTTCCCGAGATCGGAATGTGCCACTTTTCGCTCGAATGTGCACACTCGATTTTAAGCAAGATTCACAATTATTAAATTATTTTCTTAGACGGCTGACTTCAATTGTCGTATTTTCGTTAGCTGTGCTAAAATTCGTTTTTCTTCTAAACATTCAATTAACCGAATTTTCGATTATCCGAATGAGCTGCAACAATAATTAGTCCGGATAACCGAGTTTCCACTGAACTTTAAAATTTTTTCAAATTACTATAAAATCATGCTAATTGTAAAAAATATACACCCTCAACAAAAATTAAAAAATACTAACACCCCCCGCCCGCCGACCGTGCTAACAATAGAATTCAAATTTAATTTTAAAAAGATCCGCCATTTGATCATCACTTAATTAAAAAAAATCTAACTTATGGAAAAATGAGTGCATTTTAGGTTGATAGAAAAAAAATTTAAATATCCCGATTCGTTTTACATTTTTTTTTGCAATCAATGACTTTGTCAAATAACAGAAAAAATACAGATGAAATTATTACAAGAATTAAACTGACTTTTTGTCAATTGAAAAAGATTACGTTTGAGAAAATTAGCGATTCCAATATTTTCTTGAAATGATATTTCGTTTTACAATGCGTGTGAAAAGTATGAAATTAAATTAGTTCCAGAAACGTTCGGTTTGAAAATGAAATTTATACCCTTTTGTATACAGGTTGTCAGACAAATAGGCACTGAAACTTAAACGTGTATCACACGTTAGGGGCCGTTCAAGTATTACGTAACGCAATTTTTGAAGCCCCTCCCTCTCTCCCATGTAATGCGTCGTAACGTTTTTCTGAATCCCCCCTTCCCCAATCCCTAAACGTTACGTAACAACCACGTGATTATTTTTAACTAAAAGTCACAATTATGTTGCGCAAAGTACCGAAAAGTTGCTAAAATATTTTTGTTATTGTTACGTAACGCGATGGTCGAACCCCCCCTCCCGCACATGTAACGCATCGTAACGTTTTGCAAGCCCCCCCCCCCTCCTGCCCCCAAATTCGTTACGTAATACAGTTATACCCCTCTAACTTCACATTCCATAACTTCACATCTTCTCTAATTTCACAGTTTTCATAGGTCCCAAAATGGGAGATACAAATTATCCTAGGGTTAACTTCACATTCTCTAACTTCACGTTCACATGATTTGCGTTGCAATTTTATATAGGTATAATGAGAGTTAACTTCACAATACAAAAAATCATTTTAGCAAGAAAGACAGATAACTTCGCTTTTCTTATTTAAAATATGTTTTATGTTCACAATGAAACACATCTTTTAAGTTTATTGTAAGTACACTAAAGGACAAAATTAAAGGGTGAACAAAATTTCCTAAATTTTATTGGGATTTTTGACAAGCTGTATTTCAGTGAAAATGATCGTATCTAAAATTTTAAAAAAGCGTTTTAAAGCTCCAAGATGCTAGTTTTCAGATCTTTTAGTCAAAAATTTTTAGAAGCCACTGTTATCACGCAATAATAAACAATAGCGCGCAAGAAAAAATTGCAAATTTTTTTCTTTTTTTTTGTGTCCACGGACTTGGAAAATTTTTCACCTAAACCATTATATGAAACGGATAGCTTGTTTATTCAACTTCAAGTTTCTTTTTTTTTAAGCTCGGTACAATTATTCTTCACCGATATACCGGACGTTTTGTTTCAAACAATCAAACTTTTGAAAAAATTAAAGGGACGCCGTTTATTCTCCATATACACTTCATAATCATGATTAAAATAGAAAAACATTTTTTTTATCTTTTTTAATATTTTTACCGCAAGCTACATATCGAAAAATGTTTTCGAAAAAAAAAATTTTTTTATTAATTTATAATTAATTCAATTTTCTTAAGTTTTTAAAACTAAAAAAAATATTGAAAAGTATGTAAAAAGATCTAGAACACAATTATGTATTACAGATTTTTTTAAATCTTAATATTTTAATATTTTTTCCATAACTTCACATATTCCCTAAGTTCACATTTTTCCTAGGAACATTTTGTGTGAAATTAGGGAGGTATAACTGTACTTGAACGGCCCCTTACAGATTTGATTGTGTTTTTGAAAACAAATCGTCCATTTTAAGTTTCGGAAGGGAGTTCCCCCAGAATTACAAAAAGAAATAAAACTTTCGCAGTTATAATTTGACAAAGCATTTCGTTTGTATAGATCGCTCGTAGTATTTCCGTAAATCTAATTGAAAAGTTTGAGAACGGCTGCTCGAAACGCAACTTTTCTTTTAATATGTTGCACTACGACAAAAACTTACGTGTGCAGGCCATGCTTTTCGGATCCTTGGCCGGTCTAAAATATCCACTATTACATTCGCATTCGGTAAAGCCATAATCCAAAGCTTTAGAATGCTCAGGGCAGGGTTCACAAAGTCCGTCGCCCGTCTCCGCTTTGAATTTTCCAGGTGGGCAAACTAAAATAGCAGACAAACATCCCGCGTCAGTTTTTCTTCGTCTCTCAAATAAACGAAAAAAGCAAAATGTTTAAACTAACCGTTGCACGACTGTTTTTCGAAGTCTGGCTGAAATCCAGCTTTGCATTTACAACCACCAGTTGGCAAAGTCCATTTTCCGTCCCCTTTGCACAGGTACGTCGGCGGCGTATCGACGATTTCGGCATTTTCCATGCACGTGCCGGTGGCCTGTTCGATGATCGTTACCTCTTTTCCAGTCGGCGTGGCGGGGAAGCGTGCAAAATTAATTGTTACTTCTGGACAAGTAATATAATAAACCTGCGAAAAAAGTTAATGTTGGCGTAAAAGCGGAATTGAATGTAAAATGGAGAAGGACCTTAATTGCTAATAGTGAAATGCACGCTCCTTGATCCCGAAATGCAAAGTAGACACCCTTCTTAGTAACTGGAATGCTTTTAACTTCTGTGTTAATATTAACTTCGCTATTTGCATTAAATCTTCCTTCTCCGGCTGCTATTCGGCCTGAAATACAATGCATTAGAAACAAAAATTTAGCGTTAATTTAAATACTTACCGATAAGTTTGTAACTTTCCGTTTCCCAAGGCGGAGGTTCTCGAGTTGCCACATCAAATTCGTAATACAATAAACTGAATGTCTCCTTACACGAAAGTGCGTTGCCT
This sequence comes from Sinopyrophorus schimmeli, assembly GCA_036325965.1. Lineage (NCBI taxonomy): Eukaryota > Metazoa > Arthropoda > Insecta > Coleoptera > Elateridae > Sinopyrophorus > Sinopyrophorus schimmeli. The sequence goes on along the minus strand of JARFIZ010000089.1, from coordinate 1,853,707 downwards.
GTAAGACAATTCGATAAAGTTTTCTTCTAGCAGAAATGAAAAGGTCGTTTACTCACCAGGAAACAAACTGCAATCTCTTATAGTAAATTTAATTTCTATGTAAATTCGATTAGCTACTCCTCGTTCAACAAATGGTGTCCAAAGCCAATTGTTGACGTTATTATACGCCACGTCACAAACGACGTACGATCTCCAGTTTATACCTTTCTGGAAATTTGTGAAAGACTCTTCTACCCACTAAAAAAAAATAAAAAAAAAATAAGATAATTTAGTGTCTAAGTAAAAAATAATAGAAGAAGAAAAATGCAAAAGTAGACAAATGCGCAATGGTAATTTTTCGGAAGCAACAAAAAACTTAGGCATACAAATTTATGATATTAAAAATATAGATAAATATAAGAAAACAATGTTTGTATTTTTATTATTACTATAGTTCATCCAAAATATTAGATCTTGAATAATACATTTATAATATTACGAAAAAAAAAGTATAATTTGAATAAGATTCGGTTTTTGTCCGAAATTTATAGACATGTCTAGTTTTCCTTGATTTATAAATAGACAAAACTGAGTTTGTTTTAGTTTATTTTAAAACTGTATGCAAAATATAAAATACAAAATAAAGAACTTATTTTTGGAAAAAGACCTGTTTAATCTAAGTTGAGAATGCATGAAAATTGTTTTATTTACATAGAAAATGTTAAAATAAATATGAAAACCTAACGTCATATTAATTCTGTTCAGGGCAGAAAACATGGGGTATTAAAAAAACGGTCAAATTTTTATATTTCATACAATTTGACCATTTTTCTAATACCGCACCCGATGTTTGAGAACAAGTAGGCGTTAGACTTAATAGTAAAAAAGAAAAATATACTTATTTACAGGGGGTGATTATTTCTGCCCCCCTTCCGTGCTCAAGTTTGTCAGAGTCACTTTAACTGTCAATGACAAGTTGTCAAAATAAATTACTCCAGTAAATTTGGTTACCTTGAAAATAATAATAATAATTAAGAGTTTCTGACTTATTTACGGTTAAAACTCAAAAATTAGGTGCAAGAGAACCAGAATTTGACCTGTTATTAACATGAGAAACATAAAATAACTATAAAATATCTAGAAATTGCGGGACCATACTTTTAAGTTGGTATTGAAAAGTCAAATCAAGTGTCAAAAAAGTAAAACTAAAAAGCTCTAAGCAAAATCCATTTTTATTGTTATTAATCGGCTGAACGAGCAACACGTATCTTAATATAACCTTAAAGTCATAGAAATTAGGAAGTTATTAGTAACCCTCAACATATGGTCTTTCGAGCCTGATTCGGTTATTGTATTAAATTGGATCAAAGGTCTATCACTTAAATTTAAAATATTTGTAGCAAATCGTATAACGGAAATCCAACAATTAACTATCGCCATTGATTGGTACCACATACGTAGCGAACGTAATCCAGCGGATGTACTATCTAGAGCATCGTTTCTCAACTTTTTTAGTATCACGACCCCTCACTACATATCTTAATGTTTATCAAAGGTTTTTCCTATACCTGCCTTATTTCTTGAAAAATTTCAATCCTCCATACTGTTTGAGAAACGATGATCTAGAGCAGTGATTTCAAAACTTGATGTGTTGAATTGCAATATGCGATGCCGAAATGTTGACCAGCAACATCAGCCCTTATAATAGTATAATAAAGTCCGATACTGTTCAACAAAAGGTATACTTTGTCCGGCGAACAGAAATAGTTGAGCCACTCCCACAAATGTGCGCTAAATTTATATAAATTTTTTTCTATTGGCTTAATTTTTAAAGCACGTAACACAAGAAACCATATAAGCATTTATGTCCTGCAAGAACGGAGACAAACTTGATTATTAATTTGTACCGTGCAAAACTGGGCACTGCATACATTGGTTCAATTTAGTGGGGCGTGGCTTAACTATTTCTGTTGGCCGGACAGTGTATAGTTATACCAAGTAGCTTTTAAGATGTAGAAGTAGTAATAAGTATTAGTACTATGTTTGATAATTTTGAGGTTATGGTTGCATAACTCTATGTGCATTGTTCCATGACATGAGCATGGGTATATAAGGACCCCCCGATTGAACGGTGCTTCAGTATCAGAGCACTGAAACTTTTGCGAAACGCAGGCATATTGCTAGAAAACGACGCGACATCCATCCGGAAGTCTTAACTAGTGTTGGTGTCGGAAATCAGGTTAGTATGAGTGACTGTGCTAGTGCCAGCTCCAGAGGGTCCATCAACGTCCTTTGGCCTTTGAAACATTGTCATTATTACAAAATACAGTGGAACCTCCATAACACGAATTTCAAAAAAATGCTAAAAATTACAAGCTAATGAGTTTTCATCTTATCGAGTTTTTCGATATACAAAGGATTTTATCGACTTATAAGAACATAACTTCTAAGTACATACTTAGAAAGTCTAATTAACAGAAAGGAACGTGTATAAAGAACAATAGAAAAAAAGCATCAAACATTTATGAGAATAGCTAACAAAATTTCAGATTTTATTGCTCTCAGTTAGAGGAATTTAAAGTATGACGTCATTACTTTACTAACTTCGACAAAGTGAGTCTGCCTTTTGAACTTTAAGTTATGGAATATAAATATGTATTAGTAGTACCTTAAAGAAAAATAATATTTTGTTCGAGTAGAGTCAAAATAATTCGAGATAGCTCGTATTTAGTGCTTCAACGGAATGAAAGGGCATTTTTCTTCGTCTTATTGCGGATTTCGACTTAAGGAGGTTCTAGTTATAGAGGTTCACTGTAAATTTTAATGGTCATAGAAGAAAGAAATGTTAAATAATTCAAAATGTAATATTTATCAATTTGGTGTATTTTTTTAACAATAATCTTTCATATATGTAATTGTAACAAAATAAGTTAAAATAATTTTTGTTTAAACCATGATCAATATAACCAAATGATAATGTGCATATAGATTTAGTCCCTTCAGAAACGCAAATCCAGCTCTGTCAACATAACACCTGGGTTCAGTACAATACCTTTAGTGGCCCATACCAACCCTTTCGACTAGAAAGTTATTAGACTTAAAATAAATAATAAAATGTAAAAAAAACTAAATACAATTAGTTTACACATAATAAATAACAATAATTAAAACTTCGATTAAGTTTATTCAATAAATTACAGTAAAACCTCTTTAACACGATCAGCGTCGGTTCTAGCTCAAATTGGTCTTTTTAAGAAGTGGTCGTCTTAAGAGAAAGATGAAGATAGATAATGTAAATGTAATAACGAATACTATATTAGATTAAATGCAGATATTATTTATCAGAATCACATTGTTAGTAAATCAAAGTTATTATAAATAAAGTAGTATTATTTAGGAAGTAAATTAATTATTGTGAATCGGCTTAAAATGGAGTGTGCGCATTCGAGCTCAAAGTGGCACATTCCGATCTCGGGAAAATAAGCGCGCCGCTCCGCGTCGCGCTTCATTTGCCTCCCTCGCTCGGAAATGTGCCACTTTTCGCTCGAATGCGCACATCTTCGTTTTATTGGATATGGCTACCATCTCCTTCGCTCTTTCAAATAATAAATTTAAATTTAGGTTAGTAAATATCGATTTTATGTTCGAAAAACGTATTTACCATACCAATGAGTGCAAGGGAGCGAAAAGATACGTCAATCATGTCAATGGAAGTGAGAGGAAACGATTAAAATTATTCAACTAGTTTTTCGTCTAATTTATTGGCTTGAACTATTGTGAATCGCGCTTAAAACCGAGTGTGCACATTCGAGCTCAAAGTGGCACATTCCGATCTCGGGAAAATGAAGCGCGCCGCTCCGCGTCGCGCTTCATTTGCCTCCCTCGCTCGGAAATGTGCCACTTTGAGCTCAAATGTGCACATCTTCGTTTTATTGGATTTGGCTACTATCTCCTTCGCTCTTTCAAATAATAAATTTAAATTTAAGTTAGTAAATATCGATTTTATGTTCGAAAAACGTATTTACCATACCAATGAGTGCAAGGGAGCGAAAAGATACGTCAATCATGTCAATGGAAGTGAGAGGGAACGATTAAAATTATTAGACTAATTTTTCGTCTAATTTAGTGGCTTGAATTATTGTGAATCACGCTTAAAACCGAGTGTGCGCATTCGAGCTCAAAGTGGCACATTCCGATCTCGGGAAAATGAAGCGCGCCGCTCCGCGTCGCGCTTCATTTGCCTCCCTCGCTCGGAAATGTGCCACTTTGAGCTCGAATGTGCACATCTTCGTTTTATTGGATTTGGCTACTATCTCCTTCGCTCTTTCAAATAATAAATTTAAATTTACGTTAGTAAATATCGATTTTATGTTCGAAAAACGTATTTACCATACCAATGAGTGCAAGGGAGCGAAAAGATACGACAATCATGTCAATAGGAGTGAGAGGAACGATTAAAATAATTCGACTAATTTTTCGTCTAATTTAGTGGCTTGAATTATTGTGAATCACGCTTAAAACCGAGTGTGCGCATTCGAGCTCAAAGTGGCACATTCCGATCTCGGGAAAATGAAGCGCGCCGCTCCGTGTCGCGCTTCATTTGCCTCCCTCGCTCGGAAATGTGCCACTTTGAGCTCGAATGCGCACATCTTCGTATTTATTGTATTTGACTACATTCATCTTCTTTGTTTGAAATCAAATAATTAAATTTAATTCAAATACGGTTACATTTTATGTTTAGAAAAGTTATAGCGGCTATTTTCATTCATCTTCCGCCTTTCAAATAAAAAAAAATAATTTAATTAAATCTGAACTTAGAATCATAAATAATGCAAGTAAATGCATTTTGTTTAACGGAGGCTATAATCTATACAAAATTTTCCAAATTTTAGTAATTTTGAAAAGTAGCGGTCGCGCAATTAATTGTCGCGGTCGGGTTGGAGTGGTCGCCTTAGAGAGAAAATAAAAAACATTAAATTACGATATATCCCTTCTGAAGCATACTGCCCGCTTTTAGAGGTGGTCTGCTTATAGTGATGGTCGCCATGAGAGGTTTTACTGTAGTTATACAGTTAAAAACAATATTTCTACAATAGTTTAGAATTTTAAATTTTTCACTACGTTTTTCCTCGCAAGAAGCACGAAGCATAATTACCTATTTCATAGCATGTGCGATTGCTAATTATTTGTAAAAAAACCATCTTAATCGTGCAAAGAAAAACACGCATTTTGTTCGAATTGAAAACAGATCATTAGCTCATTTTGATTTACATTTTTAAGTCAAAATGATTGCCATCTTAACGAGGAGCGTACGATATTAAATTTACGTTTTGGTTTTGTAGTATTACGATTTTTGTAGGTGGGGTCGTAAAATTTATCGTAAAACTGCAATCTTACAAAAAAAAGTAACTAAAGTAAATATCAAAAGAAATCCGAATCAGTGTGTACGAATTTTATTACCTTTATACGACTGTCTATCTGTTTTATTACAATTTATTGATATTTAAAGTTGATAATAAAATGCATATAATATATAAAAACAAATACAAAAGTTCGACCGCGTTTTACCTTTCCTTTTGCCGTTCCACAATTAACCTTTTATATACGTCTTTATTGCTCTTTCTATTCACCCTTGTAACTTTTGCCCCTATGCTAATAAACGCATACATCGTCTGCTAATTCCAGGTGTTCAAGAGTTCCTTCGTATAACCCTAATTTGTTAATATAAATTCGCACAAAAAGATCTTTTGTGCTTTGTTTTATTTAACATCCCTTAATACACAGTCAGTGGCAAATTATTTATATTTCTAGCAGCCCGCTGTTTATATTAAATACACCCCGATGTACCATTCTTTTTATTTTCATTAAAAAATATTTTTCAGCATTTCCCGCACGTAGAGAAACACTTAATTTTCCACTTAGAAAATTTGTCTTTTTCAAGAAATCATAAGAAGGAGCGATCGCTTAGAATTTTCTCTAGCAACGAGAAAAAAAAATATATAAAACGTCTAAGGCTAAATAAAAAGTCGCCGCCCTTATTTCGAGGGTGAAATATTAAGCGAATTGTCACCCTAAGCACGTGTGTTCTTTATAACGAAAGATAAAGGTAATAACGCTTACACATTTTGTCAAGAAGCTAATTTTCTATTTCGAAGCCTCCGAAATATGTTTTAATGCGTTTTCTTTTGATGTTGCGACTGTTTTATCGGTAATTCGGAGATATGTTATCGAAAGGCTTTCTAAATTCGATTTTCTTGTTTGCTTTCAGTCAATTACGATTGCTTTTAGTTCGTTTTCATTTTAAATTTGCGCGGCTCCCTCTCTTGTTTTTCTTTCGAAATAAATTATCGAATCTCAAATTAGAATTCGTGTTAAAAATGATTTTTTTTAAATCTTGTTTCCATTATAATTATTTTCGAGCGTGGTAATCAACAAGCATACGGTGGATTGCACGCGGTCAAAAATGCGAAGTACAGTAGACGCCGATAATGCGATCACGGTTAATGTTAACAACCGCTTAGTGTGATCAAACTGGCTTGGAATCGGCCCATCCAATACAAAAGAATTCAAATTTGTTTGTTTATTATTATGAATATTTCGTTTATTGTTATCAATGTTGAGTCCGTTAGGCAATAGGACAGCGGTTTCCAAACTATATGTAACCGCGTCTCACGTAAAAATATTTAATCATATTATGCCCCCCGCCAATTTTATAAAATAATACACACACAAAATTTTATTTATAAAATTTTAGCAATCATTTCGGGCCTCTCCTTAGACTAGTCCGGGCCTCCCAGTTTTGGAAACGCTGGATTTTTTGAGGAAAAAAAAAGTTAGGTAATGGATATGCTTTAAATTTTTGCGGGACGATCCAATAGACCCCAAACCAAAATAGCCGTAGCCATTCTTCCCTTCTCCCCCTTCATCCCCCAAAATTTTACAGACAACTAAATAAATGGAAAAAAATACACTTCGGCTGACAAAAATGACCGTAGCTTTCTCATTTTCGATCAGATCATTGAAAACGACCCGGATTCGAAATCCTGAGACTTTTTTCCATAAGATATGAGCAAAATCCGCATAGAACGTAATGTTAATTTTGCGACTAATAAAGGGTTAAAGTTTTTTCATTTCGGTAGCACAAAAGTTTACGTTAACAAAATTGTAGCGGCGTCATATGTTGACGGATGTTTAAAAACTATATAGATGCGGATTAACCATATTTTTTGGCTTCGGAAAGCCTCAAAAAACCATAGGCGTGCTATTTGAAATTCTTGAGAAAAACGGATTCAAAGAGTCCGACTTGTAATTAATTTGTTCTAAATTTCCACTTTGAAAAATCATATCTCGATTATTTGTGAACGGATCTTTACAAACTTTTCAGATTCCCAAAGCCCGTTTATCGGAGCGTAAGATCGGCCAAAAAAATCAAAAGGGTCCAATGTTAAGTCTGGGAGAAAAACGCCTTCGAAACTTTCAAAACGTAAGTTTTACCTTCTGCGCTGGTGTCTTGCGCTTATTGTTATCAGTCGGGTAATGTAATCACTTTATCTAGATCCCAAAGTGATCTCATTAAGCGGCGTCTACTGTATATGGCTTTAATAAGTTGTTTTCAAAGATAACCAAAAGAGAGCTTACTTCGCTCGAAAAAATTTTGTAGTGCCTTTATAATTAGAATGTTTCAAGTTTTTTAGTCTAAAAGTTATCACTTTTTCTCTTGCAATACATATGATTGTCATAGTATCTTACATAACATATAATACAACGGACTAATTGGGGGGAGGGTGTGTCTGTTAATATTAATAGGACGTTTTAAATTTTTTTACATTTGTCCGGATTTTTTGTCCGTTAAATCCGAAATCCGTTAAATAGAGGTCCGTTATATCGAGGTTTTACTGTATTTAGAATATTTCGAAATTTTTTGTTAACGATACCATTAAAGCGATATTTAGCAATTAAATTATTCGGCTATAAGTATTATGTGAATTATTTTTTTTAACCAGGAGAAACGTTCAAAAATTATATTTTTAAACTATTTCTTCAACCACAGTTACGATTGTTTTTAAATCTTCAAATTTTGCGTTTTATTACAACATCAACAAGCTGTCCAAATTTCACTAATTTTGAACTTGCCGTTTTGTGACTTTACATTTATAAATATCAGTTTTTTCTAAATATTTTGGATACTTAAGCTAAGATTTTTTTTACATTTGCCAAAATCAACAATTCATCAACCGGTATCGGCAATGGCACGATGTTGGCAATCTTAAAACTAACAGAAAATATATTTCTCTTAATAAGGCATCAACAATGTACTACATAATATATAAATTTTTTTAACAATAAAAAAAAATAACCCCATACGTAAAAAAATTAAACACATTTTTTGCTTAAACTATTTCAGGAGCCGACACTGCAATTAATCGTACTACTAGATGTCACTTAAATAATTATATATAACCATGGTTACCAATATACTAGTCAGTTGAAATTCTCAATCCATCAAAACGTCATTCATGAATTAATTCGATGCGCTGAGTGCTAAAATGGAATCAATCAAATATTTTTATTAATAATTGAATAATTAGAGACAAATATTTAACCCTCCGCATATTATGTGACTAAATGTCACATGCCATACTAGGAATAGAATTTCATTCTTGCCTCCTTATTTAAATACAAATTAATTTCACGGCAATTTCTGAATGATTCGCAATAATTTAGACCAATAAATTACACGAAAAATTAATTGAATAATTTTAATCGTTCCCTCTCACTTGCATTGACAAGATTATCGTATCTTCTCGCTCCCTTCCACTCATTGCTATGGTAAATACATTTTTTAAATATAAAATCGATTTTTACTAAATTAAATTAAAATTTTTGGTACTTGTGCCTTGGAATGAAACAATTTTGAACTTATGCGCGTCAACGAAAGTTTTATCGATTTTATGGCTCGGATATTGTAAGTCAGTGAAATACAGCTGTATTTTGAGTTAAACCTAAAAAGTTGATTTTGAAAGTATAAGGTATGTATTATTTTGTTTTATTAATGAATTACTTTATCTTCACACGTATTAATATTGAAGAGATCAATTTTAAATAAAATTTACTAATATTATGTTACATTAATTTTAGATAAACAGCGATACTTCCAAGTTATAAAATCCTACAATAATTCTGGCAATTTTTATGTATCATTCATCTGAATCAGATCGTGGAAGAATATTACTAATTAAACAAGTTGTAGTAGAAAAATCTGCATCCTATTAATTAAAGAAGACTACAGGTAAAACGTTACACTAATTATGATGAAATTTAAGTATATATGTATATTTTAAAAACCACAATAATATATGACAGGTATATTGCAGGAATATCTTTTTGGATTAAAAAGGATGGACCAAGAAGGTATTTACAAATCAAAGACTAGATTCAAATGGTCAAGAAATAATAATAGCAAAAGTATGAAGGCAGAAAGGCAAGCCACAAAGAATATAGATGGGGAGTCTATGACGACTAAGAACATTTATATACTTATTTCAACAAAATATAATTATGAATTTAGAGTTGTTAAAAGTGCATAACTTAAATCATTGAAAATTGAATTGCGCGCTTATAATAAAAGAGGTGGCATTAAGAAAATAGAATATATGTAACTTCTTCTATTGAGGCGTATTTTGGGTAGCATATACTCACCAAATTTTACACTACAGCATCATCTAACGCGTATTATTTGTAAACAAATAGAATCGTTGACTACTTTATTGGTCAACTGTTAGTAGGAGTTGCCGAAACGAGAAATTGAGAAGCGCGCGAATGCGCGTTTCATAAATCATTGCAAGGCACAAGTACCAAATTTTTGATTTGAAAGAGCGCACGGTAAATTATGCTAATATAATAAACACACGAGGATGTGCGCATTCGAGCGAAAAGTGGCACATTTCCGAGCGAGGAGGCAAATGAAGCGCGACGCGGAGCGGCGCGCTTCATTTTCCCGAGATCGGAATGTGCCACTTTGAGCTCGAATGGGCACACTCGGTTTTAAGCACGATTCACAATAATTTGAGACAATAAATTGGATGAAAATTTTTGAATAATTTTCATCGTTCCATCTCACTCGCACTGACCAGATTGTCGTATCTTTTCGCTCCCTTCCACTCATTGCTATGGTAAATACATTTTTCGAACATAAAATCAATATTTACCACACTAAATTTCATTTTTTGATTTGAAAGAGCTAAAGATAAAGTAAACAAATGTAATAAGTACAAAGATGTGCGCGTTCGAGCGAAAAGTGGCACATTTCCGAGCGAGGGAGGCAAATGAAGCGCGACGCGGAGCGGCGCGCTTCATTTTCCCGAGATCGGAATGTGCCACTTTGAGCTCGAATGTGCACACTCGGTTTTAAGCACGATTCACAATAATTTGGACCAATAAATTGGATGAAAAATTTGTGGAATAATTTTCATCATTCCATCTCTCTCGCACTGACCAGATTGTCGTATCTTTTCGCTCCCTTCCACTCATTGCTATGGTAAATACATTTTTCGAACATAAAATCGATATTTACCACACTAAATTTCATTTTTTGATTTGAAAGAGCTAAAGATAAAGTAAACAAATGTAATAAGTACAAAGATGTGCGCGTTCGAGCGAAAAGTGGCACATTTCCGAGCGAGGGAGGCAAATGAAGCGCGACGCGAAGCGGCGCGCTTCATTTTCCCGAGATCGGAATGTGCCACTTTGAGCTCGAATGTGCACACTCGGTTTTAAGCTCCATTACTAAACTTGCAGTTTTAACAAAAAAAACATTGTTCACGTTAGTTATACCCCACAGAAGGCTAAATATCTTCAAAGTAGAAGAATAATTCTAATTTATCCAACACTCATGTATTTCATTTTTTTTATGCGGTCATAAATAACGCATATTATTTCTAATTAATTTCAAATGAGGCGCTTTAGATGAAATATTTGATTGGTCGTTAAAATTAGCAAACATAACTAACTACCACACAAATAAAACTAATCAAAACCATTGCTCGAACATCGTATTCATGCAAATACGACCACTACTTTATCAAGCATGTCAGAAAAGTAAAAATATTTTTATAAACTCGACGGAAATCTGGACGAAATGTGGAAATAGTAGTTGGCTTTTCTCCTTTGCATTGCCAAAATAATTTTTGAAATATATTAATAAAAAGGAAACGCTCTCGAAATTGTAGAAACCTTTTACGAATGGGCCGTGCCGGTATCGAGAAAAGTAGCGAAAATGTCATCCTCGAAGATAAAGATAAAATTTAAATTTTCTTTACTGCAAAACTTCCAGGAAGCACGAAATAAGCTAAGATACGCGGATTATGTAAGAAAAATTTATGAAAAGATTCGAGATAACTGGATATTCCGAAAAACATTCGAATCGTAAAATTTCCTCGTGGAAAGCCTAAAGGAAGGCGGAAAAAAAACTAAACAAGAGTTATGTCGTTATTAAAAAATTACTAAAACCAGAAACGCTGATTTATATTCACTTAACTGTAAAGCATTAATTTTTAATTTTAATTGAAACAGGTACTAATTTATTTTTGTTTCTTTTGCCCGATATAAATATTTATAACTTTCGACTCGAATAATAATTTACTCGGTGACGTTTTCAGGTCGCATTTATTTTCTGCATCGCTTTAATAGGAAAACGAATAGGTACAAGAAAACGCGTAGACATTTAAATGCGCCCTCTCGATATTTATTTACTTTTAACGATAGAAATCGTATTACAGTAAAACCTCTCTAACACGACCAGCGTCGGTTCTTGTTCAAATTGGTCTTTTGTAGAGGTGGTCGTCTTAGAGAGAAAGACAAAGATAGAAAATAAAAATTTGATAACGAATACTAAGGTACTGGAGGGTAATAAGGCCCACTTAGTGTTAAATATTTTTTATTAAATAAACTAAGACAACTCGTAACATAATATGAATTCTAAGTGATTTTTACATATTTGTTTCTGAAAATAATGTAGTTATATTTAAAAACAAAAAAAAATTAAAACACATTTTTAAAAAGCAGGAACATATACGCCGGTGTTTGGGCCTTATTAAACGAACAGGCAGATAATAAGGCCCGCCTTAAAATAGAATGGCAGATATTAAGTCTCGAATAAAGTATTCAATTCAGGGATAGCAACTTTGGCATATAAAAGGTGCTTGGTAATTTTTCGTTAGTCCAACACATTCTTCATGTACCCAAGTGTTACATAACGCACAAGATCTCATATCAGCCACAAAATCATGGTTGAAGATTGTTTTGAGAAGCCAGCAATATTGTATTTTTATGTAACTCTGATTTTGATTGTAAGTCACGACCCTCAAGCATTTGCCTTTTATTGAAATATTAAGGCCCGGGCCTTATTACCTGAGTAGTACATTTTTCCTTTTTTAAGATTATCTTTTTTTCTGATTAAATAGATTAAGTCAACTAAAGAAGAAGTCAAAGAAGAAGCTTTGTATATAAATCTGCTCCTCTTAAATATTCACACGATAGCACTAATTGAAAGTTAATTTGGCAGAGATACATTTATAAATTGCACATAATATTGAGGTAGATTCACTAAATCGAGGGTTCCCGCGTTAATTGAAACTCAGAAAATTTTCCAACCCAGAGGTGATATGTTTTAAATGTTTCTCGCTCGCCGATGGCACTAAATAAGCGATTTCGATTATAGTTTTTATTTAATGGCTTCTGGGCTTTATTACCTGGTGGGCCTTATTACCCTCCGGTACATTATATTAAATTAAATGCAGTTATTATTTATCAGCATCATATTGTTATCAAATAAAAATTATTATAAATAAAGTACTATTATTTAAAAAGTACGTGGTGAACACATCAACGTAACAGCGACGTAAAAATAACCTAATGAAATAAATTGCGTTACGTAAAGCTTATGTAACATGTGAGTTACTTGTACATCACACTCAGTTACGTAACATAATGAACATCAATGTGATATCAATGTAACGTGTATGTGATATCATTTAAACATCCTATTTACGTAACAAAAAAGTCACATAGAATATAAATTTAAAGTCTAAGTTATGTCGCTTTGACCTCCCAGTGATGTTAAGTTTCATATCATTATTATATTGAAAATTTATATAAGGGTTATATTACATTTATGCCAACATAAATATCTACATATACCGTAAATCGTAATATTTATTACACTAAAAAATACTAATATAAATGAATATATTTTTAGCGCAAAGATTTGACATTTGAAATCTTTTTGCTAACGAGTTTTTAAGGATACAATAAAATTTTTTCAATATTACAAATATTTGTCACTTTAAAGTAATCTTGTTATTTCAACATAACATAATACGTAGTATGTAAAAGAAATGTAATTATGTTCTCTGACATAACTAATTTGGAATTAAATTTAGGTCACACTTTTTATCAAATCTATATTAAATTTACATTACTTGTTTTAACGTCAAATGTTCTCTTTGAGCGATATCACTATTACGTTGATATTTTCACTGGGTAAGTTAATTATTGTAAATCACGCTTAAAATGGTGTGTGCACATTCGAGCTCAAAGTGCACATCTTCGTACTTATTAGGTTTGTCTACTATATCGTTAGCGTTTTGAAATCAAAATTTCTATTTAGTTTGGTATATATCGATTTTATGTTCGAAAAATATATTTACCATAGCAGTGAGTGGAAAAGAGCAAAAAGATGCGACAATCTAGTCAGTGCGAGCGAGAGAAAACGATTAAAATTATACAACTGATTTTTCGTCTAACTCATCGGTCTAAATTATTGTGAATCGCGCTTAAAATCGAGTGTGCACATTCGAGCTCAAAGTGGCACATTCCGATCTCGGGAAAATGAAGCGCGCCGCTCCGCGTCGCGCTTCATTTGCTTCCCTCGCTCGGAAATGTGCCACTTTTCGCTCGAATGTGCACATCTTCGTACTTATTAGGTTTGTCTACTATATCGTTAGCTTTTTCAAATCAAAAAATGAAATTTAGTTTGGTAAACATCAATTTTATGTTCGAAAAATATATTTACCATAGCAGTGAGTGGAAAAGAGCAAAAAGATGCGACAATCTAGTCAGTGCGAGCGAGAGAAAACGATTAAAATTATTCAACTAATTTTTCGTCTAATTTATTGGCCTAAATTATTGTGAACAATACTTAAAACTGAGTGTGTTCTATTATTCTAGAACTTTCTTATAAGGAATCATATTGCAAAGGACCTGTCAGTATGTAAAATTCCAAAATTCCAAAAACGCCTGCAAATTTTTTTACTTTACGGACTATGAACGAATTAAAATGTCAATCAGGCTTAGAATCATACATAATGCGCACTTTTACAGTTATTATCTAAATAAAATTTTCTAAGTTTCAATAAATTTGAAAAGTAGTGGCCTCGCAATTAGCGGTCGCTGTCGAGTTAGAGAGTGGTCGTCTTAGAGCAAAATTTATAAGAAAAATTAAATTACGGTATATCTGTTCTGAAGCATACTACCCGCTATTAGAGGTAGTCGCCACGAGAGCTGGACATTCCGATCTCGGAAATGAAGCCCCCCTCCGCGTCGCGCTTCATTTGCTTCCCTCGCTCGGAAATGTGCCATTTTTCGCCGAATGGCACATCTTCGTACTTATTAGGTTTGTCTACTATATCGTTAGCTTTTTCAAATCAAAAAATTAAATTTAGTTTGGTAAACATCGATTTTATGTTCGAAAAATATATTTACCATAGCAGTGAGTGGAAAAGAGCAAAAAGATACGACAATCTAGTCAGTGCGAGCGAGAAAAAACGATTAAAATTACACAACTGCTTTTTCGTCTAACTTATCGGTCCAAATTATTGTGAATCGCGCTTAAAATCGAGTGTGCACATTCGAGCTCAAAGTGGCACATTCCGATCTCGGGAAAATGAAGCGCGCCGCTCCGCGTCGCGCTTCATTTGCCTCCCTCGCTCGGAAATGTGCCACTTTTCGCTCGAATGCGCACATCTTCGTACTTATTAGGTTTGTCTACTATATCGTTAGCGTTTTGAAATCAAATTTTCTATTTAGTTTGGTATATATCGATTTTATGTTCGAAAAATATATTTACCATAGCAATGAGTGGAAAGGAGCAAAAAGATACAACAATCTCGTCAGTGCGAGCGAGAGAAAACGATTAAAATTACACAACTGCTTTTTCGTCTAACTTATCGGTCTACATTATTGTGAATCGCGCTTAAAATCGAGTGTGCACATTCGAGCTCAAAGTGGCACATTCCGATCTCGGGAAAATGAAGCGCGCCGCTCCGCGTCGCGCTTCATTTGCTTCCCTCGCTCGGAAATGTGCCACTTTTCGCTCGAATGTGCACATCTTCGTACTTATTAGGTTTGTCTACTATATCGTTAGCTTTTTCAAATCAAAAAATTAAATTTAGTTTGGTAAACATCGATTTTATGTTCGAAAAATATATTTACCATAGCAGTGAGTGGAAAAGAGCAAAAAGATGCGACAATCTAGTCAGTGCGAGCGAGAGAAAACGATTAAAATTATTCAACTGATTTTTCGTCTAATTTATTGGCCTAAATTATTGTGAATCATACTTAAAACTGAGTGTGTTCCATTATTCTAGAATTTTCTTATAAGGAATCATTTTGCAAAGGACCTGTCAGTATGTAAAATTCCAAAATTCCAAAAACGCCTGCAATTTTTTTTACTTTACGGACTATGAACGAATTAAAATGTCAATCAGGCTTAGAATCATACATAATGCGCACTTTTACAGTTATTATCTAAATAAAACTTTCTAAGTTTCAATAAATTTGAAAAGTAGTGGCCTCGCAATTAGCGGTCGCTGTCGAGTTAGAGAGTGGTCGAAGAAAAATTAAATTACGTTATATCTGTTCTGAAGCATACTACCCGCTATTAGAGGTAGTCGCCACGAGAGGTCTCACTGTATTTTAGTTCGTCCTTCCCAAATGAAATAAAATAAATAAAACACGAACAGACAACAAAAAAGCGAAAGGGAAAGCGAAAAGGAAAGAGGACGGGAAACTTTAAGATAAACGAAATTCTCATTTTGTCTGCCGTCGTAGAATCCATACGGAATAATGTAAATAGCTATAACAACGTTTCAACATTTACTTCGAAAACTCGACGCAGGGGCCCTAACTTAATTATCCCACCCCATTACGGTCCTGATTTGAATTCGCCAACGTGTCGGGCGGCCGTCCCTTTCTCTAAATGGGGGCAATTTTTGGTGAGCGAAAGACGGAACGAGGGTCAAAACTAGATTTTGCTCGAATGCTAATATTTTTCTTTTTGTTAGCGTCGAACGGCGTTGGTCGGAGAAGGAAGGCGAACGAAATGGAAAGAATATCTACCGGGGGTGTCTGGATATTGCGTTGCCATGGTTACTAATCATTCTTGATTACTGTAGGCACATTTCTATCCCTCGAAATGATACGTGATTTGAAACGGTAACATTTAGAGATGGCAGAATTCTGTTCTTGCGGAGTTGAATTTGATGGTTTCCCTCTTATTCTCGCAGACGTGTGGACGAAATGAATTTTGTTGCTGAAGGAATGGCACTAAACAAGTCGTCGTTAAATAAAAGCTTTAATGTCTCATTTAGTAACTAAAGACTGCCATTTCATTAGGCATTTTATCGCATCTTTTAGTAACCTCGTTAAGTTTACTCGATGTAACTTCATTTGTATTAAAACTACAACTTACTAGCTAAATATCAACTTTTAAAACTTAATCTTCGGCCGTAATTTATTTTAATTACGACAATATTAAAGCTCGCTATAAATAGTCGCGCGAAAAGTCGTCGAGGTTTATTATTAAAAAAATGCAAATAATCTTTAAGACGTCTCTGTTTTATTTCTACTTTATTTGCATAAAATAGAAATACCGTCGAGTTGATTGGATTTTTAAATTCTGGAATTAAGAAATAAGCACTTTTGCGCTTAATTACGGCGACGCTCCTTAATTTCTCTTTTTCCAAATTAACGCTATGAATTTTTATGAAAATATGCATCTTTGATTGTAAAACTTGATAATAGAAATGCGCTGCAACCTTATAAATATTTTATGCAGGTCCTTTATTCGGTTTAATTGCGAGTGGCACAAACGAAAAAAAACTCGGCACAGCTTTTAAAAAGTTTTAGTTTTATTTTTGATTTATTACAAGATAGACTTCCACGGTGGCTACGTAAAGTATTTCTACTGAATAGAAATGCGCGATTTTGCAGTAATTACTATAGCGTAGAGTGGGCCAAAAAAATTGTATTTTTTTAAATGGAATACCGAAAATATTATTTAGGAGGATAAAAAAAATAACGTCAAAATTTGAGCCCTTAATTTTAATATGAAGAGGTCTATCATCGAGAATTTCAATTTTTTTTTACACCTCACGCATCTTTCACTCAAATTTTCTTAACAATGTACCTGAAAAATATAAATAATAATACATATTTTTGAAAACAATTATATTCCTTACAAAAAAGGTCTGAATTTGCAAATTTTCGTACGATAAGCGGAATCTACGTAATCATGCCTTTAACATTGATCTGTTTTTACGATTTCATTTTATAAATTTGGAATTTTGTAACTGATAAACCAATCAGCTTCTAAAAGAGAACAATATATATTTTTGAAGGAAATTAGACGCTCTACAAAAAAGGTCATTAAATTTTTCGTTAAATTCACTCTTTCAAAAGTTATTCGAAGTTCAAGTTCGAGTAAAAATTAATTTATCGTTTTCTTTGCTTTAGACATTATTTTTCTTACTTGATTGATAAATTCGAGCTATATATTAAAAATACAATTTTTTTTAACTAAATTTAACAAATTTCTTCAAAATTGATAATTTATTAAAATTTAATTTCGCTTTAAAAGTTTTTAATCCATTGAAATAGAGTTTTATTTAATTTAACTAATTCCAAAAATAAAAAAATACATGGTTTTTTCAATTAAGAATTATTTAATTATGATACATATTTTTATGTATGAACTTGCTTATTTAATATTTCCTCCCCTTCCCTTCTTATTGTTGAGATTTTTCAAAATTTAGTCAATACTCGAACTTTAACTTCGAATAACTTTTGAAAGAGTGAATTTAACGAAGAATGTAATGAGACCTTTTTTGTAGAGCGTTTAATTTATATTGTTCTCTTTTAGAAGCAGATTGGTTTATCAGTTACAAAATTCCAAATTTAAAAAATCGAATCGTAAAAACAGATCAATGTTCAAGGCATGATAACGTGGAAACGGCTTGTCGTACAAAAATTTGGAATTAGACCTTTTTTGTAGAGAATTTAATTTTCTTCAAAAATATGTATTGTTTATATTTTCAGGTATATTGTTAAGAAGATTTGAGTAAAAGATGAGAATAGAGTAAAAAACTGAAATTCTCCATGATAGACCTCTTAATATTAAAATTAAAATTACATTTTGACGTTAACTTTTTTTATCCTCCTAAATAATATTATCGGTATTCCATTAAAAAAAATAGTCGATTTTTTTGGCCCAGTCTACTATAGCGTCATCAACTTTAGAAGTGCTTCTAAGGGCGTGTTTAAAAATGTACACTCAGATAAAGAAGTTTTTCGGCGCGAATATTTAAAATTCATAAATTATATTGTCACTTTACAGTCACGAAACATTCACAAAGAACACTTGTTTGTAGACAATAAAGCTCAAATATAAATAACACGAAACAACCACGTAAATGTTAACATGGCAATGATTTTGAACTTTTTAAAAAACGTAATTGAAAAATAACTTAACGTTTATTGGTTCAATCAAATATTTATCAAATAAATTCTTAATTAATAATGCATTACAATAGTTTAATCAAAAATGTTTTTATTTTATTCGTTAAATTTAATAGTGCTCATAACTTCTAAACTGTTAAGCTTTGAACAAAAGTGTATAAGGCACTTTTGACTTAAAATTGTCCAAAGTATACGCTCTTAAGCTATGACCATCAAGTCACGGGACACCCGGTATAATCAAATATTACTGCCTATATGCATAATCCCTATTGAAGCGGAGTACGGCAAAGCTTCCACTACGAAGAGATTTGAATCGCTGAAAGCAGATTTATATTGAATAATTTTAATCGTTCCCTCTCCCTTCCATTGACATGATTGTCGTATCTTTTCGCTCCCTTCCACTCCATGCTATGGTAAATACGTTTTTCGATCATAAAACCGATATTTAATACAATTTAAATTTAGGATTCGTAAGAGCGAAGAATAAAGAGGTCAAATCCAATGAATACGAAGATGTGCGCATTCGAGCGAAAAGTGGCACATTTCCGAGCGAGGGAAGCAAATGAAGCGCGACGCGAAGCGGCGCGCTTCATTTTCCCGAGATCGGAATGTGCCACTTTTCGCTCGAATGCGCACACTCGGTTTTAAGCACCATTCACAATCATTTAGGCCAATAAGTTAGACGACAAAGCAGTTGAATAATTTTGATCGTTTCATCTCACTCGCACTGACCAGATTGTCGTATCTTTTTGCTCCCTTCCACTCATTGCTATGGGAAATATATTTTTCCAACATAAAATCAATTTTTACCAAACTAAATTGAATTGTTTGATTTCAAAGAGTTAAGGATAAAGTAAACAAATGTAATAATTACGAAGATGTGCGCATTCGAGCGAAAAGTGGCACATTTCCGAGCGAGGGAAGCAAATGAAGCGCGACGCGAAGCGGCGCGCTTCATTTTCCCGAGATCGGAATGTGCCACTTTGAGCTCGAATGCGCACACTCGGTTTTAAGCACCATTCACAATCATTTAGGCCAATAAGTTAGACGACAAAGCAGTTGAATAATTTTGATCGTTTCATCTCGCTCGCACTGACCAGATTGTCGTATCTTTTTGCTCCCTTCCACTCATTGCTATGGTAAATATATTTTTCCAACATAAAATCAATTTTTTCCAAACTAAATTAATTTTTTTGATTTCAAAGAGTTAAGGATAAAGTAAATAAATCTAATAAGTACGAAAATGTGCGCGTTCGAGCGAAAAGTGGCACATTTCCGAGCGAGGGAAGCAAATGAAGCGCGACGCGGAGCGGCGCGCTTCATTTTCCCGAGATCGGAATGTGCCACTTTTCGCTCGAATGCGCACACTCGGTTTTAAGCACCATTCACAGTCATTTAGGCCAATAAGTTAGACGACAAAGCAGTTGAATAATTTTGATCGTTTCATCTCGCTCGCACTGACCAGATTGTCGTATCTTTTTGCTCCCTTCCACTCATTGCTATGGTAAATATATTTTTCCAACATAAAATCAATTTTTTCCAAACTAAATTAATTTTTTTGATTTCAAAGAGTTAAGGATAAAGTAAATAAATCTAATAAGTACGAAAATGTGCGCGTTCGAGCGAAAAGTGGCACATTTCCGAGCGAGGGAGGCAAATGAAGCGCGACGCGGAGCGGCGCGCTTCATTTTCCCGAGATCGGAATGTGCCACTTTGAGCTCGAATGCGCACACTCGGTTTTAAGCCTGATTCACAATATTTAATTGACTTCCTGAATAATACTACTTTATTTATAATAACTTTGATTTAATAACAATATGATTCTGATAAATATTAACTGCATTTAATTTATTATAGTATTCGTTATTACCTTTACATTATCTATCTTTGTCTTTCCTCTAAAATGTCAACCTCTACCAAAGACCAATTAGAGCAAGAACCGACGCTGGTCGTGTTAGAGAGGTTTTACTGTAATCACTATTCTCTTCTCTCCGTCTAGTAATTTAAATTGCTATATTCCTAGCAAAACGATTAGTTTTTTGAAATAAAAAACTGTATGTCGTGCGAATACTTTCTGAAGCCACTGTAGATATTTAATTGAATTTTTTTAAATGGTACGCCGTATAAATAAACTCTCGAAACGGCGTATACGCGAGATGCGAATACGATTTTTTAACATTTAAGATCGAGGAAGAGGACATAATGACGCCTCGAAAAAAGCCGACATACACACGAAATTTAACGGTTAAAAATATGAGAATTTTGATGTCGTTTGAACGTTGAGCATAAATTTGCTTAAATTTATTATAAGATGTCCAAGTACAACCGAGAATATGGTTGTTTATGTGTATAACGTGTAAATCGTAAAAGAAAAATGTAAATGCATTGCTTCTTAGGTCTGTCTTATAGACGAAAGGCTTCGGGGCAACGCTTTGCCTTCTTCTTTCAATAACAAAAATAAATGTTTATGTCTGCATCCTTCATTACACAACAATGCCGGAAGGGTTATGAAATTGAAATAACAGAATCACCGGAAACCTAACGAAACAAAGCAAATAAAACGCTGATTGCAAAAACTAAAACAACCCTTTAATTGTTAATTAAGGTCGGTAAACAAAGTGAAATTAACTTAAACTTAATTCGAAGACGGAAGTGGATTTATGAACTGTCGAAAAAACATAACGAGGAAAGCTTTTACATTTTCTTTGCTTAAATTTTAATTATTCTTTTGTTATTTTTTGCTTAATTTTAATCTTATAAAATCACATCTTTTCAATTTTTATTCGGCAATTTAAAAAATTTCAATTCGAATTATCGAAAAGTGTGAAAAAGTAATTTGTTATATAAAAATGCGAAACTGTAGGATTACCTTTGCAATTTTTTATGTAGGGACAGTGGTGGTACAATGGAACGAAAAAGTTATTTCAATTATTAGAAAAATCTGTGTTTTATATTTTTATAATTTTTGCTTCAAACGATTAAGAACAGGCCTAAAACTGTTGATTGAACACAAAAAAGAGATTAAACATTAATCTTAAACCTAAAAAATAATTACGTGTTTGTAAAATACTTTTTTTGTTCCAATGTGCCCCAGGTCTGGGGTACAATGGAACATGGTCAATAAATCGCGTAAGATCATAAAGTATAATAAAATAAATAATTAGACAATAAAATACTTCCTAACACTCTTGCTTGCTAAGCATGGACTCGGCAACAACAACTTTATATCTAGAATTGACACTATTGCCATGTCAGTTTTAGAGAAAAGAAAAAGCCTCTCACATATTAGCCTCACTATGCAGATCCCTTTTTTTCATACGATCTCTAACCAATATGACTTTAAAATGTGCAACAAAAAACCAATAAAGTAAATGGGGTTCAATGGAGCAGTGTTCCATTGTGCCCCGTTCCACGGTGCCCCATAGGATTTCAAAAGTATCAAACGCAAATTTAAAACACTTGGTAAAGATTTCCTATTTATATTCAACTGTGTTAAATAGCCAATATGATTATAATTTATGTAAAAAAATATCACATACCTACTGGTATAATTTTTCAGTAAAAACAATCGTTTTTGGGTACGAAAATGTAACTTTTGACTAATGAAAACAATTTTTTTCTTCTCAGAACTTCGTTGTTGGAGAGCGGCCTAATTTCACTGCGTTCCCGTGTGGATAGTTAGGTGCTGTAATCGCTCAAAACAGAAAGCCGCAAATTCGTTTGGTATTTGAATATTAATCGTCGTTGTTCCATTGTACCCCACGTTCCATTGTGCCCCAAATGTCCTTACATTATTTGAAATTGTGGTAGAGGGCGAGAATCACACAGATCGAGAGAGAAAGAGACAGACAGACAGACAGACAGACAGACAGACAGAAACAAAGGGAGAGGGCGGAAGAGAGAGAGAGAGAGAAAAAGAAACATCCAAATACCAAAAAATGAAGTATTTTGAAACACTCATTTGAATAAAAAAATCGATCTTGATTCATAATATTTTCAGCTATGATGCAGGCCTCGCGTATTCGCCTATTCTAACGTATTGTTCCATAACTATGAGGTTATTTACTATGTAGTATGGTGGATAACGCCACACTTACAGGACTCCTTGCGAAAGTATGCGACCACTATGGTAATAAATGTCATACATTTCTTTCTGTATAGAAAAATTACACTATTGTTCATTGCCTCATTTACCGGTTGGTTCGCAACTGTATGGTTTTCCACATAATAAAATGACTCTTCACAATTCATTTTTGAGAAATTACTTTGAAAATACTAATTTTTTAATTGTGTTCTTTTTTCTACCCATATGGCAAAATGTTAACTGGCCGTAATTGTAGCCGAAATAAATTAATAATATTTCTGATCATAAAATTTAAATTTACCGGACTAAATACATATAATTTATTGACTTCAACAACAGATATTATAAAAATAAATGGCGGCGTTATGAGTCGCGCTTGATCTGCTGCCCTCGCTCTGAAATGTATCATTTTCCTCAAATAGCATCCTCGATTTTCCAGGACGATCTCCACTACTTACTTAATTCTATATATTTATATATGGGTGATTCTACGATAATCATTATAAAATAGCTTTTTTATTCTACGTGCGGTCATTTTATGCAATAAATCACAGCATCTTAATGTGTTTTATAAATAGCATTATGATTTAATGCCCAATGAAAGTACATTTTCCTGAAATTCCATGTTTAAGTCTGAAAAAGTCTCTACCCTGGCCTATCTCCATAACGTTTTTAGTTAAACATACAGACAGTACATACAATCTTTGACGCAGTTGCCACATTAAAGTATATTTAGCACAAATTTAAACAAGTAGACTTAAGTATTATAAAAAGAAAATATAACAATATTTGTTTCTTTTCAATAATTTTCGAACTTCATTTTTGTCCCGTTTTTTTGTATCTACCCTGGCAAATTTTGATCCGTTAATACAAACAGAAATATCAGACAGTTTTATACAAAAAAACAAGGGCGCGTATCAACGTCAAGTTAATAACACTAAACACCCGAGCCTTTAAATCGCTGACATTTGTCTTTGGCGCGACGCGACAATGTGGTGCAGTGGTTTCGCAAGGTGATTGTGTCTCTCCCTGGCAAATCGTAAAATTTATAAAATCACTTAATTTATTTGCATTTACTGCCTAAATTCAAAGGTGTGATATATTTTAAATTTTAAATATATATATTTAAAATTGCAGCACCGCATTTTCTATCAGAAAACAAATCTCAGATTTTTGTGAACTTAGACTTTTGAGTATCCTTGCAAAGCAAGAAAGTCTTTTCAGTTTTTTTTAAACACATAATAAAACAAGGTTATTAAAAATATAAATACCACTATAACTTTTGCCTAAATTAAAAGTTTAAAGGTACTGAACACACTCGGCAAAAAGAAATTCGCTTTCATAAGTTCAATTAAAAATCTGTTGAAACATATAAATTCAAAACACATTATGCGTAATCATAAAAGAAAATAGTTGATCATTTTTCATACCGATAAAAAACTAACCGTTTCTTTTGTTATAAATTAACTTTTTTTTTGGTACAAAACGCAGATGTATAGGTTTGCAATTTCTCTCTAAAAAAAAACTGATAAAAATCGTTGAAACACATTCGATCAAAAAGGCTCGATTCGTTGTTAAAAAGTGACCATAATTAATTGTGTGCACACTTTTCTTTATCTCTTCGATCTCAACAATCACCTTAGCAACGGATCAGCCATTATGATCAAACGTATTTGGGCCATCTTTATGCTTGATTTGCTCCGAAAAAAAAATTGAAAAGTTTTATAAATGCAGTTGTTGCCATGGCCGCCACATTACCCGAATAAAAGTGGAAAAACCATAGCGACAATACGGCTTCGAATCGATTTTTTCTTCAATTGTGTCTGTACGGAGAAAAACCACCTTTCCTCTTTTGCAATTAATCGATTTTTAAAGACAAAGAAATTTAACCGCAGCATTGCAAAACGACACACTTTTTGTAATCACATTCGAGTTGTTCTTAAACGATTTAATTGGCAGATTTCGTGTAAAAAAAGTTCGTCCATTGATTCCGCCAAGCTAGTTGGGTGTCTGCCGATATTTTTTGCGGCGGAAAATAATTAATATATTTAAGAACTGTGTGCAGCAGTACATGAAAATAATTAGAAATTAATGCGAACGCCATAACATTCGTCTACACTAATTGAGAATAGTATTATTAAAAAATCTGGTTTTCTCAAATTAATGAGTCCGCAGGCACGGAGAGTTTTAAGGGCGCTCGAAGAAATGCAGATAGGTTTTTTCTCTAAGTCGGCTACAAATAGTAATCTTTCTAGGATCGGCAAAGAAAGTGTGCTTACAATTTATGGAGAAGATGGTTCTCTTCTTTGTTCGCGTTTTAAATTCTTTTAAGCTCGC
Organism: Sinopyrophorus schimmeli; assembly: GCA_036325965.1. NCBI lineage: Eukaryota > Metazoa > Arthropoda > Insecta > Coleoptera > Elateridae > Sinopyrophorus > Sinopyrophorus schimmeli. The sequence continues at coordinate 1,828,515 of JARFIZ010000089.1, read as the reverse complement.
GTTTAATTTGCAAGTAAACCTCTTAAAAATTGTCGAAACGGTGCGAATATGCGAATCTCTGTTTGCCTTTGCTTATTCTTTATAATTAGAAATAAAATGTAAAAAATACCAGTATGCGCGTTAGAAGTTATACTTCTTTGGTGTAATTAAGTTACATATAAGCACATGTTATGTTGCCTACTTTACGTTTATGTATACCAAAAAAAATTAGGGGAGAAGGGGGTCAATTGAACCAAAAAATGTTCAAGAATTTTTTTTTCAATAAATAAAACCAAAATAATAATTTTTTTTCATGAAACAAAAGTTTATTTTATCCATTATCATTTTCGACATGTGAATTAGTCAACAAATAATAAAAATTTCCAATAAATATTCAATTGTGCAACGGCGTCGAATGGTTCAATCGTCCCCCACGTGGAGGCAATTGAACCATTAGTTGGGGTCAATTGAACCAACAGTGCCTAACATAAAAACAAATATTTTCAATAAAGATATTAGTATTTATTTAATCTTTAACCTTATATTACTTATTTTTGATGAAACTTATTATATTATATATCATAATAATCAACACTTTCACAAACTTTTATCGACAAAATTATTATTTTTTGTTAGTTTTTTCAACTTTCTTTGGCTTTTCAGTTAAATTCTTTTTTTTTGGTCTTTTAATATCACTGATTTTCCTTTCAATTTCTAATTTTTCAGGAGTATGGGTGTATATTGCAGTTTTGCCTCGTACACGACCCTTTCTAGTATTTTGACTAGGTGTAGCTTTGGGTAAAGGACGTGTTAGTGAGGAAGTAAGAATAACAGCTTCTTGTATTTGATTAGTTTTGTCGTGTAGAATACCGTTGTTGCCATCATTTGGAGACAAGACGTTCAGCTGAAAATTATTTTGGCTGGAAGCTAAATTTTCTGTTGATTGAACATTACAATAACAAACGCTACATTTTTATTCCTGTGAATATTTTCATTTGTAAGCCGAGATGCGCGCGCAAGTCTGATATTCACAGTGGTTTAATCGCCCCCGAGATTGATGGTTCAATTGACCCCATATGACGATTTTGTAGTAATTAGTGTAAAATAAATTATTAAAAGAACTATTTTGCAAAGAATCGATAGAGAATTTAAATAATATGCATGTATAAAGACATAACAATTAAAATTTTGTCATTAAAAATGAAAATTACAATATTATAAAAAATTTGTCGAGAGCTGAAAAATAACTTTGACATACTAAAAAACACGAAAACTCGATATTGAAAGATTAAATTATCATAATTGATTTGAAATTTTGTGCAAACCAAGCTGTCGCATATTCGAAACCAATTTTGAGAGGACGACTCATTTTTTTCATTTTTTCGATTTTTTAAGCCCACTAGTTCAATTGCCCCGTGGTTCAATTGATCCCCTTCAACCCTACTATTTTTTTTGAATGGGACACCAAAATTTTATTTAGGATGATAAAAAAAAGTTAACGTCAAAATTTGAGCCCATTAATTTTAATATTAGGAAGTCTATCACAGAGAATTTGAATTGTTTTACACCACACCACTATGGGCCAGGATCGACCAAAACAATCTTTATTCTAAAACATAGTTATTTCTATGTATTTGACCACGAAGAAACCGATTTTGAAAGAATTTTTGAAATCGGTGAGTTAGTTTTTAATATAATTCCGAAAAACCGAAAAACCCAAAATTTCGAATTTAACAAGATTTTAAAAAATCTGAGGTCCTACGATGTTTAGGATCGTTTTACTAATTTTAGAATGTATTTATTTGTCAAAATCGGTTAAGTGGTTCTTTAGTTATCGTAAAAAAACCGAAAAAAACGGGTATTTTAAAAATCATATCTCCGAAAGCAAATGAAGCGCGACGCGGAGCGGCGCGCTTCATTTTCCGCGATCGGAATGTGCCACTTTGAGCTCGAATGTGCACACTCGGTTTTAAACACGATTCGCGATAATAAATTAATTGTTTATAAATTTATATATAAAAATTGCAGATTAAAAAAAATCAGAAGGTATAATACTAATTCTATTAGTTTCCCTCTCTTTTTTAAATATTCATTATATTAACATTATTTCGGTTTTATTTGTTTTTTTTTAATACAAAGAGCAAAATAAATAGATATAGATAGATCCGATACATATGTGTACCATATTTCAGATTTCGTGCTTTTAAATAAATTTCTTAGAAAAATACACTAGGTTTTTCCGAATACATAATCGAAATTATTGTAATAAATTGATTTATGTATTATTTTGCAACAATAGGTTTGTAAATTTACAAGAACTCTTTTTTATAATTATTTATGCACAAAAACAAATGTCATCATATTTCTACAATTTTTTTTTTCATCAAAAGAGAAACGATTTCTTCGAATTGCATCGTAAAAATGTAGCCACCATTAATTTTAATTTCGTGAATAATTTACAATAGAAATGACTCACATCAAATTTGAGAAAATAAAATAATAATTTGTAAACTAAAAAATACAAAAGATCAATACGAGACCAAACAAAGATACTTTTCTGGTAAAACGCATCAACAATATTGGAGAAGATTATTACGAAGAAACGATTAAAAACGTTTGCTTAATCAGAGACACATTTTGATTTATATTTAACGAAAAAAACTTATATTTATCGATGGCAATTAACGGAAACTACATCATTAGTATCACTTTTTTTAGTTGTTAATTTGTGTTAGGTATGTGATTAATAAACATCGTTTTATACGGTTTATTTATTGATTAATTTGTATATAAATTACGTTTTCGGTTATGAATGTCAATTTAAAATTTCGTTTTTTATACTACGTTTGTTTAAGCCGCCAAATAATTAAACAAAATATTTAAAAATACGATATATAAATATGACAAAGAGTAGGAAGAAGAATGAGAAGAATTTTTAATAGCTTTTTTTTATCTCTCTTTCGCAGATTTCGAGATTGTTCTAAGTTTTCCATCGTAAATTTTTAACGGTTAATTCGCAAGTTTTAATTCAAATTAAATCTTTAAAAAAAAAACGAAAAAAGTCAAATAAATTAGAACTGTTATACGGATTATTTTTGTTTATAATTTCTTTTGGATCTTCGGCAGAATTTTTTGTCAGCTCGCGACTATTCAAATATGTCGTTTTATTATTATTCTTTTATATTATGTGTTGACTTCTGTCGTTTTTAATGGTTTTTTTTATGTCGAGGCGTTATAATAAGCAAATCGAATTTTTGAAAAGCATGAAATTCTAAAATGTATCGTAAAATGCTTAAAATGGTAATAAAAAGTAATAAAGCTGATAAAGTGTCATATACAAGAGGCCATAAAATTCATAGACTGTTGTGCTTACATTGCTTGATATTTGCTACTGTTTTTTGGAGCTATACTACTTCTTTTAGCGCGTTGAGGTAGTGGAAGATGCGCACACATTGCTAACGAAAATTATATGAAAATGGGGAAAATAAAGGGCGCCGCTCCGCGTCGCGCTTCATTTGCCTCCCTCGCTCTGAATTGTGCCGCTTTTTGCTCGAATGCGCACATCTTCGTATTTATTACATCAAAAAATGAAATTTAGTTCGGTAAATATCGATTTTATGTTCGAAAAATGTATTTAGGATAGCAATGAGTGGAAGGGAGCGAAAAGATACGACAATCTGGTCAGTGCATGTGAGATGGAACGATGAAAATTATTCAACACATTTTTCATTCAGTTTATTGGCTCAAATTATTGTGAATTGTGCTTAAAACCGAGTGTGCACGTTCGAGCTCAAAGTGGCACATTCCGATCTCGGGAAAATAAAGCGCGCCGCTTCGCGTCGCGCTTCATTTCCTTCCCTCGCTCGAAATGTGCCACTTTTCGCTCGAATGTGCACATCTTCGTATTTATTACATCAAAAAATGAAATTTAGTTCAGTAAGTATCGATTTTATGTTCGAAAAATGTATTTACCATAGCAATGAGTGGAAGGGAGCGAAAAAATACGACAATCTGGTTAGTGCAAGTGAGATGGAACGATGAAAATTATTCAACAAATTTTTCATTCCGTTTATTGACTTAAATTATTGTGAATCGTGTTTAGAACCGAGTGTGCACATTCGAGCTCAAAGTGGCACATTCCGATCTCGGGAAAATGAAGCGCGCCGCTCCGCGTCGCGCTTCATTTGCCTCCCTCGCTCGAAAATGTGCCACTTTTCGCTCGAATGCGCACATCTTCGTATTTATTACATCAAAAAATGAAATTTAGTTCAGTAAATATCGATTTTATGTTCGAAAAATGTATTTACCATAGCAATGAGTGGAAGGGAGCGAAAAGATACGACAATCTGGTTAGTGCAAGTGAGATGGAACGATGAAAATTATTCAACAAATTTTTCATTCAGTTTATTGGCTCAAATTATTATGAATTGTGTTTAAAACCGAGTGTGCACATTCGAGCTCAAAGTGGCACATTCCAATCTCGGGAAAATGTGCCAATTTTTGCTCAAAATGCGCACATCTTCTTTTATTATATTTTTACATGAATCTTTTTTTTTCTCTAATTAAACAATTAAAATTTCAATCAATTTTGATTTTATATTCAGTGAAAGCACTTATTGTTTTTAAAAACTGTTCAAAAGCAATAAATGTGTTCCAATAAATATTTAATTGTTAAAAGGTCAATTTTTCTTAAAAATCCGGTAACCGGTAACCGCGTTGTAGTAAGTTCAAAATTGCCGCGCTTCTAGTGTTGAGCAGGCACTATAACACACTTTGGCGTTGCTCGTTACTTAAGTTAGGTCTTTCATAAGCATTCTATTATTTTTTGACGCGATTCGTTTTAATTTGTATTGCTAGCGGAAAAAACAAAAAAGAAATCTTTTTTACCAAAATTGAACAACAGACATTGGTGTTCATATTCAAGTTTTTAAGTTAAGTTGCCATCGCCTTCTATAATCAATTTATGTGTTCTGTGGAAATAAATACATAGCTCTAGATTTTCTTTTGTTTCCCCAAAAATCCGATAAAAAATCCCAAATCGGACACATAGTTTAGAACGGAAGTAGCAACTTTTACACTCATAAAAATTTCTTAATCAAAATTGGCAAATTCATTAATTTTAAGTAGTAGCTAAACAAAGCTTAGTAATTTTTTTTTTGCCTTAAAAATCTTCCAGGTTCCACGCTCCAATTTCACCCTTATATCAATCAGCAATAGGTTGAATTTGATTTGCAGAAATATGAAATTGACTTGTAAAAAAGGATATTTGATTTGCAAAAAGGCGAATTTGGAGCACCCAACCTATAAGCCAGACCACTTATTTAGACACACCCTGTATATACGTAGAATTCTAATTTTGCTACAAAATCGTAACCGTATGCACCTATATTACATTTTCAGTAAATATAAGTTCAGAAACCTAATAAATCTAGCAATTCGCCGCATAAAATATAAAAGGTTGTAGACTCTATAGATTCGCCATAAATCCTCCACTAATTACATTTTAAATTAAAAGATAAATTTCGAATAAAAATTCAGAATTTCCCGCTTTGTCGACATAAAAAATATTTAATGCCGCTCATCATCGGATTTACGATACACAATAAGGATATTGTTAAAGGAAGAATATACCTTCAGCTTTATTTTAAACAAGAAGTCTTTTATGATGTCGAAGAATTTATGGTATTAATAAAAGGTGGGCAGACCGAATAAACGCCATTCTCGCACAAAAACAAAATCGTCCCACTTTAAAAAAAAAACGCACCTTTATACTATATAAATATGGAGAAGATAATGTTTTGCCGGATTTCTTTGTAGTTTATCGCGACTCTTTCCGGAAAGGATAATGAAATGCCGACGCGCTACTGATTTAAAAACGAAAGGTGTCGCGTTGCAAATGATAAAAAATATGGGAAAGCAGAAAAAAAAGAAGCTGTAGGTGGATTTCTCACAATTCCTTCGCGTTTTCTTTGTGCGACGCGTAAGAGTTCGCTACATAAAAATGGTGGATAAATTGATATGAAGTACTATCATCCTTTATAATACACAACCATTCATTTCCTTCCAGAAGGACAAGACTCTTAAATTATTAAACATATGCCTGACACTAATGGAAATTGTTGCTTCTTTATATACATAAATAAAATAAATTCTTACCCCTGGTGTATTTGCTTGAGGTCCATAAGGATATCTTGTCCATTCCAAAGTAGATTCTCCTGTCGTATCCAGAAGGACAACTGAAATTATAAAAGAGTTTTGTTTAGTCTTCCGCATACTAGGTGACCAAATGTCGCATGCCGTACTAGGTGGGGTTTGCCATACCCCGAAAATAAAATGATATAAAATTCTACTTTTTGACAGTTAAATGATTAGAAATATAATTTAATAACCAATCTATACAATCTATACAATGTATTTAGCATAGCAATGAGTGGAAGGGAGCGAAAAGATACGACAATCTGGCCAGTGCAAGTGAGATGGAACGATGCAAATTATTCAACAAATTTTTCATTCAGTTTATTGGCTCAAATTATTGTGAATTGTGCTTAAAACCGAGTGTGCACGTTCGAGCTCAAAGTGGCACATTCCGATCTCGGGAAAATAAAGCGCGCCGCTTCGCGTCGCGCTTCATTTGCTTCCCTCGCTCGGAAATGTGCCACTTTTCGCTCGAATGTGCACATCTTCGTATTTATTACATCAAAAAATGAAATTTAGTTCAGTAAGTATCGATTTTATGTTCGAAAAATGTATTTACCATAGCAATGAGTGAAAGGGAGCGAAAAAATACGACAATCTGGTTAGTGCAAGTGAGATGGAACGATGAAAATTATTCAACAAATTTATCATTCAGTTTATTGGCTCAAATTATTGTGAATTGTGTTTAAAACCGAGTGTGCACATTCGAGCTCAAAGTGGCACATTCCGATCTCGGAAAATAAAGCGCGCCGCTCCGCGTCGCACTTTATTTGCCTCCCTCGCTCGGAAATGTGCCACTTTTCGCTCAAATACGCACATCCTCGTGTTAATTGGATTCGACTATATTAATAACAAATCCTTCAAATCCACATTTTCTATTCGGAGAAAGTTTTCGCTTGAAAGTGCACATACTGCTTAATAATTGAATTTGCCTATCTTATTCTTCTCTCTTACATATGTATAGGTAATATTAATTAAATCAAACTGAACTAAATGTACCACTTCTCGCTTTTCTTTTAATTAAAAATTACAGTAGGGTATTTTTACCAAAAACCACATTTCTAATTTAGTACTTTTAAGCTAGACTAGATGGGAGACTTCATCGTACATGAAAAAGAATATTTTAACTCTTTCCGAATTTTGACTCTTATTTCCCCATCTTTTTTTTAACATATCACACCCAAGTCATTCTAAAATTGTGATGCACCACCTATGTCACATATAAATATTTTTTTATATTTAAAAATTGAATTAATCTATAAAGGAAGACTTATTACAACAGTGTATACAAAATGCGCCTTAAAACTAATTTGTTTATAATTTTCAGAAAAATGAAAATTGCCCAAAAATATTTGGAGACATTAATTTTGACATATAAACCTTCAACAATCTACAAAAGACGACATAAAAATCAACTAGTTGATTGTCAGTTGCCCACTTCGGAAAATTTGACTCATATACAATTTTAATTAATGAAAAACGCGAATTAGTAAACATTCGAAAGTACACACGAAAATATTTTTATCAAGCTCGCTACAATTAGGCGTGCGGCAAAGCACCACGATAACTTATCGAAAGGAATAAAATATTTAACCTTTTTTAAACAAAAAATAGATCTAATTTATTCGACTTTAAATTTTTTTATTGAAGAATAAAATAATAATATACGCAAATCCGATAAATACGAGGATGTGCGCATTCGAGCGACAAGTGGCACATTTCCGAGCGAGGGAGGCAAATGAAGCGCGACGCGGAGCGGCGCGCTTCATTTTCCCGAGATCGGAATGTGCCACTTTGAGCTCGAATGCGCACACTCGGTTTTAAGCATGATTACGAAGTGTCCCGTTTTAAGAGGAAAAAACGAACGCGGTTGACAATCCGGATAATCGCAAATCCGTATAACTGAGATCCGGATAATCGAGGTTTTACTGTATATATATTAGCGAGTATTTTACAGCTTCCCAAGCGCCATTTTTTACGATCAAGCCATTGATTGACTCCTTCTTTCCAGCTTCGTCGAGGTGAATCGTACAAAAGTTGGCTTTTAAAATTATTACAGAATCGTAAAAAACCGCTTTTTTGTGTGCAAATCTAACCGTGTAACTCTTTTAGTTTCGTAGGCCAAAATTATCGAACAGAGCATGTTTTTTACGAATTTTTTAAAAAACTCGCGGTGTGTTGTCGTTTTCAAAATTTCAGTTTTCCTATGCAAAATAATCCGTTCCATTCGAATTTAAAAATTCTATTTTTTTGTCGCGTATTTGTTAGAATAAAACAAGAAATGATAACATTCTTTAAAAGTAACCTCTGTTAAAAAAAAATCCCTTTGTAACCCATTATTGAAGAGTATTTTACATACATAGTAATTCAAAATAAATTATTTGTAATAATATATATAATATAATATATATAAGTTACACATAAGCGATTGGAGGCGCTAATTTAAATTCATACTGCGAAAATTACAGTTTAATTAATTTTGTACGTTGTAATCCATTTTTTAAAACTAATTCACAAAAATCAGATTTATAGTAACATTTTTTTATCATATTCACATACACAAATTCAATCTTTCTTAATGTAAAAATGTTTTTAGTTTATAAAACGATTTAAAATAAGTGAGTCTTCCGTAATTTTAGTAACGTTCCGGGAAATGATCAGTTGTTCACTGAATGACGATATTAATATGGGTACAATAAGGGTACATTAAAATCATAAAGGATTCGTTTCAAAAACTATAGTTAAATATTTATTTATTTGTCATAGGGTTTGTACATAACATAAAATTAACTTTTCTTAGTCTCAACAATTCCCACAGTAGGTATAGTCTTTTAATTAAAGTTCACAGATAAGATAGGTATATGTATAGTGCGTTGTAAGAGATAATCTTTGTAACTGACCGATCCTAAAAAATTGTTTTACTAATAAAAAGTTACACTATCGCTGAGTAATATAGGATATTTTATTTTAATAAAAATTATTTTTTTTAACACAATACCCGAGCGAAGCCGGGCGGGCCAACTAGTAATGAATAAGTTTAAGTAAAACACATTTATTTATGCATTAGAATAAACTTTTATTAATAAAAATACAAAAACTTAACTTTTTTTTTCAATTTATAAACTATTGACTCTTTCTTGAGTATTAAATTCCAAAGGCACGTGTCAATTACGATACCGATTATTAAGAAATTATAACAAGAATTTAATTCTTGCGTCCTTATTGCAATATAAATTAATTTCACGGCAAATTTCTTAAAGATTTGCAATAATTTAGAGCAATGAATTACACGATAAATTATCTGAATCATTTTAATCGTTTCCTCTCACTTGCATTGACAAGATTATCGTATCTTCTCGCTCCCTTCCACTCATTGCTATGGTAAATACATTTTTCGAATATAAAATCGATTTCAACTAAAAATTAAAATTTTTGATTTGAAGGATCGCACGGTAAAATATACTAATGCAATAAATACGAAGAAGTGCGCATTCGAGCGAAAAGTGGCACATTTCCGAGCGAGAGAGGCAAATGAAGCGCGACGCGGAGCGGCGCGCTTCATTTTCCCGAGATCGGAATGTGCCACTTTGAGCTCGAATGTGCACACTCGCTTTTAAGCACGATTCACAATAATTTGGGCCAATAAATTGGATGAAAAATTTGTTGGATAATTTTCGTCGTTCCATCTCACTCGCACTGACCAGATTGTCGTATCTTTTCGCTCCCTTCCACTCATTGCTATGGTAAATACATTTTGCGAACATAAAATCGATATTTACCGAACTAAATTTCATTTTTTGATTTGAAAGAGCTAAAGATAAAGTAAACAAACATTTTCCCGAGATCGGAATGTGCCACTTTGAGCTCGAACGTGGACACTCGGTTTTGAGCTCGATTACCAAACGTCCCGTTTTAACAAAAAAAAATTGGTCATGTTACTTATATCCCACCTCGTACACGAAAGGTTAAGCAAAAAATATGAGTGCGTTACGCGCGCAAATCCGCAGCACGAAAGCATTAAGCAAATATTTTAATTAATCCGCGAATATTTTCGCCGAAACGAAAGTATTTTACGTGTAACATCAAAAGAAAAATAACCGCGGGCGATATTTTAAAATACACGCAAAGAAGGATCAAAAACTTCAAAAGAACGTAGTTTTACTTTAAAATTATGTATATTACACAATTGTATGCCATCATTTTAGAAGCACACATAAATACACAGAGAGAGAAAAAAATAGAAGCCCATCCGATCTTTTCAAAGTAATTCGTGGCTGAAATTTAAATCAAAATTTTTTCTAAAAGAATTTATTCTAGTTTGTGTTTGTTATTATTAAAATTTTTAATTACGGTTCGTAGTAGACGTAAATGAATAGAGATGAACTAACGCATTTGTCGAGCACGAATAAGTCCTTTTTGCTTGGAATAAAAGTATGCAATAGATAAATATAAAAATTAATTCAGGACACGAATTTTCGTTAAGGTATAGAAAAAAAAAAGAAAAAGCTCGAACGATGACATTTCGTTACAGTAAAGGCTAATTCAAATCCACGCGTGGGTGCGCGAACGGAAACGGCAACGATGTGATGCGTCCGGCTGCGAGATATTTATACAGGGTGTCCGACGAATAGCTACAGAGACTTAACCGGGCGATACCTAATGTGACCATACGTCCCGTTTTGAACGGGACTGTTCCATTTTTAGTTCATCTGTCTCGTATATAACTTATTGAAAATGACGAAAATTTTGATAAAGGTTCAAAGGCTAGACGGAGTGTCATGGACGCCTTGTTCACTTATCGATAAATTCTTACAGAACTCAAAATATAAGTATATTGGATATTGGACGTAACATTATGATTAATATGTCCTAAACTTATTAAATTATCTAAATTATGAATTTGTCCATAAGTTAGTATAACGATAAATAATTTTAAAGAAAAAAGCAAATAATAACAATTATATCGAAAATATTCAAAATATATTTTTTTATAAAATTATCTTAAATGTTTTCCCGTTTTATATAAAAATATATATAATTATGTATAAATTTATATAATATTATAACATTATATATAATTTAATATAAGCAATCTAATATAATTTTATATAATTATATTAAAAAAATATAATATATATAATTATTTTAAAATTTATATGATTTTATATAATTATATAAAAATTAATATAATTTTACATAATTATACATAATTACATATGATTATATAAAATACTTTTTTCCCGGAATAAGCTACTTGATAAAATTTTATATAGTTTTATATAATTATATAAATTTATACATAATTATATATACATTAATATAAAACTATATAAATTTATAAATGATTATATATCATTATTTATGATTATATAAAAAACATTTTTCCCGGGTAGTGACTTAAAATTTTTTTTATTTGTATATATTCGTTATGTTTTTAAATTTGTATTAAATAAGTTTTTTTGTTGTATTGTAATAAAAAAACATATTTAATGAACTTAAATGACAAAATACTTGAATAGCTTTTCAATTTTATACCTGTTTTTCCCTAACCCCATTATTTACATGATGCGATGATCACGTTCAACCCTATTTCGTATAACGCTTAAACTCATTGGAACGTACCCCCCGCGTTAAACGGGGTCTTACTGTACTCAGAAAAAATGATGTCAATATAACATAGTTAGTTCAAAAATTACAATATTCCTTCATAGTAAGCACATGGTTATCTGATAACGTGCCATATTAAACGTAGATAGCCTTTATTGATTACTTTCCATCGCATTGTTCGAAAAACATCAAGTAAACATATAAAGGTTTTAAATAACAATAATGCTCAAAATTGGTTGTATTTTTGTTGTGACAAGTACTTTTTATTGCTACAATTTGTGTGTTATAAATTTATTACAACAGTAAATTTATTTGGTTTAATTTATTTGTAATATATAAAGTTGCAAAATCAATAAAAACATTTCGTATAAATTAGTTTTTTATGTACATATGTAGGTATGTAAATTTATGTGAGATAGAACGATATTTTGGTTCTCGAATACAATTTTGCATCTGATATCAAAGTTTTGATATGTAATTCGAAAATCATACGACGAGGTTACAAACAACTACATTTCGCATAACACAATCTCAACTTGAATATTTTAAATAGGAATTGATCGTAATTGATTTGTTTTCTGTCTGATAAAAATAGGTTAAGATCGCTCACAAAAGTCACTACACGAATCTTGCAAGTTTTTGAATAAAGAAAACAGCAAAACTTATTTTTACTCGATAGATAGACACCTATTACTTATTAACAACTAATAATAGAAGACCAAAAAAATACAATTCGTATATATTTAAAAAAAAAATGCACTGCCACGATATATGACGCGTCGTTACAAAATAAGTTATCCTAAAAAAAGTTCTATTTTGTAAAAAAAAATCCAATATACAATTTCAAGCTATGGAAGAGTTATTATATTCATGTAGAAACAATAAAACCGCGTTAAAATTTAATATTGCCTGCACTCAGAATTAATCCTCCTTAATTTAAATTTTAAAATAATGATAAAAACGTACACATCTTTAGAAAGTAAATTAATTACTGGAAATCTTTGTTTAAAGTCGTGTCTGCTCATTTCTAATACGGGAAAAATAAAGTGCGGCGCTCGGCGCTCGGAAATGTGCCACTTTTCGCTTAAATGTGCACATCATTGTATTTTTACTAGATATGCCCATATAAAGCTTCTCCGTTTAAATTCAAAAAACTCAATTTCCTCCATATTATTATCTTTTTCTAATATGGAGGTAGAAGATTGATATACAATGTGGGCGAAAAAGTCATAAAGTTTTTTTGAAGTTATACTTCTTTTGGCGCGTTGAGACTAAAATATTAGTAGACAACGAAAGTTCGGGAGTTGACGTTAGCAGTCTAAGAAAGTAAATTAATAATTGTGAATCATGCTTAAAACCGAGTGTGCACATTCGAGCTCAAAGTGGCACATTCCGATCTCGGAATGCGCGCCGCCCGCGTCGCGCTTCATTTCTCCTCGCTCGGAAATGTGCCACTTTTCGCTCGAATGCGCACATCTTCGTACTTATTAGATTGGTTTACTTTATCCTTAACTTTTTGAAAACAAAAAAATTCAATTTAGTTTGGTAAATATCGATTTTATGTTGGAAAAATATATTTACCATAGCAATGAGTGGAAGGGAGCAAAAAGATACGACAATCTGGTCAGTGCGAGCGAGATGAAACGATTAAAATTATTCAATTGCTTTTTCGTCTTATTTATTGACCTAAATTATTGTGAATCATGCTTAAAACCGAGTGTGCACATTCGATCTCAAAGTGGCACATTCCGATCTCGGGAAATGTGCCACTTTTCGCTCGAATGCGCACATCTTCGTACTTATTAGATTGGTTTACTTTATCCTTAACTTTTTGAAAACAAAAAAATTCAATTTAGTTTGGTAAATATCGATTTTATGTTGGAAAATATATTTACCATAGCAATGAGTGGAAGGGAGCAAAAAGATACGACAATCTGGTCAGTGCGAGCGAGATGAAGCGATTAAAATTATTCAATTGCTTTTTCGTCAATTTATTGACCTAAATTATTGTGAATCATGCTTAAAACCGAGTGTGCACATTCGAGCTCAAAGTGGCACATTCCGATCTCGAATGAAGCGCGCCGCTCCGCGTCGCGCTTCATTTGCCTCCTCGCTCGGAAATGTGCCACTTTTCGCTCGAATGCGCACATCTTCGTACTTATTAGATTTGTTTACTTTATCCTTAAATCTTTGAAATCAAAAAACTCAATTTAGTTTGGCAAATATCGATTTTATGTTCGAAAAATATTTTTACCATAGCAATGAGTGGAAGGGAGCGAAAAGATACGACAATCTCGTCAAAACAAATGAGAGAGAACGATCAAAATCAATTTAGTTACGCCAAACAAGCTGTTTTTTTTTAAATATTTTATAAGAAACTAACTAACATATAAACAATGAACCAAAAGACGTATACATTGTAAAATCTTTACTATACTCTAAATAATAAATTAAAACAAAATTAATTACAATAAATGTTCAAAATTGACCTCTCGGACCACAATATATTTTCGAAATGCTTTGTAAATTGCAGTTAATGTCCCCACAGTTTTACACAGTATTTTTGTCCCAGGACAGAATTAATACCGCTTTCCGACCTTTTACACCCAAGTTTCCCAAAGTGGTCCGTACGGACCCCTGTAGGTCCATAGAATGATCCAAGGAATCGGTGTGCGAAGACTTTTATCTACTCTGTAGACAAATCCAATAGATACTATTTGAGCGAAAAATGGGATATTTCCGAGCGAGGGAGGCAAATGAAACATGGCGCGGAGCGACCCGCTTTATTTGCTCAAAATGAGAGTCCGTCCTGCTAAACCTTAGCCTTCCAATTTTGATTTAAAATCCATAACCAAATATTCTCAATATTTTTTCCGAATTTTACTGCTTTTTATTCAACAAAACTGGTAGTATTTATGACAAAATTTAGTCGCTGGTTACGGCGTATCGTTTGGGAGTGACCTATTTGTTATTTTCATATATCATGCTAGACTAGACGAGTAGTACGGCGTTTATCCACAGAATACTCATATAAAGAACCGAAGCTTGTCCCTTTTTGATCGGCATTATTTCTACGCGCATGACCCGCTCCGTTAACATGGCGTCGTAAACCTTGGATTAAGATTCAACAAATCGAACGCATTCTGTTTCTTTCTAACTCATTGTCTAAATTTATTTGATGAACTTGAGTATGTTTTGAGAGCGACCTCTATCGCAGGGAGGAGACAAATTCATTGAAAATAAGTAGGTCGCAATACTATCTGAACTTAGTTATTAATAGTTTTTACCGATTTTTGAAGCATAAACAAAACTACTGCACTTATAGGTACTTAGCTATAAGTTTTGTATGATAACAATGATTTTCCTTTTAACTTATGGGACGATTTGCGACAGTATGCAACCAGTATGGAGAAAAACGTCATGCATTTCTTTCCGTGTAGGCTATAAACACCACTAACAATAATTAATTTATTTCCTAAATTAAATTTAATATAAAAATTAAGGACCATGTATCCCCCATTCAGCACAAGAACGTTTTTGAAAACTTATGTAAAATAACTGTAGTGCTACACCAAAATAAAATTCTGGGTGTCAATTGTCCGCCATGCATTTTATTTATGTAAGTTTTTTTTTTAATAAGATAATTTATAACCACAATAAATAAAAGTAAACTCAAAAAAGGTAAATGTTTTAATAAGATAAATGAATGAATAACACAATCATAATAAGGATGTGCACATTACTGTACATAGAGCGAAAATTACCATCTAGAAGTCAATTATATTCTTTAACAATGAAATCTACCACTTTTGGCTCTAATTACATTATGGTCAATCAAAAATGTTCAATGTTTTAATTTCTCAGTGTTTCCCTTTTTTCCCTAAAATTGTCTATGGTATTTTAAAAATAATTGTACATAACTACCGAGAGCTCTAGTTTAACATACTTTTTTCTGTTATTTCTGTGTTTCCTACTACGCATTTATTTATTTTGATTTATGTTAATTGTCAAAGAGAAATGCTTTTCAACAATCAAAATCGCGTGTAAAATAACGACCGCAAATTAGAAAAGTAAAACCGTATGGTAATTTGAAAAGCTACAACACGTAAATTTCGCTGCATGTAGGTACACATATGTCCATTTATTTCTTCTTCTACTGCTCCAAGAAATCTGTGGGTTTTAACTATTTTTATTGTTTCTTTTCTCGAAGGAACAATAATTGCGTTTGTCATTATTATGGCTTTTTCTTGCAATTAAATGATACGCTTTATAAGGTGCACGACCCTCGGGGCCATAAACGCCAACGTCTCTCTAAATAAGTGTAAAATACATTTATGCAATTTCCTCGTACATACGTTTAATTACGCAAAGCAAAAATTTATTTAAATAAATGTCGCCCGACTCAATGAAAGTAATAACGATCAAAGTAGGCTGTAACCAGTACGGCATACTTCCCATTCTTATTGATTGCAAAGGTCAAACGCTTTTATCTAGCTACGAATTCTAAAGCAAGTGACAAACAACGTCAAAAATGCATTATTACCGTTTCTTAATTAATTTTTTATTTCACTAGCAGGTTGTAAGACCTTTAAAATTTTAGATTAAACGAGTTCCGGAAATTCTTCGAATGCAAATTTCCATATTAAGATGCGCGTTTGGTCTTTGAAAGGATTCGCGAGCTTTTTTGGTAGAATTTAAGAAGAAGATAATTTGAAAAAAAACAACTACATATCTCTTAGATTTTTATGGAGATTAATGATAATAGCAAAATGTTTGACTTAAGAAAAATTCTTTAATTTATAATGTTAGTTGGGGATCTCAATTTAAAAATTCTGAAATTTTTCGGTAGCGGCTTATTTATGGCGGCAGCTCACTATATGTTTGCCAATAGAATTTAAGATAAAATAAAGTGCTATGGAAAACTTCAACTACACTCTATTTTTATTAGCCGAAGTACTTTAAATCCATAACAAAGCTTAACTCTAAAAATGTTGGTAATTATGCATGATTTTTGGATTGATTGGGGGGGTGAACATTAGTCCAATCGCACTTTTGTATGATATTAAGAATTTAAAATTTTGAATACCTATTTACAGGGCCGGATCTACCATATGGCTTTTTGGGCTTCAGCCCAGGGCCCCATGGATTCAAGAGGCCCCCAGCAAAGTCAAGTCAAAGTCAAAAATAGACGATAATGCGAAAAAAAACAAAATTTTATTAAATTAAACAGATCGTAAGGTTTGCAGCCCTGCGAATCCTGCGATTAATCAAACCTATTCAATTCATTTAATTAAAGTCTACGTTCAGGTGGGCCCCTAAGAAGTATTAGCCCAGGGCCCCCTAAACTCACGGTCCGGTCCTGCCTATTTAATACATTTTGGTGACTGATCGCTAGTGTTCAAATAAAAAAAAAATATTTCAGGAAAAACAATTAAATCTGTTTTGCAATGATTTAAAATATTTTTTTCTTATTACACATTATAACACTATGTCCTTAAAATAGTTATCAATTAATTTAGCAATATGTTTGTTTTTAAATTTAAATTAAAAAATCAATTAAGTTGTACGTGACATATTAGTAGTAGACACAATTAATTCATACTAAAAATGACTTGTATTTTTCTAAATTGGTTCATTGAAAATTTTAATTGTTAATTAAAAGTCGTACAATATAACAAAGAAAAAATAAATAATATAAAAATGTGTTTTCCAATAAACAACCTCCACAGCTTTCCATACATAAAAACGACTGACATTGTGCCTTATCTTGATTTTAAAAATAATCGAGTTATTGAAAATCTAATAACGCCAATTGCGATCTGTTTAAATTGAGCTAACTAGCGACAATGTTTAAAATCAACAAAAAATTAAAAAATTACTTGTAAGTCCAAGACTAATCAAGATTGTCGTGATTTTATTGAGTCAATATTAGTTTTCAAAAAGAAAAAAATCAATTTTTTGTAATATCGGCCGCGTACGTTTGATTTTCGAGCGAAGTGGAATGGTGGCAAAGTGTCTAATTTCCTCATTTCAGAATGGAGTATAGTTACGTCGTTCCTTTCTGCACGGATGAAAACCATATTGCCTTTTAATGAAAAAAAATTATTATTAATTAAAAAATTACGAAAAATAAGCGAAGCTTAAAGAACAAAATCTGAGAACGCACCTACGGTTTTGTAATTACTAAAAATTGTTTTTCAAAATAAAATCGTCATTGTTAACCATGGTGAAAAGCAGAGTGTACATTTTCGAGCTTACTGTGCCACTTTTCTCTCGAATGTCCATTTCTTCGTATCTATTTACAGCAATCTTCATTTTTTCAAATCGTAATAAAATAATTTATTGCAATAAATTTAAAGTTTATATTTGGGAAAGGTTAAACTTCTAATTTTCTTAATTAAATTGTTGCTTGTACAAATACGGTTCTGTAATTTTAAATTTAAATTTTTTAGAAAGCAAATTAATTATTGTGAATCGTGCTTAAAACCGAGTGTGCACATTCGAGCTCAAAGTGGCACATTCCGATCTCGGGAAAATGAAGCGCGCCGCTCCGCGTCGCGCTTCATTTGCCTCCCTCGCTCGGAAATGTGCCACTTTTCGCTCGAATGCGCACATCTTCGTACTTATTAGATTGGTTTACTTTATCCTTAACTTTTTGAAAACAAAAAAATTCAATTTAGTTCGGTAAATATCGATTTTATTTTAGAAAAATTTATTTACCATAGCAATGAGTGGAAGGGAGCAAAAAGATACGACACTCTCGTCAGTGCGAGCGAGAAAAAACGATTAAAATTATTCAACTGCTTTTTTGTCTAACTTATTGGCCTAAATTATTGTGAATCACGCTTAAAACCGAGTGTGCACATTCGAGCTCAAAGTGGCACATTCCGATCTCGGGAAAATGAAGCGCGCCGCTCCGCGTCGCGCTTCATTTGCCTCCCTCGCTCGGAAATGTGCCACTTTTCGCTCGAATGCGCACATCCTCGTATTTATTGAATTTATTTATATTAATTTCTACACATGGTTATGTTTAATTTAGTTACGCCAAAGAAGAAAGGTGGGTGGACCATGGAAGGCCAGGCTCCTTCGAAGGCCAACTATTAAAAAGTCGTAGTTATTGCCATGTGATGACAAATTTCTTCTACTCACATTAACACCCATCGAACTCAAAGACACAGACTCGGCGGCGAGTTGCTCGCGCCGCTATTTTGTCAGTGGGTCCCTTGCTGCGTTGACTTCCGTCGTCAACGTTAAAATTGTAACTCGCGCTCATAGTAAAACGTAATTTTCTATATTTTTTTTACTCTGAATTAATATATAAGACTTTGCTATGGTACTAAAAAAAAATTACTTTATTTCGATTTCAGATGAAATATCGGTAGTGTTCCTTGTAAGGCCAATCAAAAATTTAACGGCTGGCCTTACTCATTTTTATAATTTCATAATAAAATTTATTGGCAACTTATTTGATATCGATATAATACTGATTAGTAGTATTTTTAAAAGATTTCCACGAATACATTCTATGTTATACGATTGTGTTCAAGTAATGTTCGTTGAGTATTTTATAAGTGAATATATATTGTGGTAAGCATTTAATGTTTCATTTTAATGAACCACCTTTTTATGTAATTTAAGTATAAGCAGATATTTTGATTGTCACAACGTTAGTTTTAAGTTAAACAACTGATTTATTATATCGGCCTTGTATGGAGCCTTGTTCCTAGTGAAGCCGTTTGGAAGAGTTTAATAAATAGTAATCGAGTCTGCAATAAAAAAGTGTTTTCTATGTTACATAATAAAATAAAGTGTTACTTAATAATTTGTTTGTTTAATTTATCCAGTAAATAAACGAATCATAACTGTTTATTTGTTATAGTGGCCTTCCATGGTTCATCCACTTTACAACTTCTAACGGTTTTATAATATAAATCGTTATATTTCTTAGGGTGTAGTAAATCCATTACCCCACTAAAAAAGTTTGCCACAATAGCAACTAGTAATGCTTACAAAAATCATAAATTCAAAGTATCAATAATTTTCCATTTTTTAGTTTTAAAAACAATAACAACACTGAATAACATTTATAAGCGAGCCAAAGCAAGATGTGAGCATTATTCAAAATGGTAGCCAGTTCTCATAAGTATAATAATTTTTTTCAAGTCCGCCAACAAAAAAATTTCATTTTATTCATCCTTATGTTTTTTCCGATTGTGGTCGAATGAAATAAGAAACTGGAGGGGTAGAAAGCTGAGCACCCACTGAGCACTCTCAGGGGGCGATCACTCAACGCTTTTAGTTGGGAGCCATTTTTGTCACTCGGTTTGCCTTTTCAATACCACCTTAAAAGTATAGTCCTGCAGTTTCTACATTTTTTATAGTTATTTTATGTTTCCAACGTTAATAAGGCGGCAGAAAATGGCAGCGCCTCTGCCAATTGAAAACAACTTGAAGTTATAAATTATTCCATTACAGAATTTAAGAACGTGACCAATTTTGAAGAAATTTATTTTGTCAAGTTGTCATTCACAGTTAAACCGATTCTGACAAAATTCGTCATGGTGGGAGGCCGAAGTGATCACCTTCCATAGTATTATCAACATAAAAATAAATTACAGTCAAACTTCGATAAGTCGAAGTCGAAGGGACACCAAACTTAATTCGAATTATCAATAATTCGAGTTATTAAAAAAGCTTAAAAATTAAATATATATTTGTGTATGTATATATCTTTTATGTGAAATGGTATTTTATATAACGTAATTAGAACCGTAAGTGGTTTAAAGCATACTTTAAAAATCCCGCTTTAAATAAGTCACTGTGATTGGCTCATTTTTTATACACCATTATGGCCGTTGCATAATTGACCAATCAGAAAGGTTAATTACTTCGTAACCATAGTTATATTAGAATAGTTTCAATTCTACCTTTTTGAAATAGGCATTTTGTCGAGAAACACTTTCCAACTTGAGTTATCAAAGAATTCGAGTTGTGGAGTTATTAAAGTTTAACTGTACATAAAATTTATTAAAGTGGTTAAGCTGAAAATTTTCATATTATTTACAACAATTATTAAATGATAAAGAAAGGTGCGTGTACTTATGCACGCCCGTGCGAAGTTATACTTCTTGGCATAACTAAATTAAATGTAATCATAAATGTAAATAAATACCAGGATGTGCACATTCGAGCGAAAAGTGGCACATTTCCGAGTGAGGGAAGCAAATGAAGCGCGACGCGGAGCGGCGCGCTTCATTTTCCCGAGATCGGAATGTGCCACTTTGAGCTCGAATGTGCACACTCGATTTTAAGCACCATTCATAAAATTTAGGCTAATAAATTATTCAAAAATTAAATAAATAATTTAATCGTTTTCTCTCACTCGCATTTACTAAATTCTCGTATCTTTTCGCCCACTTCCACTCATTACAATGGCAAATACGTTTCTTGAATATAAAATTCATATTAACTTTTAATTTTTTGATTTGAAAGTGAAAAGATTAATTAAGGCAAGTCAATAAATACGAGGATGTGCACGTTCGAGCGAAAAGTGGCACATTTCCGAGCGAGGGAAGCAAATGAAGCGCGACGCGGAGCGGCGCGCTTCATTTTCCCGAGATTGGAATGTGCCACTTTGAGCTCGAATGTGCACACTTCACATTAAGCACGATTCACAATACTTAACTTATTTTCTAAAAAAAATTTATTATCCTAACTAATATTATAAAAGCGAAAGTAACTCTGGCTGTCTGTCTATCTGTCTGTTACCTTTTCACGCCTAAACATAAATTAGTTTTTAAATCCAATTGAAGTGCCGCCGTCAAAACAGCTTATAGTATAAAACCTTTTCATAGAATAGACCTTTTAAGCAGCAATAACACCGAACCGCATCCGTCCTTAATCCTCTCTCAGGTAGCGTAATTTTTAGAAAAGTTGTAAAATTTAACTTCGAGTCATCGACCTATTTACTAATGGAAACTTGAATTTAAGGAATTGTAAAACGCTTCGACTTGTTAAATAATTCGATTTATAGAAATTCGATTTATTGACATAAAAATATTAACGTTGAGATAGGCAAATCTTAGAGAAACTGGTTCGAGTTCGAGCTATCAAAAATTCGTCTTATCGGCGTTCGACTTATGGAAGTTCGACTGTAGTTTGGCGCCAAATTGAAAATGTCCGCAATATTAAAAACTCATCCTGTACAATGTAAAAATCACATCGAAAAATTGAGTTTTATGTTTTGTAGACATTGTGTACACATTTTGAACTAATATTCGACCCAATGCAAGTGGCATTGTTGGCAACTTCAGAAAAAATCAAGCTGATCGCAAGGGAGCAGATGTTCCATGCTAATCCTATTACCTTCGTTCTTTCTAGTTGAATTCTATTCACTTTTTACAAAACTGTAAATTTTTAAAGTTACAACCATCCTTTACTGTTTCACATGTTTATCTACGGCTCCATCTTTCTCTCTTTACATTTCAATGGTTGCTGTCTTGCCGAAGGTAAACCAATTCTGCAGGTGACGTTACGACTATTGTTGTAGTGCTAACAGTCGTTTCAAACGAAAATAATTGATAATGTTATTGGTTCTTTTTGCGAATTTCCACAGCTTGAAACCGAGAAAACGCAATCAATCAAAACGAATTAATTCGCACGATAAGAATGTCATTTGAATCGACAATTGATTTCCTGGTTTGTATTCGATATGAACACATAATTTCAAATGTTGACGTTTAAAATTGGGGCTATCATGGCGGCCGGATGACGTTGCCGAAAAAGCACAAAACGTTTTATCTTATTTTCTTTAAAATATCTACCCAACATAAGATCGCAAATAGATTATGCTAAAAAAACTTTCTAAAGTTTTGGGACAAATAATTATTATTATTAATTTTTAAGATTATTATCTTTTTTTTCTCTCTGTGTCTATTTTTAAACTTATGAAAAACTGACAATCTGGATTCTTATGTAATTTGGAAGATTGTCCTAGATTTGCTTTCAACTTTTCTTTCTCACAATTATAACAATTAATACCTTCTTAATATCCACTGCCTAATCATCGGCTTGAAAGCATTACAGTTTTTAACGGGAATTTGTTTAAAAATGTCGATGGAAATTAAGAAAAGGAGCGCGACGACTCGATATTTTATCGCCCGAGAAACGCAACGAAAAAAAACACCTTAATTTAAATAAACACAGAAACAATTCAAAAATCGGTTTTTGTTAAAGCGAGTTCGGCAGAAAAAAAAAGAAGCACAGACGTATTTATGGCGCAAAAAACAAACGGAGACAAAACTGAACATAACACTTAAAGGTGTTCTTAATTTAATTTATTGCTTGGATGAACTTGAACAAAAGTAAATTAATTACGAAATTATTGTTTGGTTTGCCCTTTTTTCAAGATGGGGTACCGGTCATTATATTTTATATTGCTAATTAAACAATAAAATCGATTAAGACGAATAAAAAATTGGCCAAAGGCTTGGCCATTAATTGACATTTACCGTTTACACAATACTTTTTCAATTAAACGAGAACCTCACATTTAGCTGCTACTTTTTTAAGTCTTT
This sequence comes from Sinopyrophorus schimmeli, assembly GCA_036325965.1. NCBI lineage: Eukaryota > Metazoa > Arthropoda > Insecta > Coleoptera > Elateridae > Sinopyrophorus > Sinopyrophorus schimmeli. The sequence goes on along the minus strand of JARFIZ010000089.1, from coordinate 1,805,158 downwards.
TTTTTTGTATTATTTTTACTTTTTTTAGGCGTTTTAAATGGTTTCTTCAAATACTAAGCATGTTACCTTGTTTTTACCAACAGTAGAACCTGCCTACTTTCAACTCATAAAAGAGTGCTTGTTGCGGTGGTGAATTACCATAGAAACAATCGGATATGTACAGTGCTCGTCAAAAGAAAATGGACATGCGAATTTAACATGGGAAGTTAAAACTCCGAAAGTTAGAGGACCAATCTTACATGCTGCTTTTAATTTTATATTTAAAGTTGAAACGATTTGTTCGTTGAGCGATTAAGAGGGGATTCTCATGTTAAGATTTGAGGTTAGATTTATTCAAATTTTTCAAGTTATTGTTCTCTTAGCATATTTATCTAATTTAAGTTTTGTTTGGAAATAATGAATTCGGCTCATTAAAGCAGGGGGTGACATAAATTTAAAGTCGAAAATAATTCTAATTTAGAAATATTACTTACAATAATTTTAGATTTTCATACTAAATGTCACAAGCAGTAAAATTAAAAACGAGAATAATAACAAATGCAACTACTGATATTAAAATAAGAAAACACAAAACCCTTTAAATTTATTCGCGTGTGAACTCTGATATTTGACAGCAAAAATAACCAGATTTTTACAATTTAACCACATTCAGACTATGAAATACACTAAAAAATGTGGTGCCAAATTCAAAATGTCCTCAATTTTAGAAAGACACCCACAGTATAGTAGGTTGTTTAACCCTCCGCATACTAGGTGACTAAATGTCACATGCCATACTAGGTGGGGTTTGCCATAACCCGAAAATAAAATGAAATAAAATCCACAAAATTGTACTTTATGACAGTTCAATGATAAAAAATGTATTTTAAGAACCAATAATTAATAGGGTTAAGTAAAAAATATATTTATTCATGCATTAGAATAGAGTTTTATTAATAAAAATACAAAAAATTAAACTTTTTTTTTTAGTTTATATTATTTGGAAAATATGTAAAGATATGGTTGCTTATAGTTACTTTATGACAGTTAAATGATAAGAATATATGTATATTAATAACCAATAATGAATAAGTTTAAGTAAAACACATATTTATTTAAGCATTAGAATAGACTTTTATTAATAAAAATACTAAAACTTTACTTTTTCTTCAACTTATAAACTATTGAGTCTTTTCTTGAGTACTAAATTCCAATGACACGTGTCAATTACAATACCGAATATTACGAAAACCTAACAAGAATTTCATTCTTGCCTCATTATTGAAATACAAATTGATTTCACCGCAATTTCTTAATGATTCGCAATAATTTAGACCAATAAATTACACGAAAAAAATTGAATAATTTTAATCGTTCTTTCTCACTTGCATTGACAAGATTATCGTATCTTCTCGCTCCCTTCCACTCATTTCTATGGTAAATACGTTTTTCGAATATAAAATCGATATTTACAAAATTAAATTAAAACTATTGATTTGAAGGAGCGCACGGTAAATTACACTAACGTAATAAATACGAGGATGTGCGCATTCGAGCGAAAAGTGGCACATTTCCGAGCGAGGGAGGCAAATGAAGCGCGACGCGGAGCGGCGCGCTTCATTTTCCCGAGATCGGAATGTGCCACTTTGAGCTCGAATGTGCACACTCGATTTTAAGCGTGATTCACAATAATTTGGGCCAATAAATTGGATGAAAATTTTGTTGCGTAATTTTCATCGTTCCATCTCACTCGCACTGAACAGATTGTCGTATCTTTTCGCTCCCTTCCACTCATTGCTATGGTAAATACGTTTTTCGAACATAAAATTGATATTTACCGAACTAAATTTCATTTTTTGTTTTGAAAGAGCTAAAGATAAAGTAAACAAATGTAATAAATACAAAGATGTGCGCGTTCGAGCGAAAAGTGGCACATTTCCGAGCGAGGGAATCAAATGAAGCGCGACGCGGAGCGGCGCGCTTCATTTTCCCGAGATCGGAATGTGCCACTTTGAGCTCGAATGTGCACACTCGATGTTAAGCGTGATTCACAATAAATTGGATGAAAATTTTATTGCATAATTTTCATCGTTCTATCTCACTCGGTTTGAACAGATTGTCGTATCTTTTCGCTCCCTTCCACTCATTGCTATGGTAAATACATTTTTCGAACATAAAATTGATATTTACCGAACTAAATTTCATTTTTTGATTTGAAAGAGCTAAAGATAAAGTAAACAAATGTAATAAATACAAAGATGTGCGCGTTCGAGCGAAAAGTGGCACATTTCCGAGCGAGGGAGGCAAATGAAGCGCGACGCGGAGCGGCGCGCTTCATTTTCCCGAGATCGGAATGTGCCACTTTGAGCTCGAATGTGCACACTCGGTTTTAAGCTCGATTACCAAACATCCCGTTTTAACAAAAATAAAATTGTTTACGTTAGTTATACCCCACCTAGTACACGGAAGGTTAAGCACACTATAAATAACATGGTGTCTTGTTTAGTAATTCAGTGCATCCAATATAACAGTATTTCATCACCAAATCGGTGCTCTTTTGAAGAAAAAGAAAAATAGAAATTTGTAATTTATTTGTTGGCAAGCCTCTACAGAGTTGTCAATTCAATATTCCGATCGGCGATTGTTTTATTTAAAAAGATTTTTTTTCTAACGTTGATAGCAATGGAGATCTTGACCGATCGCCAACTTTTTGTAATTATTGCGTGCTCATTGCGCAATTTTCTTGTTGTGCTTAATTTTACAATTTAGTTTTGCTTAAACCATAGATGTTTTAGTTATTTACTTTCCTAAAATGCGAAAAGTATTAAAAAAAATGATAATGATATTGGTGTGTTTTGATTGTTTACACATTGCCACCTTCTATAGGAAAAAATTCGGTTAGGTGTGTTGTATTTTTAGAAATTTACTTTGCTTGGTTAAGATTATTTCATGCAACGAAAATTGTGATAACCAAAAGCAAGTTAAGAAGAAAGTTAATAGAAAAATATAAGCGTTGAATGTGACGTCACATTTCTCTAAACGAGAATTTAGTATACACGTGTTTGTTTACAAAGATGGGTCGATTATTCAGAGCAAATAAAGACAAGTTTAAGAAATAACTACGGAATCGTTAAAACTAATTATTTAAAATAAATTTTCACTATAAAAATAATTGGAATGAACTGTTGAGGCACCATTCTTAGAAATCGTTTAAAAATGGTACCAAAAATTGACAGAATCAGTTTTTCGAGAAGTAAACTAATACAATAATAAACTATAAGAAAGTAGTATTTATAAAAATAATATTTTTCAAGAAATGTGAATACAAATATAAATTACCCATATTTCAATAAAGACTACATAATTAGAAAAAAATTTTGACATAACTAAATTTTATGTAAAAAATTGCTTATTATTTAAAACAAAAAAAAAATTCAAACTCATATTTACTATTTCAAGTTTATATCTACGTGGTAAAAGGTGGTCAAGTAAAGTCTGTATAAAAGATAAAAGTGAACATGCGGCGACCACAAACCGCTTTTACATAAATAAATAAAATAAAAAAACTACCGATTTTTATAATTTTCCACATTACTTATACTACATACAAAAACTTTAAATACTTTTATCAAAAATTTCAATTTCTGAAATACAAAC